>LNAC01000406.1:490420-547140 GCA_002007465.1 Ailurus styani
AAAAAAAAAAAAAAAGAATGCTCCTGTTAAACATAACGAGAGGGTTTTATACTTGCGTGCTCAGATGTATCTGAGTGTAGGAAGTATAATAAATACCTTGTAAATATGGAAACCACCTTAGGACCCTTATGGAAGCTATATTCTACTAGTAAAGCATAAAGAAGACATCAAGTCCCTGCTTTCAAGCCAATTTTAATCTATTTGAAGTTTTCTTTCTAAAATGACAGCTTATAATTTAGATTAAAAAGTGTCTGAGATGGAATCATTTTAATGACTTGACCAGAAGAGTGACAGTTTATTGAAGAGACGATTAATATGGGAAAAATCAATTTTATTCTTGAGAAAACAAGTATCAATGTATCCCTGTTCATGCATTTTAACAAAAAATTGTATGTTAAGCTTTTCTACAATAGAGATCATTATCAATCAAACTGATTTTCATTTCCAAAATTTTGTCAGAAGTTATCACCATTCTTTATCCATCCTCTGACCCAAAGGAGAAAGAGAAAGCTAAAATGGGATCAAAGGAATAAAATCACATCTTGATTTACAACTCATATTTTCTGATCAGACTTACAAATCCAACTAAAGTGTTTAATCAATACAGAGCACTTAAAAATGATGTCAGTTATAGAATGCTTTCACCTGAAAGTAGTGATTAAGCTAACTTTTTGTTTAAAGTAAAGAAAAATTTTTTAAAAACTTGTTTCTCTTTATCATTTATTTCTCTAAATTAAATCTAAGGCCCAAGACATTCCATCAAATTTAGCCTACTTTTCTAGCTTTTATTGAAGAGGCTGCATAAAATAAAAGAATAAATATTCAAAAATAGCCTCCTAAGTATTAACAGGCAGATTTGTGGGATTGTGAATGGACAGATCCAGGACTTCTGGCCTTGCACTGAGAAGCCCATATTTCTCTTGGACTTATCAGAGGTAACCAACAGTTGCTGGGAATACCTCAGTCAGTTTCCAGGTATAAGGCACTGAATCAGAAGCATCCAGTTTCCTCCAGGATAATGTTTGGAAATTAGGCCTCTTTAGTTCATAAAGAGAACAATGAGTAAGTATTTGGCCTAAGTCACTAAGACCATGAAGGGCACAAATGGAGTAAAAATAAGCCACATCATTCAACCTTGAACTATCAGCTATAAGGTCAACCCCTTTAAGCTGAATGTTGTCAGTTAGCATAGCCAAAAGAAAACACAGTTTTGAACTGTCAGTAGCAAGTATACCAAGCTGGTGGATCTTTATAAGAAAATAATTATAAATAATTCCTACAAGCATTCAGATTAATTTATGGTGATTTAGCTGTAAGTAGTTTTCAGGGAAAGTTAGTGATATTATTTTAGAAAAAACAGCAGTAGTTGTGCCAGGTGCTTGACAAGTGAGTTTTTCATTTAATTCTCACAAAACCTCTGCAAGCAGGTATTCCTATCTTTAATTTACAACTTACAAGGAGAAGCTTAGAAGATTAAGTAAATTGTACTAGTTCAGACCAGAAGTGATTGAGGTGGGATTTGAACCCAATTTGATATGATTCCAGAGCCCATGAGCTTTCTTTTAAGCTAGGCTGTCTCTTAAAGATAAAAGCCATCTCTGACATACAAAATACTTCTTAAAGTTACTGTCAGATGCATAATTATCCATTGCCACTTAAGTGCTGCACATCGCCAAAATGTCAATACCTTGTTGGCATAAAATAATAAACAGTTATTGTTGTCTACTAATCTATGGATCAACTGAGAAGCTCTGATGATCTTGGTACAGTTTGGCCAACTAAACCTTGTCTTGCTTATATGTCTTGTGGTCAGTGAGTGCGTTAGCTGAGGATTGCTAATCTGGAATGTTCTCTGCTGACATGATTTGTCTCTCTTCCACATTTATCTTCCAATAAGCTAGCCTGGGCTTGCTCCCATCACAAAAACAGTTCTAAGAAAGAGAATGGAAGCAAGTAGGGCCTCTGGAGACCTAGGTCCAGAGCTGGCATACCGACACTTACACAACATTTTGTTAGCCAAGGCAAGTCAAAAAGCCGATTCAGATTCAAAAGGTGAGTAAATAGATTCCACCTCTTGATAGGAAAAGCAAGAAAACCACATTGCAAAGAGCATGTAAGGGAGGGGCGAAGAGTTAGAACAATGTTTGCAATGAATCTGCCACCACAATGCAGAGATGAAAAGAACAGGGCAGACAAGGAATGATTACTCTCCATTTATTCATTCAACAAATACTACCTGGTCCCTCCCATAGTTCAGGGGGGAAATAGTTCCCAAGGTGCAAGTTCCTGAGAGTACTGTCCCAGTGGAAACATACATGGCAGGCTTAACTTTTCCAGCAACAAGTAGTAACAACATGTGGAAAATATTGGGTTTGAAGAAAGCTCTTTAGAGACTCAGTGACCAACAGTTGTGCTAAAGGCTGTTGACGTACACATCTTCTGCCTAGCATTCATCCAAATCCCAGACTTCCAGAAGAAATGCCCATTTTCAACATAAACCACATTGTTAGCACAGTTTGGACACAGTGAGCCACTCTTATCAGTTAACTATTGACTAGAAACACCACAAGGGTCAAGTTCCCAGATGTCAGCCAATGGCCAACCTCATAAACACTTTAAGGTCAGTAGTCTCTGCACTGCTGTATTAATTCCATCGTCAGACCTCTCTGGTGCACGATGCCCTTCAGATTTCTTAGTGTAGATGTCAAGTAGAAAAAGGTCTATACAGATCGTGAGTTCAGAGAAAAATTCTAACCTGAAGAGTCAAATTTGGAAATCATCAACATAAAGATGGCATTTAAAGTAACGAGACTAGACAAGGTGCCTTAGGGATCAAAACAACAAAGGTCCATGTTACTGAGCTCTGGGGCTTTCTAACATTTAGGTATCAGAAAGACAAGAAGGAACAAGTGGGAAAAGGGCAAGCAGGAGGAGAGCATGGAAAAACAAAACAAGCAAAAAACTGACAAGGAGTAGGTAAAAATAGAAAGATAAGAGAAGCAAGAGCCTAAGTCATCCTGGAAGCAACATGAATAGATTATTTAATAAACTACAACTCAAGATAAAGAGTGAGAAATGATGACTGGGTTATGTTTTGATGTTTATAGATAATCCACACTACTTATTCTGAAATAGTTCAGCCATACTTAACCCATAAAATGCCTGGCTCTTTACTTCCCTATAGGGCCTCATACAGGGCCTGGAAGGTGATCGATTGTCCAGGAATATAAATAAAGTGAGCATAATCTGGTACCACTACTCCCTGTGTCCCCATCAACCAGCCTTCCCTGAGCACTTAGCAAAGACAGCTGTAGAGCAGCAAGTCCTGGAAGCATGCAGGAAGAATGTTGGGGGAGATCTATCTGCATGTAAGGGAAGAATAGTCCAGCCAGAGGAGAAGAATCAAGATACAAGCTATTAAATGACATAATGCATGCAAATCACTTAGCTTGGTGCCTGATGCTGTAAACGCTACTCCATTTATCATCCTTGTCATCAACAACAAAAACATCAGCATTATCCAGGACTGCTCTAGTATAGCAACTCTCACAAAAAGAGAAATGAACCACAATATGACTTAGATTTTCAAGATTCCCAAGAACAAGATAAGGCCTTCTTATTCCAGACCAAATCCCAGTATGATATTCCGTCTCTAAATACTTAAACACTTATTCTGATACCTCTGGTATTATTTATACTATATCCCCTTTACAGAAATAGAATTGCATTTTTTTTGCTCTGATTTTTGCTTAAAGTCTCAGCTCTACTCGATACGTTAGATTGATGAGGACAGGTTCTTTGAACAATCTAAAATAAGAGTGTTGGGGCACCTGGGTAACTCAGTTAAGCATCCACGTCTTGATTTTGGCTCAGGTCATGATCTTGGGGTCATGAGATTAAGTCCTGTGTGGATTCCATGCTGAGCATGGAGCCTGCTTGAGATGCTCCCCCCCCACCCCCAGCCTGCGCTGCTCCCCTCTCTCAAAAAAAATTTTAGTTTTAAAAATTTAAAAAACAGGGGCATCTGGGTGGCTTCATCAGTTACTCATCTGCCTTCGGCTCAGGTCATGATCTCAGGGTCCTAGGATGGAGCCCTACCTCAGGCTCTCTGCTCAGCAGGGAGCCTGCTTCTCCTTCTCTCTCTGCCTGCCTCTCTGCCTACTTGTGCGCTCTTTGTCAAATAAATAAAATATTTAAATAAAATTTAAAAACATAATAAAATGAGTGTTTCCTTCAATATCACACCCTAGGTTCCTCACTGACTCCATTCTAATTCGAGCTTCATTTGGGACTCAATGCTCAGTTAGTGTTCAAATAACAGTAGGTATTAGGATAATAGATGAAAGAACTAACTAAAGAATTGGGACCATCCACTGGAATTGTTTTTCTGTCTCCCTCTTCCGCCACCTCTTGCTTCCCTCTTTCTCTTTTTTTCCCCTTGGTCATTGTTGTAAGGATTTATACAGCACTGACCTTAGGCAGTCATGTTGACCAAGAATCACTACAAACACTGACATATTTTAGACCAATTATTTTGAGACTGTGGGTTATAACTCATTAGTGGATTGTAACATCTTTTCCATGATTTATTAATAGAATGGAACAGTTCACAGTTGGCTAGTCTAGAAAAGAGAAAGAAAAAATAAAATACTATGTGCATTTTACGTAGTAAAAATAATTTCTTGAAGTTTTAGTTCTGCGTGTATGTGTGTGTGCATGAGTGCGTACACACACACACACACACACACACACACACACACACACACACACACACACTAGGTAGCAAGGAAAAGTGAATTTCAGACTTGGTGATGGTCCAAACAATCCAGAAACACACTCTGGAGAAACTGCAACAAATCATCATTTTGTAATGCAGAAGATCACGGTCTTTATAATCAGTCTCAACTGAAGTCACAAAGACATAATAAACATACAGAATAAGTGCACCTTCTGTGACTTCCACACAATCTCCAGAAGCTGCAGAATGTCCCACTATATGAGGTCCATCCAGCTGATGCTACAATGCATTACTGTGCAGGCATTTTCAAAACGCCTAACTTTCATTTTATTATCTGGATGGGAGGTAGTGAATATTTCCAATCCATAAAAATAGGCTTAGCATTTTTATTCAAATGTCACTGGATTCTTGCAATTTTTAGCAGCATTTGGGGACATCTTGGGAATGATTATTATATTGTCTGGCTGGAAACACAATTTGAGGTTTGGAAGGAGACACATACCAAATCAGATTCCCTAACAGGAGGCTCACTGGACATAAATTTTGCAAATCAGACTTGGTACAGTACTGAGCAGACACAGAGCTCTTAGGGAGTCAGATGCTGGTTACAGTGTCTGGGAAAGATCACAGAATCCCAGACCAAACGTCCAGGTATTCCTCCAAAGACTTGTCTCCTGGAAGTGCCCGACATTCATCTAGCTTCAAAGTTAACAAATTGAAGTCTAGATCTAAATGAGGGCTGCTGTCATGTTTTGGATGGCTGTTTTATAAATACGAGACATATTCAAAAATTGGGTGATTTCTCATAGAATCCATATACCCAGCTTCTTTTGAAAAAGTCAGAATATATGGCAACTGTGCTGACATTCCATTTTAGCAGTAAGTAGCTGGGTTTCTGTAGCAGTTGCCTTCTTAGAAAAGGCAAACCTCCAGCTGCTCAATGCAAGCATATGCACCTACACCTGCTTCAATCACTTGTTTTACCTGCCTGGTCCCATGAACATTTTAATCTGCTCTCTGTAATCTAGCAACGTGTATCTAATTAGAACAGAACATTTGGAAACAGAGATGGGTACTGTCAGAGGAGTGAAGCTGGGAGCTAATTTAGTCAACAGTTTTTACATTTTCCTTGTCTCTTGTCCTAAGCACATCCTTTCCTGCCTATTACAGTTGCTCAGGAAATGACTGCTGAGGACTGTTTCACAGACACATTGGGTAGTGCACAGGAACAAAAATCAAAAAGCCACATGTTTTGGCATAAAGGAACCTTGGCAAATATCATAATATCATAAATATCAAATACTATAAACTATTTCCAAAACAATTACTCCCATTATCTAGGAACTTAAATTTCCATGCCACTTCTCTGGACGTTCCAAAAAATTCAGATGTGTAATATTTTTAGATGCTGCAGATCAGAGATACTCAAGGACCCCAAATTACGATGATGGAAGAATAATGCCTTCATCTCAAAGTCCCTCAGATGTCTCATTGGTCCTTCTGAACTAGAAGGTTTGCTTCATTCTCTGCAGCCTAGAAATCATTTTCTTTATTCCCACATTTAGTTCAAATTCAACATCATCCACATTGCTTCCAGTCCTAAAGCGTCTGCCTTTTGGATTAAGATAGCTCTTCCTGCCTTTTCCACTCTTTGGTGGGGAAGGGGCAACTACTACAAACTCTCTTTCTTGATTTTTCTGTCTACATTGATTCATCAAATAAATATTAATCTGACATTTGTAACACATTTGAGCCTTGATTACTGGGCCCCACTGCCGACCCCCAGAGTTTTTAATTTGATATTTCTGGGGTAGGAGTATAAAACTGCATTTATACCAAGTTCCCAGGTGAGACTGATGTTGGTGGCTGAAGGACCACACTTCATAACCACTCTTCTATAATATAATGCTTCCCTCGGAAGCTATCTTTTGGAGCCCCAAATAAAAAGTCAGAACATATCAGCAAAACTTACCAAAATAATTGCAGTTGAATATAACTACAAGATTTCTTAGAATTTCACTAATTCTATAATAGAACTAGTTGGAACACATAGTGGAAACCTCACAGCACCTGAAAGCAAGAAGGCCACCACTTAGAAGTCCTAAAAATGGAAAATAAAATTAAAAGACCTCTAAAGTTTTTGCATCTCTAAGCTGCTACAAAATTTTGAATAAATGAATAATAATCAGAAAAAGTCTATTTTATGTGCTTTATGCAGCAAGTCTATACTCTATCCCATACTTCCCCTTAATTAACTTAAGTCTGATCTTTTTCGCAGTTGTTATTTTTAATGTACTTCAAAAATTGCTCCTCTATGTACTTCGCATTCACAGATTTAAAATGATGAGAGAGCAAGAGAACTATGTTTGGAAGAAGCTTGCTTTTATCCCTCCATCGCACACTTCAAACAAGCAGGGAGTTTAAAAAGGTCTTCGCTCCCTCTAGTCTGTATCCTGACCAACAGAGAATAAAAAATTTAAATGAGAGAAAATCAATTATTGATCTGCATTCTTTCTTCACAGACACTTTTGTGCAATTACACTATGCCAGCATTTGCTTTGGTTTCAACAGCGTACATCATACTAACTGATTTTGCTTTATTGAAATAAAATTGTAAGGTTACGAGATCTACTTTAACCCTTTATCTTCCAGGAAATATGGTCTATGCCAAGATAAGTGCCAGGTGTTATCACAATCTAAGTTTTTTCTTAATGTTTCTTTCACGTTTGGAGAAAAAAAAATAAGCCTTTTCAAGAAAGCCTTTTATAAGATGGCTCTAGCAAGAAAGAACTTGGGCAGATTTTTAAATACCTATATTATAGATTCAATAAACTTATACTGAGGGCCACATATCTGTTTGAAGCATTCACTGAATTTTTCCTTTACTAATTTGTTCACCAAATACTCATTGTCACAGGCTATCTGTAGTTGAGGGGAGGAAAGAAGCAGAAAGTAGAAGTATAGGGGTGTACTGCCAGTTTTCATGTGAACCCACTGAAACCCAGTTTCTCTGTTGCCTCATTTTCCTTATTTCCTTCTCTCTCTCTCTCTCTCTCTCCCCCTCTCCCTCCCTCCTCCCTCCATTTCTTTCTTTCAGCTGGCTATAAGGAGAGGAGGTAGTCAAAAGGACAAGGTGAGGCTCAAAACATTGACTGGACACTAGGATATGCAATCGAGATTCCCCTTTAATGCACTAAAAAAAGTAACTGGAGCCAATAGTGGGAGACAAACCAATGATGTGTAAGTGAAAAACGGGAGGAAACTGGGGTGTAATGAAGGCATGAAGTAAGTAAGGCAGTGATACGATAAAGCAGGGGGATAAAACCCCCTCTGAGCCTAAGACTTGAGACTTCACAGGTTACACGTATATGCATATATACGTATGATTATATTCCTATGCATATATTATATACTGTCAAAACATTTCCCCAAAAATTACATATATTACTACGCTTTATGCCTAAGTAGATCAACGTCCTTCTCCCCAAAAACTAATAATTCCCTAACTATGATATTATCATCACACCTAACAACTACCTACTATCATCTGATAGCCTTTCTCCAACAGTCAAGATTTAGAAATTTGAATGGCAGAAACCCTATCAATAAGTAATATAAAGCATATTTCCTTCAAGTTTATTTAATGAGTTGAGTTAAAAAGCAGCTGATAATAATTGGATATAATTAAGAAATGTTGTAGTCTATCCTGAGACGTTTTTAACTTAACTCTCCAATTCTAAATTATATTTTAAAATAAATTTATAAAAGAAAAACAAAGGTGGTGGGGGCCACCTGGGTGGCTGAGTCAGCTAAGCGTCTGACTCTTGGTTTTGGCTCAGGTCATGAACTCACAGTGGTGAGNGGGGGGGGGGGGGGGGGGGGGGTCTGCTTGAGATTCTCTCTCCCCCTCTTCCCCTGTCCTCTCCCACTGTCTCTCAAGGAAATAAATCAATCCTTAAAAAAAAAATAGTGGTTGCTGGAATTTTTTGGCCTATCATTTGTTGTTTTTTCATAAGTGTTTAATACTATAAAGTTCTAGATTACTTTTCATATTTTGTTAGTGATGATAATATGGCATTATAAAGCCTTTACTGAAATGGTACAATGAGAGTTCCCCAGAGCCCCTAAAACTCAATCATCTTAGAAACAGCCTCTCATCTTGGAAGAACATACCCACAAGCACATAACTGGGCATAGGAATAAATAAAGAAGAAAGGTTGAAAACAGAGATAAAGAGAGCAATAGGGAATATATGTAGTGACAGAATATAATGAAATCAACCTCACCTCCACTAAAAATTTTGAGGGTGTAGGTAAATAATGAGTACAGCTGATACTCCTTGATGGCACAGCTGGTTAAGCATTCAACTCTTGATTTCCTCTCAGGTCGTGATTTCAGGATGGTGGGATCAAGCCCCACTTTGGGGCTCTCTGCCCCTCCCTATCTCGTACTCTCTCTCTCTCAATCTCAAATAAATAAATCCCTTTAAAAAATTAGTAAAAATTTAGAAGGCAGCCAACTCAAAAAGATATATACAAATAACATTTATAGTCTATTATTTTAAGTAACTTAGCCAGATAACCAGGAACAAAGAAAATGTGGTAACTCATGACATATAACATACTGAAAATTTTAGTCTTTCTTTTTTCTATACTATACACAAAATACCATTGTCAATTATATGTTCATGTTATTATACACAAGATTGGGGACCATCTTCAACATCACTGTACTTCACACAAAACACAGCAACCTAATGCCTTTCACATAGCAGGGACTCAAACATTTGTTGTATTTCCAGTTGATAAGGACAAAAACCTAATTTCTTTTAATTCTTGTGTTACCAAACTGAAATTATAAATAAAATATCCCAGGAGTCCTTGGAAACATTAACTTTTCTTTTTGAGACTATCTGGGCTGTAAAAACAAATGAGCTTCTTATCCTTATAGGATAGGAAATAGATGGTAAATGAATGCTTACTGTAGTCCAAGATTGCAATCGGTGTCCCCAGCTCTCAACAATGACAAAAAGTACATTAACCACAAGATCAAGATGCCTAATCAATTTGCAAGCACATGGAAAGGCTCAGAATGATGGGTAATAACCAGCATGACTTTGTGACCAACAAATCATGTTAGACCAATTCAATTGCCTCCTCTGACAGAGTAGGAGACCTTGTATGCAGGGAGGAAGGGACAGACATAATATATTTTGACTTCAGGGAGGCTTCTGACTCTGTTCCACATGACATGCTCATCAACAAGGTAGGAAAATATGGCTTGCTGTCAAAGATGGATTAAATTGATTAGAGAGGTAGCTAATTGGGAAGAGAAGAAAAGTCACAGACTGCATGAAAACACAAGTACAAAACCAAGTATGCTGCTGGTTTGGGTGTGGATACAATCAAGGACAAATGAGTACACCAGGCAAAGCAGAATATTAGTTAGATGGCAGAATCCTTGCCCATAAACAGAATAGCTCATGTCTTTTAATGGCATTTGTTCCCAATCTTTGGACATTAACAAGGATATAAATTAACAGACACTATGTTACCATACTCACAGGAAAGTTATTAAAGGTTTGTGTCTCCAAAATATACTATAAAATGCAAAAAAAAAGCTAGACAAAATTATAGAACCATTTTTAATTAAGCTATTAAAAGTAATTCTTCATCAAGGATAAATTGGACAGACCTCCCCTGATAGGACTAATGGAATGAGAATAGTAAAATAAGATGACTGATTTTAAAATAGGGGAGAAAGTTTAGAGGATGTTAGATGGTAAAAGACAGAAGTAATAGGGGCTTCTAATCATCCTATGGTCAAATTTCTCCAGAAATTAATTTATTTTATTTGGCATTTTGGTTAAGATGGGACCCTAAATTCAGTATTCAGGGCAGGTCAATCAATATTTTAAATTAATGAGATCAACTGGAAGAACTACCATAGAAATTTGTTCAGGAATGGAGAAATCATTTATTATTTTAAAAAATCAGCTAACAATTAAGTTGTTACTAAATATCAGTTATGTGTCCGTATCTGCTAGACACAGCCTCTGCCCTCTAGGGGCACAAAAGGAAAAGATAACAAGTATGAAAGAGAAAACATGCATATTCTGAGCTCTCCTCTCTACAGCCTCTTTCTTCGGTCCGTCCATCCTTTCATCTGTCCATCCTTCCTTCCCTCCTTTCAACTTGAACTTTTCTTCCTTTAAATGTATCCTAGCCCTCTTTCTCTAAAACCTTTCATTTGATTTTATCATGGGTGATGATTTTAAAGATGTCTAAAAATTCTTTGAAATTCTGATGAAAAGGTGGAGCCTAACTCCTTTCCCATTAATCATGGGTGATACACAGGGATACTTCTATCAGTATTGCAAAAATGCCAATGTGTCCCTTCAGAAAACAGGCCATAAAAAAAAATCACAAAAAAATATACATAAGGAAATATACTGATGTACTTAAAATGAGTATCTATTAATCAGTACATTCATAAAGTGAGGGGAAAAAAGCCACAGAATGTGAGAATATAATTTTAATATCACTATCAAAGGACTTGTATACAGAATACACAAGGAACTACAAACAGATAAGAATATGTTAGACATATCAATAAAAACAACTGAAGACTTAGCTGGATATTTTACAAAAGAAAAAATCCAAATGACCAATAAATAAGTAAGACTGACTTCTTTAATAAGCAGGGGAATGCAAATGAAAACTATAAGCAAACTACAACTATACATCAATCAAATTGGCTAAAATAAAAATCTGAGAAACTGGGCCAGGGCCACCCCTGCCTACTAGTGAACCTGAAGCTAAGGTAGCCCCATTGCAACAGGAGCTTACATGCAGCCCACAAGGGACTTCCCTGGGACACCTGCCTCCAGTGGCCAGGGAGAACTGCCCTCCTGAGTACCACAGGATCATCTCCTACATGATGCCATTTTTTCATCACCCAAAGACAAACTACTTAATATACTGAAACAAACACAGAGGATGAGGAAATGAGTATCAAGAGAATGTTACAAATAAAAGAACAAGACAAATCTTCAGAAAAAAAAGCTACATGAAATGGAAATAAGCAATCAGCCTGAGAATGAGTTAAAAATCATGATAATAAAGATGCTTACCATAGTTGAGAATATACTGGATGGATATAGTGCGATTTTCAACAAAGAGAAAACATGAGAAAACACCAGAGTTGAAGAATACAATAAGAGAAAAGAAAAATACACTAGAGGGAATAAAGAGCAGATTAGATGATACAGAAGAATGGGTCAGAGATCTGGAAGAGAGGGTAATGGAATTCACCCAAACAGAATACCAAAAAGAAAGAAAAAAAAAGGAATTTTAAAAATGAGAGCAGCTCAAGGGACTTCTGAGACAACATCAAGAAAAGTAAGTAATGTTCACATTACAGAGAGAGAGATCTGAGAATCGATCTGAGGAACAGATCTCTAGATCCATGAAGCAAAGAAAGCCCCTAAAAAGATGAGCCCAAAGTGATCCACACCAAAACATGTTATAATTAAAATGGCAAAAATTAAAGATAAACGGATAATCTTAAAAGCAGCAAGGGAAAAACAGTTACATATAGGGGACTGCCCATAAAACTATCAAACGCATTTCCAACAGAAACTTTGCAAGTCAGAAAGAAGTAGTATAAGATATTTAAAGCACTGAAAGGAAAAACAAAACTTACAACCAAGAATTCTCTACTCAGCAAGATTCTCCTGAGAATTGAAGGGGAAGTAAAGAGTTCCCCAGAGAACCAAAAGCTAAAGTCCATCACCACTAAGCCAGCTTTACAAAGAAATACTAAAGAGACTTAAGTGGAAAAGAAAGGCCATAACTACAAATAAGAATATATATGAAAGAAAAATAATCTCCCGGTAAAAGCAAACATAGAGCAAAGATAGTGGATCGACCACTTGTAAAGTTAACAGGAAGATTAAAAAACGAAAATAGTAAAGTTAACTATAACTATAATAATTAGGGGATACACAAAATAAAAGTGTAAAATATGACATCACAACATAAAACATGGGGGTAAGGAAGTAAAAAGTAGTACTTTTAGAATGTGTTCAAACTTAAGTGACCACCAACTTAAAATAGACTGCTATATATATTATATGGAAGTTATATGTGAACTTCATGATAACCAAAAACCTGTAATAAATAAAGAATACAAATACAACACTAAAGTCAAAAAATCACAAGGGAAGAGAGCAAGAGACAAAGAAATGAACAGAGAACTACAAAAGAAAAAAACAGAAAATAACAAAATAATAACAGAAAATAAGAAAATTTAAAATAAGTAAATACTAATAATTACTTTAAATGTGAATGGAATACATGTTCCTAAATGCTCCAATCAAAAGACATTGCTGGGGGGGTGGGGGAGAGATGGGGTGGTTGGGTGATGGATATTGGGGAGGGTATGTGCTATGGTGAGTGCTGTGAATTGTGTAAGACAGATGATTCACAGACCTGTACCCCTGAAGCAAATAATACATATGTTAATTTTTAAAAAATTGAGTGATTGAATGGATAAAAAAACAAGACCCATCTATATGCAGCCTACAAGAGACTCACCTCAGATCTAAAGACAAACAAACAAAGCAAAGGAACATAAAAAGACATTCCATGCAAATAGAAATGAAAAGAAAGCTAGGGAAACAATACTTATATCAGACAAAATAAACTTAAAAGACTAACATATGACAAAAAAGGGAATTATATAACGCAAAAGGATCAATCCAATAAGAAGATATAACATTTGTAAATATTTATATACCCAACATAGAACACCAAAATAGATGAACCAAATATTAACAGACACAAAGAGGGAAATGGATAGTAATACAGTGATAGCAGGAGAACTTAACGTCTCATTTACACAAATGGATAGATCATCCAGACAGAAGGACACACTGGCCTTAAACAATACATTAGATCAGATGGATTTAAGAGATACATAGAGAGGATTCCATTCAAAACCAGCAAAATAGGGCGCCTGGGTGGCTCAGTGGATTAAAGCATCTGCCTTCGGCTCAGGTCATGATCTCAGGGTCCTGGGATCCAGCCCCACATCGGGCTCTCTGCTCTGCAGAGAGCCTGCTTCCTCCTCTCTCTCTGCCTGCCTCTCTGACTACTTATGATCTCTCTATCAAATAAATAAATAAAATCTTTAAAAAAAAAACCAGCAAAATACACATTTTTCTCAAGTGTCATGGATGATTCTCCAGGAGACATCACTTGTTAGGCCACAAAAATGTCTCAATAAATTTAAGAAGACTGAAATCATATTAAGCATCTTTTCTGGCCACCATGATATGAAACTAGCAATCATTATAAAAAGAAAATTAGTTAAAACACAAAGATGTGGAGACTAAACATGACACTAAATATCCAATGGGTAAATGAAGAAATAAAAAGGAAATAAAAAGACACCCTGAGACAAATAAAAATGAAAACGCCGCATTCCAAAATCATGGGCTAGAAATAGCAGTCCTAAAAGCAAAGTTCATAGTGATGCAAAGCCATCTCAAAAAACAAAATCTTATATAAGCAATCTAACCTACACTCAAAGGAACTAGAAAAAGAACAAATGAATCTCAAAATTAGAAGAAAGGAAATAATAAAGATCAGAGTGGAAATAAATAAAATAGAAAACTAAAAAATATAGAAAATATCAATGAAGCTAAGAGCTGGTTCTTGAAATGTTAGCAAAATTGGAAAACCTTTAGTTAGGCTCACCAAGAAAAAAATAAAGGGTCCCAAAAATTAAAATCAGAAATGAAAGAGACATTATAACTGATACCACAGAAATGCAAAGGATCCTAACAGACTACAATGAACAACTATGAACTAACAAACTGGACAACATGAAGAATAGATAAATTTCTAGGATCATTTAATCTTCTAAGAGTGAATCAGGAAGAAATAAAAAATCTGAACAGACTGATTAATAGTAATGAAATTAAATCAGTAATCAAAAAGCTCCCAATAAACAAAAGGCCAGGATCAGATGGTCTCATAAGTAAATTCTACCAAACATTTAAGGAAGAGTTAATACCTACCTTTCTCAAACCATTTCACAAAATTAATAAGGAAGGAATACTTCTAAACTCACTCTACAAAGCCAGTATTACCCTAAAACCTGAACCAAAGACAAAGACACGACAAAAAAGAAAATTACAGGCTAATATTCCTGATGAACACTGATGAAAAAAATATCAGTATTAGCAAGTCAAATTCAGTAATACATTAACAAGATCATACACATGACCAAGTGGGAGTTATCCTAGGGATGCAAAAATGGTTCAATATCCACAAAATCAATCAACATGATCCATCACATTAAACACAAGATAAAGATCATGTAATCATCTCAATTGATGCAGAAAAGGCATTTGACAAAGTTCAACATCCATTTATGATAAAAACACTCAGCAAAGGGGCGCCTGGGTGCTTCAGTTGGTTAAGTGTCTGCCTTCGGCTCAGGTCATGATCTCCAGGTCCTGGGATCAAGCTGCACATCGGGGTCCCTGCTCAGCAGCAAGTCTGCTTCTCCCTCCACTCACGCTCTCTCCTGCTCTCTCAAATAAATAAATAAAATCTTTAAAAAGGGGGGGTGGGCACACCCTGGTGGCTCAGTTGGTCAAGTGTCTGCCTTTGACTTAGGTCATAATCCCAGGGTTCAGGGACTGAGTCCTTCATGGGGCTCCCTATTCAGCAGGGAGTCGTCTCCCTCCCCCTGACATTCCCCCTGCTTGTTCTCTCTCTCTGGCAAATAAATAAATAAAATCTTAAAACAAATTTTTTAAAAAGTTAAGTTTAAAAAGAAAAAAGCACTTCAAGTGGGTTAGAAGGAATGTACCTCAACATAATAAAAGCTAAAAGCTAAATATCACCAACCCACAGCTCACATCATACTCAGTGGTGAAAAGCTAAAAGCTTTTCCTCTAAGATGAGAGGAAGACAAGGATGCCCACTATCCCAACTTTTATATTATGTTACATAATATTTTAAGTCTTAGCCACAGAAATTAGGCAATAAAAAGAAATAAAAGCCACTCAAATTGGAAAGCAGCAAAATTCTACTTGCAGATAACATGACACAATGCATAAAAAAATCCCAAAGCCTCCACCAAAACACCGCCAGAATAAATGAATTCAGGAAACTTGCAGTATGTAAAATAAATCTCTAAATATCTGTTGTGTTTCTATACACTAATGGACTAGGAGAAAAAGAAAACAATCCCATCGACAATTTCACCAAAAAGAATAAAATAATTAGGAATAAATCTAACCAAAGAGGTGAAAGGCCTGTACTCTGACAACTGTAAGACACTGATGAAAGAAACTGAAGACAACTGAAAAAATGGAAAGATATCTGGTGTCCATGAATTGGAGGAATATTTTTAAAATGTCCATACTACCCAAAACAATTTACAGTTTCAATCCAATCCCTATCAAAATACCAATGGCATTTTTCACAGAACTAGAACAAATAATCTTAAAGTTTGTAAAACCACAGAGGACCCCAAATGGGCAAGACAATCTTGGGGGAAAAAAAAAAAAAAAGAACAAAGCTGCAGTATCACACTCTGATTTCAAACTAAACTACAAGGCTATAGTAATCAAAACAATATGGTATGGGCACGAAAACAGAACATACATCAAAGGAACAGAATAGAGAACCCAGAAAGAACACAGCCCTGTATGGCCAATGAACCCACAACAAAGGAGGCAGGAAAATACAATGGAGAAAAAATGCTCTCTTCAATAAACGGTGTTGGGAAAGCTAGACAGTTACATGCAAAAGAATGAAACTAGTCCACTTTCTTAAAAATAAAAACATATTATAGATTTGAATGTAAGACTTGAAGCTGCAAAACCCTTAGAAGGAAACATAAGCAATAAGCTCTTGACATGGATATTAGTAATATTTTTTTTGATGTGTCTAATCATCCTGAGGCAAGGATAATAAAAACAAACTAAAGGGACTACATGAAACTTAGAAGTTTTTGCAGAGCAAAAGATACTATCAACAAAACAAAAAGGCAACTTATTGAATGTGAAAATATATTCACAAATGATATATCCAATAAGGGGTTAACATCTAATAAGGGGTTATTTATATACATCTACAATTCAATATGAAAACTCCAATTAAAAAAATGGGGAGAGGGTGTGAGTAGACATTTTTCCAAAGACAACGTACAAAAGGACAACAAGCCCATGAAAAAAAAATCTCAACATTAATGTCAGGAAAATACTAATCAAAACAATGAGATGGGGGTGCCTGGGTGGCTCAGTGGGTTAAGCCTCTCCCTTCAGCTCAGGTCATGATCTCGGGGTCCTGGGATCGAGTCCCACTTTGCACTCTCTGCTCAGCAGGGAGCCTGCTTCCCCCTCTCTCTCTCTCTGCCTGCCTCTCTGCCTACTTATGATCTGTCAAATAAATAAAATCTTAAAAAAAAAACATGAGATTTCACCTTATGTCTGTCAAAATGGCTATTATTAAAAAGAAGTAACAACCGTTGACAAGGACGTGAAGCAAAAGGAACCCTCACACACTACTGGTAGGTATGTAAATCGGTGTAACCACTGTGGAAAACAGCATGAAGACTCCTCAAAAAAATCAAAAATAGAATTACCATAGAATCCATCAATTCCACTTCTAGGTATTTATCTGAAGATGACAAAAACATGAATTTGAAAGATATATGCATCCCTATGTTCATCATACATTACTTACAATAGCCAAGATATGAAAGCAACTAAAATGTCCACTGATAGATGAATGGATAAAGAAGTAGCGTGCATATATATATATATATATATACATACATATACATATATATACATATATATACATACATACATATATACATATATATACATACATACATACACACACACACACACTATGGAATATTAACCATAACAAAGAATGAAATCCTGCCATTTGTGACAACATGGATGAACATGAACATAGAGGGCATTATGCTAAGTAAAATAAGACAGGAAGAAAAAAATCCTTATAATTTCATTTAAATGTGGAACCTAAGAAACAAATGAACAAACAAAACAGGATAGAACAGTTTCATAAATACACAGAACTGATGGTTGCCACAGGGGAGGAGGGGGGGGTGGGTAGATGAAACAGGTGAAGGGGATTAGAGGTGCAGTCTTCCAGTTTTAAAATAAGACATGTACAACATAAAGAATATGGTCAATAATATTGTAATAACCTTATATGGTGACAAGTGGTAACTAGACTTATTGCAGTGACCATTTTATAATGCATATAATTATTAAATCACTGTATTGTACACCTGAAACTAATATGTGTCAATTATTCTTCAGTAAAAACAAAACAAAACAACACATGATAAATACATCTCTAAGAACCATACTTGAAAGCCACATGAAGATTTGTGGGGGGAAAAAAAAATCGGAGAATACCTAGTCCTGGTGACAATATAAAGCATTAACTGTTAAAGTTAAAAAATAGGCATATACTAAGACTCAGCAATTTAACTCCTAGGTAAATATAACATAGAAACCATGGATACATAGGCACCAAGATACATGTACAATAGTTAAATAGCACAGATTTNTCGGAGAATACCTAGTCCTGGTGACAATATAAAGCATTAATTGTTAAAGTTAAAAAATAGGCATATACTAGGACTCAGCAATTTAACTCCTAGGTAAATATACCATAGAAACCATGGATACATAGGCACCAAGATACATGTACAATAGTTAAATAGCACAGATTTTATAGCCAAAATCTAGGGAAAATTTCAGCAGCAGAATATGTCACATTTATAAAACAGCAATGAAAATAAACGAAAGCAAGGTGCATCAATTTGGATGAATCATATAAACATAATATTGAGTGAATAAAAACACAGCACAATAGAATATAAATATAGATATATACACATATGCTTAATAAATCGTTTATATTACATTCACAAAACATAAACTAAAACGCAATATCAATGGATGCATATATTGGTGCTTAAACTCATAAAGCAAAGCAAAGCAACGATTACCATAAAATTTCAGCCACTAGCAAGTAAAGATAGGGGAGAGTGGTCCAGAATGAACACACAATAGCTTTAGGAAAAGTGGCAATGTTTTATTTCTTGACCTGTGTAGTAGTTTACGGGTTTTACTTTATACATCATCCCATTACACAGTTTTAGGTTTATACACTTTTCCTGTGTGTTACATTTAAAAATAAAAGATTATGTTAAGTGAAATAAGAGAAAGACAGTACCATATGAATTTCTTATATGTGGAATCTAAAAAACAAAACAAATGAATAAAGAAACAAGAAGTAGAATCAGNCAGTACCATATGAATTTTTCTTATATGTGGAATCTAAAAAACAAAACAAATGAATAAAGAAACAAGAAGTAGAATCAGACCCATGAATATAGACAACACACTGATGGATGACAAAGGGAAAAGGGTGAGGAAATGGGCAAAAAGTGTGAAAGGTAGTGGAGGGGGGGTACAGGCTTCTAGCTATGGATTGAATTAAGTCACAATAAAAGGTATAGCATAGAGAACACAGTCATTGGTAACAGTGTTGTAAGGTGACAGATGGTCGCTATACTTGTGTGACAACCGTAACATAATGTACAGAAATATTGAATCAATGTTCACTCATACCTGACACTAATGTAACATTGTGTGTCAACTCATATTAAAAAAAAAAATTAGATTTCCAGAACCAAATTTTATACCACAATCCACAAACTAGGTTCAATCCCCACAACTCTATATAATTGCTCCCTGGGGTTTTGCCCAAAGTCCCATAAAATGGT
The DNA here is from genome assembly GCA_002007465.1 of Ailurus styani. Taxonomy (NCBI): domain Eukaryota; kingdom Metazoa; phylum Chordata; class Mammalia; order Carnivora; family Ailuridae; genus Ailurus; species Ailurus styani. The sequence continues at coordinate 510,015 of LNAC01000406.1, forward strand.
TGCANTTAAGATTTCCAGAACCAAATTTTATACCACAATCCACAAACTAGGTTCATTCCCCACAACTCTATATAATTGCTCCCTGGGGTTTTGCCCAAAGTCCCATAAAATGGTTGCAAAGATATTTATACTTTGTTTTTCTTACCTCGTTCAGCCGCAAATATTCAGTAAACAAATATTAGCTGAGAACCTACTACGTGACAGGCACTGTGCTAGGCATCTGGAATTCAATCAGTGAAGCAAAATAAAAATCGCTGCATTCATTTATGGAACTTATACTCTGGTTTTTGTTTGAAATGAAGAATCATTTCAGCAATTATAAGAATAAAGTGAACCTTGCCTCAGGAAAGAACACATTCAGTGACTCAAGCAGCATCACAATTCTCAGTCCCCTCCTCTTCATCTCTCACATGGCTTTAAATTGTATTTTAGCCTTTTTTCTCGGACCATTCCATAAGTTAAAGGACATAACCACAGTTATCTTTACAGTCACAATCATTCAGTTTTTACTTCAAGGAGAAAGATAGACCCTCCGTTTTCCCAATATCTAAAAAAATAAAAGAAAGAAAAAAAAAAAGTCCTAAGAAAGAGCTCTGATTGGCTACTTCAGGTTCATTATTTCATCCATGAGCCAATCACTGAGGCCTAGTTCATGGTGTGCTCTAATTGGCCAACCCTGGATCTTCTCTACCCAATCCTGTAATCAGAGAAACCTGGTGTTGTAACCAGGAGCCTCAATGGAATGGCATGGAGTAGTTGACAATTTCCAAATGAAGTAGTGCTGAAATCAGAATTGGGTAAGTAGTGCTGAGTGGACTTAAACCAGACATAGAACAGGTCAGACACTGATAAGGGCATCACAAAAAAAAAAAAAAAAAAAAAAAAAAAAAAAAANAAAAGGAATAGTTAGGAATAGTTATTTCTAACTGAAGAACCAAGGAAAGTTTCACAGACTTGCCCCCACTCCTTGACACCACAGAGCCAGATCTCAATTCTATCCCTGAAAGAATCAAGCTGGTCATTTTATTCAGAACTAAAGAATCACGTATCTAAGAGAGACGTTAAGGTCATGCCGGCTGTCCTAACACTTTCTGAACAGAACGAGTGATGGGAAAATCCATAAGGTTGGCAGGAGGTTCCGGGAAGGCTACCCCATCATCTGTCTCAGTAAGCAGGCTCGGAGTTCAATAGTCCTTATCTTTTCTGCCAGGTTTAAAGACTGCTTTCCTTAACCAAGCTGAGGTAACCGGAGTTTATAAAACAGTCAAGTAAGGACAATGATGCAACCAGAAAGAAGAAACTGGAGAGCAGAGAAGTGCTCTGAGTGTAAGCTCTGTGTCCCTAATCAACATTTCAGAAAGCCATTCCCTGCACCTCGTAGGGGCCTGAACGTTATGTACAACAATGAGGTCCTGTTCTCTACTCTGACCCATTACTCTGAAATTGCACGGCTGTCTTACTGCAATTTTGATTCATTGTTTTAAGCAACCATTACAAAAGATGGTTGTCTTCTTCAGACCCCGTGTTTGAACTTTTTGTTCATTCAACATATTCTAGAATATTCTGATTATAAAAAGTTTAAGATAGGCCCCTATTTTACTCCTCTCCTCACACTCTGATAGGATTCTCTATGATCAACTGCCCGCCTGTGACAGAAAAAGTCTGCATCCTGGCACCAGCCCCATCCTTGGACACCCTGAAAGATGGCTAACTCCACAGCCAGTCCCCCCCACCCACTGTTCCTGACTTTGCACTGTCTTTACACTTCTCTCTCCCCCCCCAACTCCACTGCTAAGTTAAAGTCCTTTTGGAGTAAGAGACTGCTTCCCTTATCTTTTATTTCTTGAATTTTATAAACTTAAATTCATTATACTTTATGAAAAGTAGACATTTGATAAGTGGTTAACTGTTAATTTTCAAAACTTTACCTTAAAGAATAAGTGATTCTGCCATCACTTAGCTTTCCAGGATCCAAATGAATCGGAGAAAACCCTTACAGATCTATGGATGACTACAATGTGAGATCAGGTGACCAAAACAGGGGTATAAAAGAGAGCTATGGGCAGACAGGTGCATAGTAATTAAGAGCACGAAATCCAGTATCAGACATCTGAGTTCAAATCTTAGACTTTAAGCTCTTTGCCTTCCCCTTTCTAATTTACAAGGTGGGTATAATGCTCTTCTCTTGGGGTCATTATGGGGATTAAGTGAAATAAGGTATGTAAAAATAATAAACCTGCATAGAAATAAGACTTTAATAAACAGTGATATATGTGTATAAAATTATATTTTGAACTCCTCGTCATCCTGTGTGATGGAAGCCTAATACCAGCTAGTTTGGGGTCTCTAATTTAGGAAATTATTTATGGTCTCTGCTCTCAGGATCTCTCGTGCCTCCACCCTCTGCCCAACCGGTGGGATTTTTCTCTGTACATGGGAAGAGTTCTATTCTTCAGTCATGTCTCCCAAGTACCTGCCTTTACCTCAAGTCCTCTCAGAATGCTTAAGGGCCCTGGACATTGAAAACTTAAAGCCAGGAAAACCCCCATTTTTCTTCTATTCCTCCTGCAGTTTTGGAGTTGGAGGCGAGAAGCAAGGATACAGGTAAAATGGAAGCACAGGGAAAACACTAGGAGGAGAATCCATCCAGCAAGGGGCATTATTACGATTTCAATAGCAGATGGAAATAGACTAAGTACTTCTGACACTTTAATCCTTTATGTATTTCCTGAATACTTTCCCCATATTCCTTAGGAAAGAGCCTCCCAAATAGGAAACCCTATTTTTCTAACATCACTGCCAAGTAAAAGTCACAACTGTTACACAGTTGAAGAACATGGAATTTTCAGGGAAGAAGGAAGAAAGTAGACTGACTGTAAGCAGACTTTGCTTTTTAAGCACTCCTGTCTCTCCCCCACTCCCACTTTGTATTCTTTTTCATATTCTGGAAACTTCTTTCATTCAGGCATTTGCTTTTTCAATCTCCACAGACATTTATACACAAGTTATACACATCTCCCTTCTGAGGCTGTACCACATGTCAGTGCTACTTCCTTTGTCACAAAGTCCATCACCTCAGTAATTAGCTCATTCTCATAGCCAAACTAAAGTCTTTAGTGACTCAACACTCCCAAGAACGGTTGCATTTTAAAGGATACTGAAGGAAGGAATCCACAGTATCAACTAGCAGATAGCCGTGCTTTTTGATGACTGGAGACTCTTCTTGAGTCTCCCAAATTTAAAGGACGTAACAACTACAGAAAACACATTCTTTTTAAGGGTGTCATTTACCAAAATGACCAATATTGGGGCATAAAACAAGCAAGAAGTTTTAATGGAATGAAGTCATATAGCCAGTACTTACAACCATGCTGTGATTAAATGAGATAGCAACAAAACATTTAGCTAGCAAAACACAAATTTTGTAAATTAAGGAACTATCTCGTTATATCAATAAGTCAAAGAAGAAATCATACTGAAAAATTTTAAACATGTTTGTACTGAATAGTAGCAAAAAAATCTACACTGCAAAATATGTGGGATACAGATGAAGCAGAACTTGAAGAAAAATTTGAAGATTTGATGCATGTATTAGAAAATAATGTGTGAAAATCAACAGTCATCTGACCCAGATCCTTCTTCACAGAAAGACTTGCTGCCCAGCTGTGGACAGTGCAGTCAGCAGACAATCTTCATCTGTCAACTCCCTCAGGGTCTGCCTCAGCCACAGAGAGCTGCCTACCCTAAGGCCATGCCCACATCCAGTAACTTTGTGAAGAAGAGGTTTAACAGCCCAGTCCAATGCTGAAAACCAAGTGCAGGATTGCACTCTTCTGGGCAGGGTTTTCTCCAGAGTTTCCCACCAAATTGGCTCAGGCTTATGTAGGCTTGATTACAGTTTAGCTTATCCTTGTGCTTTAATTCTGAGAAATTAAGGAAATAATCCTATTTACACTTGTACCAAAAGGAATAAAACACCTAGAGGGAGGTGAAAGGTCTGTACAATAGAAACTACAAGATACTGATGAAAGAAATGGAAGATACAAACAAATGGAAACATATTCTGTGCTCAGGGACTGGAAGAATTAAAATTGTTAATCTACAAATTCAGTGAAATCACTACCAAAATACCAATGGCATTTTTCACAGAAACAGAAAAAACAATTCTAAAATTTGCATGAAACCACAAAAACCACAGGCTAAACCTGTGTTAGATAGAGCAATCTTAAGAAAAGAGAACTAAGCTGGAGGTATCGTACTCCCTGACTTCAAACTATACTGCAGGGCTATAGTAATACAGTCTGGTACTGGCACAAAAACAGATACATAGATCAATAAAACAGAACAGACAGCCCAGAAATAAACCTACACATACATGGTCAAATTAATTTTCAACAAAGGAGCCAAGAATATACTGTGCGGAAAGGATATTCTCTTCAACAAATGGTGTTGGGAAAACTCAACAACCAAATGCAAAGAATTAACTGGGACTCATGTCTTATAACACACATAAAAATTAACTCAAAATGGATTAAAAGACAAAGACCTGGTGCCACTAAACTCCTAGAAAAAAACATAGGTGGTAAGCTCCTTGACAACAGCTTTTGGGATTGATTTTATTTTGGATGTAACATGAAAAGCAAAATGAACAAAGGTGAAAAAAAAAAACAAACGGGACTATGTAAAACTAAAAAGCTTCTACACAGAAAAAAAATTCATTAACAAAATTAAATGGCAACCCACTCAATAGGAAAAAAAACATTTGCAGATCATCTAACTCTTAAGAGGTTAATATCCAAAATAAAGAAGTCCTACAATAGCAAAACAAAACATACAAAAAACCAATCCAATTATAAAAAGGGCAGAGTACCTGAACAGACATTTTTCCTAAGACAATAGAGCCGACCAACAGCCCCATGAAAAGCTGCACAACGTCACTGACCATCAGAGAAATAAAAATCAAAACTACAATGTGATTATTACCTCACAACTGTCAGAATGGCTGGTATCAAAGAGACAAGAAGTAACAAGTGTTGTCGAGAAAAGGGAACAATTACGCACTGTTTGTAAGAATGTAAATTGGTACAGCTACTATGGAACATAGTACAGTTTCCTTAAAAAATTAAAAATTAAAAAAATTAAAAATAGGTATGATCCAGCAGTTTCACTTCTGGGTATTCATCTGACAAAACCAAAAATATTAACTTGAGAAGATATATACCCCCCATGTTCACTGAAGCTTTATTTACAACATCTAAGGTGTGGAGACAACCTAAATTCTAAATTTTCATCAGTAAATGAATGGGTAAACAAATGTATACATACACACACACACACACACACAAATAGGGTACTATTCAGCCATAAAAAATGAAACCTTGCCATTTGTGATAACATCGATGGACCTTGAGAACATTATGCTAAGTGAAATAAGTCAGAAAGACATGTACCATATGATCTCACTTATATGTGGTGTCTAAAAAAATAATAAATTAAGTTCATAGATGCAGAAAATAGATTGGTGAATGTCAGAGGGAAGTTGGGGTCAGTAAAATGGGTGAACTTACATTTATAAAATAAGTCCATGGGGATGTAATATACAATATAGTAGTTATAATTAATAACTGAACTGAATATTTGAAGGCTTCTAAAAGTAGACCTTAAACTTTCTCATATCAAGAAAAATTCTCGGGCACCTGGGTGGCTCAGTGGGTTAAAGCCTTTGCCTTCGGCTCAGGTCATGATCTCAGGGTCCTGGGATCGAGGCCTGCATCGGGCTCCCTGCTCAGCGGGAAGCCTGCTTCCTCCTCTCTCTCCGACTGCCTCTCTGCCTACTTGTGACCTGAACTCTCTGTGTCAAATAAATAAAATCTTAAAAAAAAAAAAAATCTCTGACCATGTATGGTGATGGATATTAAGACTAATTATAGGGGCCATTTTACAATATATACAAATATTTAATCATTATGTTGTATACCTGAAATTAATGATGTAGTATGTCAGTTAAAAAAATAATAAAGTATTTTGAAATGCAAAAGGACCAAAGATAAGCAAGACACATAAATAAGAAAATGGCCCGTGAATGTTTCCTCTACTGTATCTTAAGATTATTTTTAAACTTGGTAATAAAATAGGTATGGACACATAGAGCAAAGTAACAAAGAGCAGAGAAACAGATTTATCCATAATGGATATCTGATATATAACAGAGATGGCATTTCAGGTAAGTAGGAAGATAACAAACATTACAACGAATAATTCTTAGACAAGTAGATATTTATACAAAAAGAAACGAAACTGGAGCCTTTCCTCATTTCATACATAACCAGCAGGTCCAGGTAAAGATATAAATGCAAAAAGGTAAAGTAACAACGATTTTATAAGTTAAAAAACAGTTTCTTAAACGAGATGCAAAAGTACTATCCATTAAGAAAAATACTGATACTTTCAACTGCATTAGTATTAAAAACTTATGTTCATAAAGACTATTTAAAAAACTCAGATACGCAGAAGCCATCTGAAGCAAAAACAACTTGAATATCCAGGACATATAAAGAATTTCTATAGATTAGTAAGAATGACACTCTCCAATTTCTAATGGACAAATAAGTTGTATACTCATTTGTATCAAAACACACTAATATAAATGAGAAGTACAGTTTCATGTATAATCAGGGAAATACGAAACTAGAATTAAATACCACTGCACACTCACTAGCTTGGCAAAGGGTAAAAAGTTTGACGCTATCAGATGCAGGCAAGGATGCTGAGAAAATTAACACACTAAATGTGGTTGAAAGAATAGAGAATGTTTGGCATTATCTTGTAAATGAAAAATATATAACCTATGACTCAGCAGTTCCGTTTCCAGGAATGTATCCTACAGAAACTCTTATGTATGTGTACCACGGTACTTGTACAGATATGTTAATAAAAACATAATTCGTAGTAATTCTAAGCTGGAAAAGTCCACTTAGAGAATAGATAAATGGGTTGCAGTGTATGCATACAGCATTATACCACACAGCAGCGAAGGTGAACTATAGCAACACTGAACATCATGGATGGATGATAAACAAAATGTCAAATAGAAGACTTTAATATATGTATTTGATTCTATTTTTATAAAACTGAAAAAAATGAAAAATTAAAGTATATTGGTTAGTCATATAAAGTTGATTATGTGATTTTTCTGCATTGATATATTTCAAGCTCTTAAAATCAATAACAATAAAAGTAATGATTGCAACTTTTAAAAGAATATATCAAATCATTATGCTGTACGCATTAAGCTTACACAATATTATGTATCAGTTTTATTTCAATAAAGCTAAAAGAAACCCATGATAAGTAACATTAAGAGGCTAAGAACACTCCTAGGTCCACTTCAAAATAATGCATTTAATAAAAAAAAAGGAAGAGAAAGCATAACTAGTGTGGAAGATGGAGTCAAAGGAACCATATTTTAAAGAAAATACGTGACTATATTTATATATGTTATCAGAAAGTGCAGTAAGGGGATAATCATGTGATCCTTCAGAAACCAAAAAGTGATAGAATCAGAATGTAGATATAAGAGAAGGAAAGAATGGATGCAGATGAAAGCAATTTTGTAAATGACAGGCCACTCGTCTGATGGCTCCATTTTCTCTGTGAGGTAGGAAATGAGATGGTGCTCCAAAAACTAGCTTTCTTGGCAGAAAGAAAGCTGACAGTACTTTTCCTCTCTCCTGCTCCAGCTTGCTGGGTTGAAGCCTCTAATCGCTGCAAAGCCAAGAGCAGCAGCTATGCAGATGATGCCCCGTGTAGATGCCAATGTGTCTGTCCACCAATGCCAATGTCATGGGCATCCAAGTGCTTGCCGAGAGCTCTGGAGCTGTCTTCTGTAGGTGTCAAAGCCTCATGCACCGAACCTGCTGGAGACTGCTGAATTCAAACCCCACAGATTTTAACTTCCCCTATTGTTTTATTGAGCCCATCATATCCAACCCAGAAAAAAAGCTGGAGAGTCCAAAGTTTTGACAATATCCAGTCAGTTCTTTGTTATAGAAATCTCCAAGTGGTGTTTGTCAAAATCTAAAGTTTCTGATCCAGTAGAACGGGAGGAGAAATGTGATTCTCCACTATTAATCTCTCAGATGACCTCGACACTGCTGGTCCTCAAACCACACCATGACGAACAAAGTCCTAGGAACTTTGTGTTAAGAAGCACTGGAAGCTCAGCGTATCTATCCACATAACATTTCAAACCATGCGTCAGTTATAGATAAATACAGCTTAAGTTCACACTGGGATACTCTTCAAGACTATACCTAAGTGAATGATTAGCATATCTGTCAGTCAAAACTAATTGAGCATCCTCTATGTGTCCCACTATGTGGGCTGCAGACAATTAGTAGGTATTGTCTCTGCCTTTCTTGAATTTATTTTTGACTCAGTGAGAGGCAGCAAGATATTCCAAGTATCAAGAATACCAGGGACACTCAGGCTAAAAATAGAGTATTCAACTACACACAGCCCTGTGGAACTGTACATGAGTTCTGGGTTTCCACTTGCTGACATGTTATCAAATTCTCTGGCACACTTTAAACAAATTTCCTGGACTAGAAATCACAGCCATTCCATATGTATTTGCTTCCCCTATGGGTCATTAGGTAAAGGAAAAGTTATCCAGTTAATAAGCCATGGTAACATAAAGTAGCCATGCTCTTAAGAGTAAAAACAAGACCCATCTAGGCTGAAAAGATGAATAGCTGGTGGTATTCAATTTGAGATTTGTTAGACCTCATTTTGGTGAAGCAAAAGGTGTTCACCAAGAATTTGGAAAATTTAATGAAAAAGAGTTATTCAGAAGAGTTTTAATTACAGATCTAGAGAAAGAATCCTACAGGGATGGGATCTGATGTGATGAGCACTGGGTGTTATACACAACTGATGAATAATCAAACTCTATATCTGACACTAATGATATACTATATGCTGGCTAATTTAAGTAACAAAAAGATTCCTATAGGTGTTCAAGGATCAACAGAAAGACTGACAGAACCAAATTTTAGCTAAATTCAGATTTCGCTTTCACAACATGAAAACAAAACACTGGAGAATTTTAGGTAAAAAGCTGTTACCTACAGATAATCTGTATCTATTCAAGTTGTCATTTATGTGGAAATACTACAAAATGTGCAGCTAGCTATATGAGGAGTCAAACATTCTAACACCTAAGTATCCTCTGAGACAATTATTGGAAGACATACACCAACTGGTAGAAACATTAATCAAAATTGACATTCAGGAATAAAGAAGTTGTGTTTATTGTGATTTCAAGAAGATGAACTATGCTCATTAAAATGAGTTAAACACTGAGTTTATAAGGTTAAAAAAACCCCACCAGAATAAAAATACAAATACTGCAGATCTAAATTCCAAATTATTTAAACAAAACTAAGAAATATGTGAGGGTAGAAAAAGTTTAAAAATGCTAACGTCATTCATTCAGTAAATACATTTTGAGCATCTACTAAATGCCAGGTATTTTTTTAGATGCTCCTCTTACGAAGCGTGGTTTATCTTTAAGCTTCAACAATTAAGAGAAATATAAGTGGCAATATGTTTTCTTCTGGTAGCCTGTTTATAAATCTGTTCTGCAGGGCGCCTGGGTGGCTCAGTGGGTTAAAGCCTCTGCTTTTGGCTCAGGTCATGATCTCAGGGTCCTGGGATCGAGGCCCACATCGGGCTCTCTGCTCAGCGGGGAGCCTGCTTGCTCCTCTCTGCCTCTGTACCTACTTGTGATCTGATCTCTCTGTGTCAAATAAATAAAATCTTTAAAAAAAATCTGTTCTAGGGCGCCTGGGTGGCTCAGTGGGTTAATGCCTCTGCTTTCGGCTCAGGTCATGATCTCAGCGTCCTGGGATCGAGGCCCGCATCGGGCTCTCTGCTCAGCGGGGAGCCTGCTTCCTCCTCTCCCTGTCTCTCTGCCTGCCTCTCTGCCTACTTGTAATCTCTCTCTCTGTGTCAAATAAATAAATAAAATCTTTAAAAAAAAAAAATCTGTTCTACAGATTAAATATAGTTAGGCTTTATCCAAAACAAGGTCTCTCTTTTTTAATTCAAGAAGCACAGAGGTTTTAATAAAAACCTGATATTTTTAATCAAAAATATCTCATCACCTCAACTCGCCCTAATTTCAGTACCTAGAACCACATCATTTTAATGATTCGTTTTGTTTTCCTAAATTTTAGTCTACATATTTTCAATGTAAATGTCTATGTCTTTGATTAAATGTCTTTTAATGCTTCATTTTTCATGATATTGTTTACTCTGTAAAAGAAGAATGTAGCTGGTCCAGAGGATTTTCTAAAATCTGTCCGTCCCCCTTTTTCTTTCAGGCTTTAAGGTTTTTTTTGTTTTGTTTTTTATTTTTTATTCTTTGCCCCAGGGGTACAGGTCTGTGAATCATCAGGCTTACATCTTTCACAGCACTCACCAAAGCACAAACCCTCCCCAATGTCCATAACCCATCCACCCTATCCCTACCCTCCCACCCCCCAGTAACCCTCAGTTTGTTTTGTGAGATTAGGAGTCTCTTATGGTTTGTCTCCTTCCCCATCCCATCTTGTTTCATTATTTTTCCCTCCCTACCCCCCACAACCCCCACCCCGCCCGTCAAGTTCCTCATATCAGAGAGATCATATGATAATTGTCTTTCTCTGATTGACTTATTTCGCTCAACATAATACCCTCTAGTTCTTCAGTTGCCTTCCATCTTTGAGATCTGTGCTCACAGGGGAGGCGGTGAGTGGGCCAGCATCCGGCACAGGGCTGTGGGTCACTGGGAAGTCTCACAGTGAGATGGCGGGAAGTGGGTCATTTGGTCACTGGGGAAGGATGTCCTGGGGAAGTGCCAGGGTTGCCTCCACACTCTAAACATCAGGTACGAATGAGGGATGCCAATTTTTAAATTATGTGTATTGGCCTTTGAGCCCTATGTTGTCAAACCACTTGACAACACTCACTTCTCTCTACCTCTGGAGTCTCAAACCTCGTCCTTTCTTGGAATTCTGCCAGGCAGACAGACACTTTCCTCTGAGGCAAACTCCTACATGTATTCCATCTGCATCTTTCTCCACTTCATCAGCAGAGAACACTTTTTCTGTCTTCCAGCAATTATATTAAGTTCTCGCATAAGCAGATGGACCTCTTTGATCTTCTGGCTCTACGCCTTTTTATTATTTACTATAATTCTAATGGGAGTGGCAGAAAGAAGGGAAGAAAAGCATGTGCTTTTAATACACTCTTAAAGTGGAAGCCTGTTTAAACAAAAAATTCTAAATATAATATAAATTAAATAAAAAATCTTTTAAAAAATCATCTTATTTGTCAAAGAGAGAGCAGAAGGCAGAGGGCAAGGGAGAAGCAGACTCCCCATGGAGCAGAAAGCCTGATGCGGGACTCCATGCCAGGATCCTGGGATCATGACCTGAGCTGAAGGCAGATGCTTAACCAACTGAGCCACTCAGGCACCCAAGATGATTTTTTAAAAAATATTTAGAGGAAAAGAAAGCACGGAAATATTGTCCATAAAGAAAAAAAAGTCAACCACCGAAGGATTGCTTTTTTACCACTTTGCAGGTGTACACACATAGAAAGGATAGATTTATTAGACTGGGGTAGCCTGATTTCTTTCAGTAGTTAAATCCTGTAATTCAAATACGATTTTCTGACTCTAGGCTCACAAAGCAATCTGCTCATGTATTACCTCCCCTTAGACCAAACAAACTGGGAGACAGTATTCTGGTTAGAGCACATACACATCCAGTCTCCTCTACGTCTCTTTTTAAAAATTGGTCAACTGGTATTCTGATTTTACACCTAAGGTTTCTAGGAACACTTCATTTAAATTTATTCTTAAGATATAGACCCATTCCAAGTGTGTTAACAAAACCAGTTGCCCGTTAATTTTAAGGCTGAGAACTAGACTCGTTATCCATAGAAACCCATAGCAGCATCTGCCTTCTCACACAAATTTTTCTTTTTGTCTATGGAGCAAATGGGTGAAGTTATCAAGGGTTTTTGTTGTGTGTGCTTTTGGTTCCTTTTTACAGTTTTCATATTCTCTACAGTGAACACAGGCATGTCTTTAATTTTATGAGAAAAAATAAGTATTTTTAAATTGCAGGAATTGAATTAGAATGAAAACAAAAATACATGCTTCTTATACAATGTTTTTATGTAAGTAATGCTTTGCATAATTGTTGCTGTCCTACTGAAAAAAAAAAAGTTAAAAAAAATAATAAAGTCCCAGTTACCTGACTTATACTTTTTATCCATTTTCTGGTATGTTTCTAATCATGTGACCACTTCCAGGTTTGATAATCAGATTGGGAGATTAATTTTTAGCAAACTACAGTATTAGCATCAGTAAAGATAACATTTATGTAAGATACATTAAAGAAAACAGAAAAGCATTTTCTAAAAATTCAGAAAGGTTGGCAAGAGAAACTGAAAACAGAAGGAGAGAAAATTGGCAGTAATTAACAAAAAAAACTCAACTAGCAGTGAACAAGCAATGGCCAGTTTCCCCAACTTCTGTCATCCAAATAAATCTATCTTTTTAAATATGACTCACCAAATCAAGCTACAGTCTGATCATTTGCTCTAGTCCTTTGTTGTTTATCTTCAGACTCTAGAAACTCCTTTATGGATCCTACGTTTAGCATCATGGTTCACTCATAAAATAAAATGCTTGTGAGGTCCCCAGGGGTCTGACAAAAAGAGAATCCAATTGAAATGAGGAAGATAAGAGAACAAAGGAAGAAGAAATACAAGTTAATGTTTTAATAAATGATCCTGGCGCACTTATTTAGCTCAATCTATTTTACAGGCACTTCATAAAAATTGTCATAGAAAATTTGCATTTCCAGGAAGATGTAATAGACATACTTTATCTAGTTTACCCACTAAGGGTAACTGTAACTCTGGATATTTTATATAAAACAAACAGAAGACATTGAGAGAATGAAGCAGACCACCAGGGGATTTTGAGACCTATAGAACATCACACTGATGACTCTCTAGGTTTTCCTCCATTATCTTCTAGCCCACATGAGGTCAGCAACCCAGAAATACCAACACACTCGGATGACAAAAGCAACAAACAAAAGTCCCTAACCAAGTCACAAGGAAAGATAGCCTAGCAAGACTGTCAAACTTTAAGCAATAGCTACTCTCTTCCAGCCAAACCCCACAGAGAAAACCATAGTGTCACCCATATGCACCAACAATGACTGAATGGGAGACTAGACTTCCACCCTCATAAGGGGGTAACAAAGCACTCCAATACCCACAACGGTGATGGCAGAAAGGCCAACAGGAGTCTGAACTTTTATCTCCACCAGCTTGTGTTAAGTCACCCACACTAGGGTGTCAGTGCAGACCTTATAGGGAGCTTAAAATTCATCTCCACCTGGCAGTAGTGAGGTGGTTTCATCAGAGGCCTCCTGGAAAATCAGGTTCCTCATCATCACCCAGTAGTCACAAGGCCTCCACACTGACCAAACCGCAGAGACTATGGGGATAGCCAGAACTTGTAGCCTCACCTAGTGGTGAGAAGGAGTTCACCCCAACGAGCGTAAACAGAAACAAATAGGGAAGCTGGACTTCTACCTCGGCCTGGCAGTAAGCAGGCGGCACACTCCCTTTTCCTGACCGTGTAGATCAAGCATGCTAAAACCAAAGGTTTAAATAAAACCCAGTCTTATAACAAAAAATGAAAATGTTCAGATTGCAATCAAAAATCACTCATCACACCAATAACTAGATAGATCTCGAAAGGAATGACCAAAGAAAATAGATAATACTGAGATGACAGATCTTAAGACAAAAATTTTAAAGCAGCCATGATAACAAAAAAATGTCTCAGTGAACTATTATATACATGCTTCAAACAAACAAAAAAAAAAGATACAAAACCTCAGCAAAGATATAGAAAGTCACCACAAAGAAATAAAAGATATAAAGATGACCCAAATAGAAATTTTGGATTTGAAAAAATATAGTAACTGAGGAAAGAACCTGAATGATCTTGGATATGGCAATAACCTTTGATACAAAGCCAAAGGTATATCCCATAAAAGAAATAACTGATAAGCTCAATTTCATTAAAATTAAAAACTTAGACTGTGAAAGACAATGTCAAGACAATCAAAAGGCTAGTCAGAGTATGAGAAATATTTGCAAAAGACATATCTAATAGAGGGCTGTAATCCAAAAAATACAAAGAACTCTTAAAACTTGGTAAGAAAATGAACTCAATCAAAAAAATGGGCAAAATACACATCTATCAGAATGACCAAAATCCAGAACATGGATGGTTCCAAGTATTGGAGAGAATGTAGAACAGTAAGAACTCTCATACATGGGCGCCTGGGTGGCTCAGTGGGTTAAAGCCTCTGCTTTCGGCTCAGGTCATGATCTCAGCATCCTGGGATCGAGGCCTGCATCCGGGCTCTCTGCTCAACAGGGAGCCTGCTTCCTTCTCTCCCTGTCTCTCTGCCTACTTGTAATCTCTCTCTGTGTGTCAAATAAATAAATAAATAAATCTTTAAAAAAAAAAAAAGAACTCTCATACATTACTGGTGGGAATGCAAAATGGTACAGTCACTGTGGAAGACAGTTTGGCAGTTTCTTACAAAATTAAACCTACATTTCCCATATGATGTAGCATTTGCATTTCCTAGTATTTACCCAAAGGAGCTGAAAATATATATCCACTCAAATACCTGCAAATGGATGTTTATAGTGGCTTATTGACAACTGCCAAAACTTACAAGCAATCAAGATGTCCTTCAGTAGGTGAATGGATAAATAAACTGATGTATCCAGATAATGGAATATTATTCAGTACTAAAAAGCAGTAAGCCATCCAGCCTGGAAAAGACATGGAAGAAACTTAAATGCTAATTACCAAGTGAAAAACCAAACTGAAAGCACTACATCCTGTAGGACTTCAGTTATAAGACATTCTGTAGAAGTCAAAACTATGAATAGTGTGGTTTAGCCAGATGTTGGGAGGAGACAATGAACAGGCAGAGCATAGAGGATTTTTGAGGACCATGAACTATTCAGTACAAACTGCAATGTGGATACTTTTCATAATACATTTGTCCATACCAGAAAATGTACAACCCCAAGAGTCATCTTAAGGTAAACTATGTATACTGGGTGCTGAAGACGTCGTGTTCTTGCAGGCCCGTCGACTTTCGCAAATGTACCGCTCTGGTGTGAGATGTTGATAGTCGGGAGGTTGTGCAGGTGTGAGGACACGGGATCTATGGAAACTCTCTATACTCTCCACTCAATCTTTCTGTGAACCTAAAACTGCTCTAAAAATGAAAGTTCACTAATAAAAAAATGAGTATTTATGCACAGGTATCAACATCTTATGTTTATAGATAACTCTTTACAGCAAATTGTCAAGTTTAATAAAATTTTAATTAAAAGAATACTAAGGGGGAAAGTTTTTTTCCTTCAAATGTTTATTTAAATTCTAGTTAATATAGAATAGAGTATTCGTTTCAGGAGTAGAATCCAGTGATTTGTCACTTATATATAATACCCTGTGCTCATCCTAACAAGTGCTCTCCTTAATACTCATCACCCACCTAGCCCATCCCTCACCTACCCCTCAGCTTGTTCTCTAATGTTAAGAGTCGCTTATGGTTTGCTTCCCTCTTCTCTTCCCCCTTCCCAAGTGTTCATCTGTTTTGTTGCTTAAACTGCACGTATGAGTGAAATCATGGTATTTGTCCTTCTCTGACCGACTCACTTTGCCTAGCATAATACACTCTAGCTCCATCCCTGTCATTGCCAATGGCAAGATTTTATTCTATTTGGTGGCTAGTAATGCTCCATTGTATATATATGTCATATCTCTATCCATTCATTAATTGATGAATGTGGCTATAAAACAACAGGAGATCCCTGTGGTGAGGAAAATGTTCTCTATTTCGACTGTATCAATGTCAACATCCTGGTGGGTAACACTGTACTATTAGCTGACAAACTGTAAACCTAGTATTGAATCCAGACACACTTGTTCCCAGGGATAAGACTGTTTCTCCCAATTTATTTTGCTTCCTTAAAGGTAAAAACATTTGACATGGGCTGTAAAGTTTGGGTAGTGCTTAGCTTAGAAAAGCCAAGTGGAAGGAGCCTCCCCAAAAGAGAAAAGAGCATCAGTACAGCCTACCTATTTGAGGAATAAATAGACTAACTTCAGGAGAACTGAGTTAGGGAAAGCTGGGTGGGAAATATATCAGGTACAGAGAGACATCACAGTGAGGAGTCTGCAGATGTTGGGCTAATGAGTTCGCCGTCTGTGAGGAATCAGGAACTTAAAAGTCTTGGGGCAAGAAATGATAACCCTCTCCCATCTCCCATAATGCTGCCAAAATAGTATCTCTAAAGTACAAATATGATTCCATTGCTCCCCTATGTAAAATCCCTGGATAGCACCACATAAACTACAAAACAAAATCCAGGGCGCCTGGGTGGCTCAGTTGGTTAAGCGACTGCCTTCGGCTCAGGTCATGATCCCGGAGTTCTTTAAAAACAAAAACAAAAACAAAAACAAAAACAAAAACAAAAACAAAAAAACAAAAACAATCCAGACTCTATCGGAGCTATGGCCATGAGGCCATGGGTAATCTAGTACCTCTGATCCCTGTCTCCACTGTTCTGGAATACACACTCTTGACTCCCACTCTCCCTCAGGATAGGACTGTCCTCTACCTGCAGTGTTCCACTTAACAGTGGAGCATGACAAAATCTAAAAGGCAGAGAGAAGACTGATGAAGAGAGAAGGTAAAGTCTCTCTCATTTCTCTTTACCTCCCCTTTTCTGAAGAAGCCTTTTTATTCTTGGCAGCTTTCTGCATGAAAGTTAAGTTGCTGCCCTCTGTTGCAGGGTTAGAATGTCTTTTCTCTTCCCCACGTTCCCTCTCTGTACCCCTCATGGGTCCATCTCCTTCCCTCCCTTTCTCCTTGCCCCATGCTCTTCCTTCTTTGTTCCCCCCATCATCAGGCTGGCTCTCCCTTTTCCTTAGCAAATGCCCTCTTTCCCTTAGCCTACTGTAATTCAGTCAGTATTTTCCACGTTATGCCTTTTTCTCCTGAGCTTCCCACCACATTCTGAACGCTTAGGAGACTACCCAGTCTGCCTGCCAAGGTATTCAACACAATAAAAGGACCAATCCAATTTCCTAAGGGTGGATTCATCGACACCTGTAAACCAACGTTTTCTACTCTACTATTTCCTTTGAGGTGATTTTAGGTGTGCATATAAACTAAGATTTGGCCATGTTTTGCTTCATTTGCTGGTATGGCACATGGTCGTAAATGTTTACATTTTAATTATTTTGCAGTTATTTCAAATGGGATCCTTTTCCTACCTGTATATTTACACCCACATTCAGGCTTCCTCTCGAAGAGATTTTATGGTTTTGCACTCAATTATACATCCATAATTTTAGTGACTGTCAAACCTGTCCTCCACCAGCTTGATTACCAATGCTTATTGATATACAAACCACATAAAAGTACTGTACTCCTGGTTTCAGCAAGAAAAATACTGCCACTCAGCATACTGTTTTGGGCCCTCATACAACTATTTCTAGTGAACTCTAAGCTACTATCATGCATTGGAGGACACAGAAACTTGCCACTTCTTGAAAACACTGACAATGTCAGCATCCAAGTCAGTGCCTGTTCTCAGGAGTCATGAGCTGGAGGTCACTGGAAACTCAGAACCAGAAAGAGCTGGCTTTTCCCAACTTTGTTCAGTTATCATTTTAATGGGTACCATAATTTTTGCAACAAATTGTATTTCCCCTTTGTTGTGGATGCTGGTTAATTTACAGCCAAATTTGAAGCTCATCTCCAGCAGCTGAATAGGGTCTTATGAAATCCATTATGTGTTATCAAACCTTCTCTCTCTCTATCCTATTTTTCCGATTTCATTGTCCCTTTGCTGCCATTTCCTCACCTTTATTTTTTTTTAAATCTATCCCGTTGTATTCATGCAGATAGATAGAGATGAGCCATTTCCAATCACTTTCTAAAATGATTTTCAGGCATAATAAATCAATAATGCTTCTCATAACATCACTAACACTCCAATAATATGCTTTCTCTCATGCTAGCATTAGGATTTGTAATTGAGGCTCTGAAAAATTGCTCAGGGCTCAAGCCATTCCAACCTCAGGCTGTTCCAGGTAAAAATACAGCCTTTGCCTCCACAGCCCTTATACCCCAATTTAGAGGAAAAAAAGGGTTTGCAGTAGTTAAGGACCTAGAAAGCAGCTTAAGGCTACACAGTAACTTAAGTCACATATTAACAGTACAATGGTAGGATCTATGGCTGGTAGAGAAGACAGTATCCGTGTGTGAAGCTAGAATAAGAGTTTCATGGATATGAAACAAAATGAATTTTGTAGAGTGGCTGGAATTTCCAGCCCACAATTCTTTTCCTATTGTCTGTTTTATTTTGGTTTTGATTGAACTCAACTTCTAATCCAAAACCTTTCAAGTTTGGGGGTGGGGGGTTACAAGAGATAAGAAATTCTGTACCAAGCAGCAGTACCTCACCAAACCACCATGCTGATCATCGGAAAAAGAAATCAGTCTAGAACAGAAGTGACAAGGATTATTTCACTTCCCTTATATACAAAGCCTTATTCCAGAGTCATCTCTAAATTAAGGATGGAGACTGACTTTTTAGATAAAAATCTCCTCTCACTTACTCCCCATAGTTGCTTCTCAATCCTTGCTGGGTGAGATGAAGAGGACTCTGTCTTGGGAAATGGTGTTGTCCACAAAGTGATGTGCCAGGAGGAATGAGGGTGACTCTGGGGATGAAGTCTGTGGAAAAGGGAAGAATCAGGGGGTGTGGAGACTCGAGTCAATTGAAGGCTGGGAGAAGAGCTTGGGTAAGCTTTGATGGAATAGGGAAGTCAGAAGCAGCAAAGGTCTACCGCGATGTGCTGTTGATGCTAATAGCAAGTGACATCAAGTCTGGGAAAAACTGTGCAGGGTTTCTAAGGGGAGCCCTTTGCTCACTCTCCCTGCACGGATGACAGTGGCTCTCAGTGCACTTGACAGCCACTTCAGCCAGGAATTCTCACGCAGTGCAATCCATCACTAGCACACTGAGACCACCTGCCCCTCTTGGAAAGGTACTGGGGAGCAGAGAGGTCTGACCCCATGTGGCAGCCATTAGTTAACAAGGGAGCCTGCCTGCCTAGAGGCGCCACTGCCTGCTCTCTCCTCTGGGCCACATGCATTCCTTCCACACTGACAGCAGGCAGTTATTCTGGGTTAGAACGCCTGAGAGCAGAGTGAGGCAGGCTCCAACTCCAGATACAGAGCCTCTGGGAGGGGAGTCTGGGCTGCAGGCTGAACCAAGGCTGGAGCAAACTCAAGGCCTCCACTGTTAAAGTTCTGTGGCTACAAAAAGAAAAAAAAGAAAAGAAAAAAGGAAAGAAAAGAAAAATACATCCATATAAATAACCCTGCTCAGGCTATTAACATGCTCTTTAGATTAATGCTACCCAAATTAACGCTAACCAAATCAGAAAGGCATCATGTCGATCTGTAGGGAGGCATCACGCTGAAACACAGAACAGTCTGGCAAGGACCAACCTCTGTTCAGGCCAGGGGTCTGTTCTCCCATGACTGGGAGAGGGTGGCAGTTATCTCGCTGAGGCAAAGGGTGGTCCCCTGCTGCGACTCCCCTTTCTCCCACCCCTTGTCTTTCCTTGACCAGGGGAGAGACTTGGCCAGCAATTCGAGGCAGCCAGGGTTAAATCCCCTTGTAAAGGAAGCTGGGCCAATCCCTAATTCTAGAGATAATGTGGGGCTGGAGCTTGCTAGGAGGGCCTAATGCAACCACGGCCAGCCTGAAAGACACAGGCTGGGCAGGTTTATCATTCAACAGTCTTTCAAGCCATTATTATTTAAGTACTTATCCAACATGTATTTAGGGAAGGGGGGAGGCTTCTATTATACAAATTACATCACTAAATTCAGAATATAAATTAGATTCTACCCAGGGAATTTTTCAGAACACAAGAAACAAACGAAAAAAGTCCTCCTTTATTTCATTTCTACCGAAAAACATTTGGCAAAACCTTTCCTGCTTTTCTGTAGTTTTTCTTTTAAAAATCCTCAATCAGGCGCCTGGGTGGCTCAGTGGGTTAAAGCCGCTGCCTTCGGCTCAGGTCATGATCCCAGGGTCCTGGGATCGAGGCCCGCATCGGGCGCTCTGCTCAGCAGGGAGCCTGCTTCCTCCTCTCTCCTCTCTCTCTGCCTACTTGTAATCTCTCTGTCTGTGTCAAATGAATAAAAAATCTTTAAAAATCCTCAAATAATGAAACTACTCATGGTTTGAAATTATAAAGTAAATCACCTAGCCCTAGTCGATGAGGTCAACTCCTTGAACAGACTAAATACAGAAGACTAGGGGTGCCTGAGTGCCTCAGATGGTTAAGTGTCTGCCATCAGCTCAAGTCAGGATCTCCAGGTCCTGGGATCAAGCCCCATGTAGGGCTCCCGGCTCATCAGGGAGTCTGCTTCTCTCTCCCTCTGCCTCTCCCCCTGCTCATGCTCTCTGTGTCAAATGAATAAATGAAATCTTTAAAAAAAAATGTCTTTAAAAAAATAAGTACAGAAGACTGTAGCGGATAGGCTATGGATCACTTGCAGTGTCTCAACTTTAGAATTTGAACAAAAGCACGTCAAGACCAAATGCCTTTGAGAGTGGATGATTAAAGCAAATATTCATGTAGAGTCAGTGCTGTGGTCAGAATCAGGCAAACCAAGTTACTTGCAAGTTAAATTAATTTGGAAAAATAAAAAGGTGAGTTTGAGAAAGTTGTTTCACAGACAAGAACTAAGAAAATGAAGCAAATACACAGAGAATGCCTGACACAGGAGCTCCCAGAAGCCCAAGAACGGTGGGAGGAGGCTCAGTTCCAGGCTGGCCACTTCCTATACTCCTGCAGCCTTTTTAATCTGCAATCACATCCTTCAGCATGGACTAGTTTAAGCAGGCTTCAGTTACTTACACCCAGTGGAGAGTGTTAAGAGCAGCTGAAGGCGGGGTGAAGGTGGCTGTGTGTTGAGAGGGCAGGAAGGACAAGGGAATCAGTTCAAGGACAAAGTTGTCAGATGGGTCTCTTAGGTCTTTGAACAAAGCCAAGGGTTAAACAACACAGAGACAAACACATCTGAACACCCTGTAAGCATTGTGTACTGGCTGCACACCATGTGGACAATGATGCCAAAGGACTGGTATTCTACGTAACAGCAATCAGTAACGCAAGAAAGAAAATCTATTCCAGGTGGCCCTGAGGATTGACAGGAAGACCTGAGACACGGGTCTGCAAGAGTGTACCATGACTGCAGGGGAAGCCCCACTGGACGGTATGCCAAGGCTAAACACAATTTATGACGTTCCAGAAGAGCGCCCTCAGAAGATGGATGGGGAAGGCAGTTCAATTCTGGCGGAGTGCTCACTCTTTCTTGACTGGCTGTTACATTCAGGTATTAAAGAAAGATGGAAAAATTACGCAGAAACTATTAAGTCCCAAGCTACTGTCCTGTATCAAAACTCCGTAAATGTCAGCTCTAAATCCTCTTTCTCCTGGAGCACTAATGACACTGTCCTCGGGGCATTAATGTCAAAGTCTGTAAGGAAACAGGACAACTCCGGTCATTGGTAAATACGTAAATTAAGTATATTGAGTGTGATCCAAGAGGAAAGTGCTCTCAGTGGCAAGTAAATAGAGGCATACTGAAGTCATAACCCGGGTTCAGAAATTCTTCCTGGGAGAGGTGGGACAGCTTCATAGTCCCTCCTGAGTTCAGCAGGCCTCAGTGTTCAGTCAAAAGAAAAAAACATATGTACAGCCTCACTTAGACATTAGAAACAGGATCGCTGATATTTTGTCACGTTCAGCCTCTTACCCAAAACACAAACAAAACTTTGGTAGTTTTCAGTGTGAGAAAAATAGTTGAGGTGTGTTATCAAATCCTGTGAGAGACCGAAGCTTCAGATGAATCAATAATACAAGATGACTTCTGTCTTAGTGAATTAGGCCCAAGAGCTAGAAATCTTTGTGAAAGTGAAGAATAAGATTCCACGGTACCAAAGCTGAGGGAGTTTCTACCAAATCTGGCCCTATTAAGAAAAAAGCCCTGACGATGGGAAAAGTGTTTTCTGTGTCCTATAGCAGTTTTCCTCTTGATCCAACTATGTGTAACTCTCGGGGCAGGCAGAGGGGCAGGGAACGAGATTGTTAA
The DNA here is from genome assembly GCA_002007465.1 of Ailurus styani. Classification (NCBI taxonomy): domain Eukaryota; kingdom Metazoa; phylum Chordata; class Mammalia; order Carnivora; family Ailuridae; genus Ailurus; species Ailurus styani. The sequence goes on from LNAC01000406.1 coordinate 532,370, forward strand.
GCTTTGCACATAAAAACTATACCTTGAGAAACCTAAAGCTTCATTTCAGTGCAGTGCTTTATAAACTAAATAGCCCCCCAACTCCAACCTTTATCAAGCAGTCTGCCTTTAATATTCGAAAACCAAAATTACTTTCTACTTTAATCGATGAAAAGCAAGCTTTCACATATAAATGGATTTTTCCCAGAATTCTTTATAAGCCACTGAAAATGGATGTGTATAATGGAAGTCCACTTGGTTCTCCATAAAGCTAATTCTGGCTGGCTAATTCCCTTCAGGCAGCAGCAAGCATTGTTCTCCTCAGCTCCTGTATAATTAATACTAAGATACAAACATATTCCTATCTATTTCAGGGGGAGCAGAAGTGAGAAAAAGAGAAGGGGAGAAGATACTGGTGTCAAATGAATTCTCTAATACATTTCCCCACTAGAGGGAAAGATAAATTAAATGTGCAATAAAAATTTAATAGCAAACAGTGATTGCACTATAGGAACCCTGATAGAAATAAGCATAATGGCGTAATAAATTTTCTTGTGTGAGGAATGATTATTTGGAGCTTTAAGCTTTGACAATTCTGGTAAATCTTATCTGTTTGTTAGCAATTAATAATATTAAATTGCTTCACATCTCCCTAGATAAACATCAGCAATCTTTCAAGTCATTGTTGAAGAAATGCATAATCTAGTGCACACCGCTCTAAGATTGTCAAATTTCTAAGAGATGTTTAATAGCACTGTTCCAAGGAGAAATGAGAGCAATTTAATCTTTACTGCTGATATAAATACATCAACAAGTATTTGTTAAACCCCACTTTGCGCTTAGCAGAGACAGCTAGCTGCCCATCAAAATCCATTTTTGCCTCGTCTTGACAAGAGTTCCGGCTTGTCTGGGAAGTGGCTGGTCGGGAAGGGACTACATCCCCCCGGTCCCCTATGAGTCTGATGTGGCCACGTGACTCCTCTCTCCAATAACACTGACTGGAAATTATGTTTGTGTGCCAGGTTTTTAGAATTGGATGTGGCTCCTCTAAGCTCTTTCAGCTTCTGCAAGCTTGATGGAGGAGGCAAACAAACCCCAGGGAAGGGAAGAACTAGACATTGAAAGTTCTGGCACTGAATTCACTTGTTCATGAACAGCACCACCAGGCTTGGTTAAATGGGTAAGATACAAGACATAAGATGCACTATATTTAAGCCACTGTAGATCTGTAGGTCTATTTTGTTACAGCATTTTGGCCCAGCCTGACCAATGCAACAACATTCTTGTAGACTTGTGAGACCCATAAAGATGTGAAGAAACTTGAGCTTCTTACAAAAAGTAACTTTCCTCTGCTTAAGGAGATAAAACACATCAAGAAGTAAAATCATGCAACAATATGTAACCATGTAATATTTTAAGAGTGGCTAGAGGACGGTAAAATAGTAAACTAAAATAATTGGCATTGCCAGTAAATGTTAGGCATTCAAAGAAAACAGTATTTAAAATATGTATTTAAAATATATCTGTGCAGAAATGGTAGGTTCTACTGGTCAGACCTACATATCAAGATTTAGTGCTGGTAATAAAATCCTTTATAATGGGGTTTGTTCCTCTGGGAGATTCCTCATTTGGACATATAAACCTAAAGCTCCAAATATCCGCAACCCTTTTTTGATGTGTTGTAGTTCTCTTTTTCCCTGGTTCTAGGATCCGATTCACCTGTAGTTTTAAGCTTAATTTTTCTGGCAATGCCTACCTTTGACATCCCTAGTCCACTTATACTCTTATTTTATGTCATTTCCTTACAGTAACACCTTGTGATCAATCTTTTCCCATAATGTGAAAGGTTTCCTAGCATTATTTAGGAAATCTGTAAATTCTTGCAGAAAGTGATGTAGACCAAACGCCAGCCCAACCAGAAGAGTTTCAGAAGAAAGATGTATTCATATAATTTTTTTTAAAGATTTTATTTATTTATTTGACACACAAAGAGAGATTACAAGTAGGCAGAGAGGCCAGCAGAGAGACAGGGAGAGGAGGAAGCAGGCTCCCTGCAGAGCAGAGAGCCCGATGCGGGCCTCGATCCCAGGACCCTGAGATCATGACCTGAGCTGAAAGCAAAGGCTTTAACCCACTGAGCCACCCAGGCGCCCTAATTTTTTGACTATATATTGTATTGCTATTTGTTAGAAACTGGGATGTAATGAAGAATAAAATAATACAGCATGTTCTTTTTTGGCATGTATATTCTACTGAAGCTCCCTCTAAGGATGAGGACATCACATGATATACAGAAAGAACTCGATATATTAAGCCTATAAGCCTAGAGATGACTTGATGGTAAAAATATAACTGTCTTCAAAGATTTAAAGGCCTTTCCTATGGAATATGGATTAGACTTAGCTGATGGCTCATGGCTTCTGCCCACTGATATATACGAAGCAATTAGAACTAATTCCCAGCACCTGTAGGAATTCAAAAGGTGTACTATGAATGAATGAATGAATGAATGAATGAATGAATGCCAGTCTGAGCCTGGGAACTTGACTCAATTACAATCCTGCTCATTTGCAGCACTAAGCAATGGTGGTTAACTCTTATCATTTATTTGTTGGGAGTCTTTGGGGAAAAAAAAATCAGTTAGCCTCTCTGAGAACCAAGTCTGCTAGAGGAAAGCTCTAGGAAGCTGGATATATTGGGGCCCAATTTAATGAAGCACTGCTGAAGATCAGACAACACAAATGTTCCCACTCTCTAAAGGGGATTATTTAGTGGAGGTTTTCATGCACAGTAGACTCGGATGATGGACATTTTCTTTGGGAAACATTCAGACAATGGAGACGGAACCCTTGGAAGGGATCAAGCCATTATTGGCTTTTCAGTGGAAACTTGGGGTAGAAACAGGAAGAACATTAGCCCTAGGACAACTAGGAGAGGAAATAGGAAAAAGAGCTAACTGGGGAACCAGGACTCCATCAGTGGTCCACAAGATAGAGTTAAAGCACTAGATAAGGCTAATGAACTTAATTAAGTGGGAGGGATCTCACTGAAGTTTTGTCCTGTGGAGTGGGCCACCCAGGAAAGCTAAGAGCTTGGGACACACATATACAAAGGACCCATCCCTGAGCACCCAGGTCTGTTTGCCCATGAAAACCTAGCATGTTTGTTTCAACTATCTGACCCTGAGCCTGGGAGTTTGATGGTCTTCTGTGCCTTCTCAGACAAAGGTAGTAAGGAGTGAAAGGTCTTCTCCCATGCTTATGAACTCTGACTCTGGGAAGGCTGCTCTGACCTTCAGCTCATCAGAAAAATGAGAATAACATGAAGCTAGTAAGGTGGCCAGGAGAACTAACTCTAAGAGGTGGTTCTGAGCACAGAGCTTACTTCCTGACCTATGCTAGGTGCCTGCCTCATCAATTTGTTTCCCCCCTTTTTCCTTCCAGTCCTGAAATTATGTAATTATGTCTCCCAGAGAAGCTTCAGAATCTTTTCCTTTACATTTCCTGTCTGGAGACTTTAATTGACCTTCTGAGAAAAATCAAATGGCATTTATAGTTCTATGGAACTGGAATATGTCATTAGCTCAAATGCAGCTCCTTAAACTATAATAAAGGCAACACTCTCTTCAGTATCCCAGTCCCCCCATTTGAGCAATTCTGAAATCCATTTATTTTTTTTCCTCCCTGCCTGCTGGTGGTACCCTGAATTAAATTAAGAACGTAATTTTTAAATTAAGATATAAGTTAAGATGCCATGCATTCTGGAAGTTCACAAACACTTGGAGGGTCTTCCCTAAACTGCATTTAAACCCCAGAGTCAGTGTAGCATCCTAGAAAGGAGATTTTTACATCCATTTCAGAATATGGCGGAAAACAAAGGCTGCCATATATTTCCCCTTTCATCTAGAAAAATCTCTCATTACTGAAGCACATTTGCCTCCTGATTAGTAGGAGTCACTAGGCTTGCATCAAGTATCTTGGCATTACAATAATCAAAGCAGAATCAAGTCTGCTCTTCAGTCTTCGAGCTCCTTTCAAACTGAAGTATGGGCCCAAACATCTATCTCCCAAACAATACACTCCCAAGGGAATGTGAGTAAAGGGCCCTAATGCATTTTCAATTTACAAAGCAACTTTCCCTATACTTAGATCCCTCAATTTATAGGATTCCAGAAGTTCAAGATGATCTGTTATCTCTCCTCTCTAGTACAATTTTGTTTTTCAAAGAAATTTGTTCTCAAAAATTCTTACCCATCTCTCAGAAATAAGCTCCTTAGTTGGGATATTCCCAGCCATGTGAAGGTTTCTTTTTATACTTGCTAACTGTCTGATCCATTTGTGCATGGTTTTTCTTTTTGAGGGGTCTGTCTAGGCTATATGCAACAACAACAGAAACAAAACAAAACAAAAAAATCAAGCCATCACACTGTTGCCCAATAGTCAAAAAATGGTCATTAATGCTTGTAATAATCTTTTGGGGACATTTAAAATTCAAAATTATGCCAAAATCCTTCTCAAACTATTAGATCTGATTTTATGTTAATCTATATCGTCTGACTTGATTTCTTAACAATCCTTTGATATCTGGGTAAGTCATTTGTGATCAATACACTTTAAAAGGATTTTTTTTTCCCTTTTTAGGTAGCCAGTCATAAGGGGAGAGCAGGATCAGGGCCAGGAAAATACTAAAAGGCTTGTAAAATATTTTGAAATAAATACAGAGCATCAGAGGGAGATATGGTACTTAAAATCAAGGTTGAAGTAAAGAGATGATCAGCAGTAAGAAGAAAAAAGTTATTTCTTTACACGGGTGGCAAGAAGTGACTCAAGTGCTAAGCACCACAGTTTTTTTGTGTTTGTTTTTCAAGTGGATAACCTGGTATTTCTGAATTTAAGTTTAGGTTGTGGTGAGTGGTAAATGGTTAGTTTAGGCTTTCAGGCAATTTCACCGTGAAAATCAGAGTCCTTTCTAAGGTACAACCAAAATGCAGTCCTTCATTTCCTAATAACTAACTAACTTGACTGGAAATCTAACATACGAAAATCTGAAAAGGCCGATTTTTGCATGGAATCTTCTCGATATCAATTCAAGAAGCAACCAAAAAGAAAAAATTACAGTTGCAACTGCACCTCAAAACTCTTCATGCTGTGTTCAAGTCTTGGTAGAGAGAATTTGAGTATCTCAGGGCATAATGGGGCCCTTCCTGACAGGGCCCTTGAAGAACAATTAACCAAGGAAGCAGGGAAGGGAGGCACCAGCTTGAACAGGGAAGTCCTGGCTGAGCTCCACAGCTGAGGGCAATGGCAGAGGGGTGTGTCACACTTCAAGTCTTGACAGATGGAGGAATAGAAGCTCAGAGATTAGAGGAAGACAGAGTTTAAACACAACTGAGACAGGAGTTGAACCCGGGTCATCTTGACTCAAAATGTCTAGCTCCCTTCCTGATGTCCTAATATCTCTATTTTGTAACTCCGAGTGCCTGGTATAAAGCACTGTGAAGGTCATCTAAACCATTCAAGCCACATTTAAGGAAAAGGGCTTCCCGGATAGGCTTAGAAGCCCAAACAACAGACGCCCACCAAATATAGACTGACAAACCAAATGCTGTGAAAGTGAGTAACAAGAGGACAGAAGCAAGAGAAATAGGGAGTAAACAGATTTGGGAACTGAAGGCCCGGCTTCAGAAAAGGCTGCTACTGGGCACCAGTAGACGGCCTAAGACCTCAATTTTTTCAAGACTTGCAGACGTAGGTAGATGTGACATGCCCAGATGGCCATCATTATTAACTTCATTCCCTCCCATCCTGCCTGGTCTGACCTGAGTCACAGGAGTACACAGTGGTCACCACAGGACTGTGGGACACGTTTGATGGAAAAAGACACCAACAGGCACAGTTAAAGGATACAAAAATATGTTAAGAACTCGCCCATGACAAGATAGAGAGCTACACTGACAGAGGACCATATAACATGCTCCCGGACAGAAGGGGAAGCTCTGCCAATCTGCAGGTACAGCCCCACATACAATGTCAACATATTACCGAGTACAAGGAGTTCACATTTTCCACTCCCGTGGTGTTGGTGTGGGTGGTGGTGGGAAGAGGGATATTTTCTATACTCCCCATTCCAATTCCCATATCCCTGTTTCCATATTCCTCATCTGGAGATTCTTGCTCAGTCTGCCGATTCACCACATAAATGGAATTGCTACAAAACCACCCCAGTAGGTCTTTGGTTGAATCCAAAGCCTTTATCAAACTTACATCATATCTTAAGAGATCCAAGAATCAGGCTTGTTTTAGGTCCATTCTTGCAGAGGACATAATGTACGTGTATACTCTAAATAGCTCAAATTGGGGCTTCCAATCCTGGCTGGTCTGGAAATGGTGACTTCTGGGAGACATCCTGTTTGAAGATATCATTACAAGTCTCAACCCAACTTCACTGTGACTGCTTTCAGGCCTTAGCTGATTTCTCATGTCCCCAGCTGATCTAAGTAAGCTGGCAAGGGAAGGCCTAATTACAGCATCTACTTTTGACCATTATAGAGGATGCAGCAGCTGCCGGAGATAGTAGGATCCTAGACCACAGCTCCTACTCTGTTCAAGTTATGAGGAACCTTATTTAACACAAACTCTGCAGGCTGATGAAGAAAACACGTAAGGAAAACATGATTCTGAACTCAGTTTTGCTTTCAAATAAGTTTTTTGAGCTAAAAAGCATGCATGTACCTATTAATACTGCATGTATGAATATATTTATTACATCTACAGTAATGCTTAGTATATATGTATTTCTGGGGTCTGTGGCTAAAGTTTAGGAATCATTATACTTCATTAGGAATAAAGGGGAGCCTGGGTAGCTCAGTCCGTTAAGCTTCGTCTGAGTCTTGATTTTGGCTCAGGTCATGACCTCAGGATTCTGAGATCAAGCCCCATATTGGGCTCCATGCTGGGTGTGAAGCCCGCTTAAGATTCTCTCTCTCCCTTTCCCCCTCAGCTCCCCACCCCAGCTCATGCAAACTATTAAAAAAGTATGAAGACCCAGGTTCTAGTCCCTGAACCAACACTACCAGCAGAGAAGTTTACATCTCCAGAGTGACTTACCCTTCTTCATCTAAAAATAAGGTAGACTACGTTAATGTTTATCCAAGTTTTTCCCTAAAGTTTCTCACTTTCCTCACCTGGAGTGCTTATTGAAAAGCAGAACTTTCTGGATACAACCCAGACTTGAGTTTGGAATCTTTGGGGACGAGAACCAGAATACTTCACCTATAGCAAGTTTTCCCCGTGACACCGAAGCCTAGGAACATTTGAGAACCACTTGTTCCAGGAGTTGGACATCCCTTCTATCTTGGACATCATATAAAAACAAGGACAGAGCAACCAATCTCTATGCATCTCAATTGACTGTACAAACAAGGTAAATTCAACAATTTGGCCAGATGGGTTAGGTCACCTCCATCATATTTTGTATCAAGCAATTGGGTTATAAAACAGACAAAAGAGTACATACTGTATGATTACATTTACATGAAGTTCTAAAGCAAGCAGAACTCATCGATGGACTGTGTTGAGGGGTTGGGGGGAGGAGGGAATTGACCGAAGGGACACAAGGGAACTTTCTGGATGATAATATTTTATATTTTGACAGGAGGTTGTGTTATACAGTTACATGCATTTCAGAAAATCATTGAATAATGCTGTTAACATGAATGCATTTCACTTTGTGTAAATTTTCCCTCGAAGAATAAACAGTAAAAAAAATAAACAGTAAATTTGTGTGTGTGTGTCTCTCTCTCTCTCTTTCTCACACACACACACACACACACACACACACACACACACACACACACACAGAGAGAGAGAGAGAGAGAGAGAGAGAGAGAGAGAGAGAGAGAGAGAGAGATAAGATGACATTGGTGAAGGGGCTCAACATTTTGAGCCCAGAAGACTAGAACTGAAATCCTGCCTCAGTTATGTTCCAGCTTTCTTCCTTCCTCAAACCCTGAGCTTCCATTTCTCCACCTGTCACATAGGTATGAGGGTAACAATGCCTGTATCTTAAGCAGTAGGATTACAAACGTTTCTATAAAGAGATCAGAGGTAAGGGGATCTAGTAGGAGATGCAGGGTAAGGGAGTGGGAAAGGGGATTGATCTGGAAACTTCATTTGCCTGGCAAAGTCCATCTGAGGTGGTTTTGGCAAAAATGGGGGGAGGGAACAGATTGAGATTACTACTACTGATATGATTATTATGAGGATTAATAAGAAAATATGGATTTTACATAGCAGAGTGCCTGACATAAAAAAAAATCAATGCACAACTGTTCTCATTATTAAGTTGAATAATATGAAATTGCTGCTATTCTACTCTTTTTGACTTTCAAAAATGGCAATTCCATTCAGTTTCAACATGATGTAATTTAATATTAAATCCCAGTATGACACAATCAGTCCACTTCTCCCAAATTATTCAAATCCTTTTTAAGTAAGGAAAAGTGAGACCAATATTACTGACAATATAATGATTTTTTCCTTTAATACCTATTTTTTTCTTTTAATGAAAATTCAAAAGGCTTCACCTCAAGTCATACTACAATCATTTTTCTGAGTAATGATATGATAAAAAGTGAGGCAGCAGGTGGGAGTTTTGATAGAAAACACCCAGGAGGAAGTCAGATGAGGGATTTTTATGCCTTGTTCTAACTATTATTATAACAGGCTGTCCTTCTTGTAGAGCACACCCTGTTTCAGTGACTTTAATTATGACCTGAAACTCTCCTGATCAGATGTTAATGTGGCTCATAGACTCTATTCGGTGCTTAAAAAGTCACAGAATCTCTGCCTAGTGGTAATGGATGGCTCTGTATTTCCTTCCCTCAGAGGCCGTCTTATAAACAAGAACTAGTCATATGGGGCATAAAAATAATTAATGGACTTAACTGAGCTATTAATACTATGTTACTAACCATATGAGATATCAATCTATTTTAATTTGCTAATTTTACATTCATGTTTTACCTAAGAGCTGAAATGATGAATAAATCATTTTGACTCTCATGTTTATATTTTACATTTTTAAATTTTGAAGGTGTGTATGTGTTGATTGAAATTTATTTTTTCCTCTAAGTTCTTGTAAAATACTGGAAAGCTTTCTAAATGGAATAATATAAAGGTAAGGTTTCCCAGGTGATTACCACTGACAGTGTCTCCCCCAGCAAATACAACATGTGAAGATAGCCTGTGTATGTGGACTCGGGTATCACGGAAAAACAGAACCAACGCAGAGAACTAGAAGGCCAAATACTCCACTGGAACCCCAGAACCCAGGTTTGGCTAGTGCATCCACAACAGTTACCACTGGTGGATAACAACTCATTAAGTCAAGAATTCTATCTCTTGGGTAACAGACAAAAGCACTGAAGGAAAGTATTATTTTAATAGTAGATTTAGTGAAGGTTTTCTTGCATCTTTCATGACCATTTGGTTGTTTCTGTTTAGTTGGAAGATGAGGCAGAGAGAGGTTTTGTTTTTTTGGGTTCTTTAACCTGAATTTTTCTGGACCTCAATCCCTGACTTGATCTTGGGGTGGGACCTGGGAACCCCTCTGAGATTCTATTTCTGGGTCTCCATGAATAGCGTTAGGTCAGGAAAGAATGTTGGGCTTAGGGCGCCTGGGTGGCTCAGTGGGTTAAAGCCTCTGCTTTCAGCTCAGGTCATGATCTCAGCGTCCTGGGATCGAGGCCCGCATCGGGCTCTCTGCTCAGCAGGGAGCCTGGTTCCTCCTCTCCCTGTCTCTCTGCCTGCCTCTCTGCCTACTTGTAATCTCTCTCTCTCTGTGTCAAATAAATAAATAAAATCTTTAAAAAAAAAAAAAGAAAGAATGTTGGGCTTAGAAGTAAGAAAATGGACTGGAGACCATGATTGGAGCTCTTCGATTTCCTTTGATCTGATTCAGCTTGACTTATCTAAGCAACAGCATGTGATAAAAGATGGAGAACACGAACAAAACACCCCCGTTCAGGTTCTGTTTCGGCTTCTGACGGAAGAAAGCACACACCCTACGAAGAGCGAGAGAAGGCCAGTTCCCCAGGTTCACGCCCGCAGCAACCGTACAGACAATGAGGCGGAAATCCTGGCAGCTGGGAGACTGCAGTCTCCGAGGGCTGGGGTTCATCATTAATGAAACAGGAGGCCTCAGGAGGCTAGAGCCGCCACAAGTAAACCACACCCAGAGGGCCAATTTCAGCCACACACAGATGTGGGTGGTTTGGAGTTTTTCGTTGTTGTTGTCCCAGCTCTGCTGAGGTATTATTAACCAATAAAATCTTAAGGTGTTTCAAGTATGCAATGTCATGATTTGATCTACGTATACACTGCAAAAGAATTCCCGCCTTCGGGTTAATTAACACACCAATCACATTGACCGTCTTGTATGAGAACGCTGAAGTTTGACTCACGCAGCAAACTTCAGTTACACAATACGACACCCTCAACGATACCCCCCATGTTCTGCATTCGATCCTCGGACCTTAGCTACAGTGGAAAGTTTGGAGCCGTTCACCAGCCTCTCCCTCTTTCCCCCCTCCCCCAGCCCCTGGCAACCGCCGGTCTGCTATCCACTTCTGTGCGTTTGCTGTGTTTTTGAGATTCCACTGTTAGTTCGCAGCCTCCTTGGGGGCTGCCCTAGTGTAGCTGTCCTCCCTCTCCCAAGTGGAGGGGCAGGGAGAGACCAAAGAAAGAAGCAGGACATTTCAAATTGGTGGGCGGCAGCTTTAAAAAGCTCGAACTTACGGGGTTTGTCTTGTGCAGGGGCAAAAACGAGACCTCCGCTCTGCCTGCTAAACTTTAAAGTTTACACAGGGGCCTTACCTGGGTTCAGTCCCATAGCTGACCACAGACCCTCAACACCACATCGGGGTCTCAAGGCCATGTCCTCGAAGCAGCCTCTGGGCGTGGAGAAGGCAAGTGGAGCCCACATTCTCTGAAGGAAGCGGGAGGAGCTCCCAGTTTGGCGGCTCCCAGCTCTAGGGTCAATGGGCGGGGCTCAGTCTCGCCACCACCCACTTCCACACTCTGCGGGTCCTGACCTGCTCTTAAATCTCATGCCCCGCCCCCTCCCACAGCTCGCCCTGAGTGGCCGGCAAGGGGTTTTACTGGCCTGTGGCTGGCTCCTTGGCCCTATCTGGCTGCACTGGAGGCAGTTGCAAGAGAAAACACAGGTTAAAACAATGATTCCCAAAATCAGTGACAATGTTTTCCACCAGGAGTTCTCCAAAATAAAATGGCCTTGGACTTTATCACTGCCTTGCAAGGAGTCACCTGGGCCATCATCCAAACAGAAAATTGCACATTTATACCTGATGAGTCAGCTGATGTGTCATCTTTATTAAGTTACAGTATTAATTCTTCACTTGTGTCCTTATGGGTTGTGTTTAGTGGAATCCATCATTGAGTTCACCAGGTTCTGAGCTTTGCTTTGTTGGAAGGGTTCTCATTACTGCTTGACTCTTTCTGTAAGTAATTGGTCGTTGAGGTTTTCTGTCTGGATGATTCCATCTTGATGGATTGTGTGTTTCGAGGGATGTATTCATTTCTTTTAGGCTATCTAATTGGTTGGTTTATAATTGTTCCTAGTAGTTTCTTATGAGCCTTAGTATTTCTGTTATCAGTTCTAATGACTCCTTATTCATTTCTGATTTTATGTGAGTTGTCTTTTTTCTTAGCCTACCTAAAGGTTTGTCAATTGTTTATCTTTTCAAAAAATCAGCTCTTAGTGGGTGCCTGGGTGGCTCAGTTGGTTAAGGTCTGACTCTTAATTTCGGCTCAGGTCATGACCTCAGGGTTCTGAGGTTGAGCCTGGCATGGACCCCGCTGAAAATTCTCTTTCTCCCTCTCCCTTACCTGTGCAGGAACGTGTGCACACGTGCTCTCTCTCTCTCTCGCTCTCTCAAAACAAAACAACTCAAAACAAAGAAGGAAACAGCTCTTAGTTTTACTGATTCCTCTCCTATTGTCCTTTTAGTCTCTATATCATTTATTTCCACTCTTTGTTATTTCCATTCTGCTGCTAACTTGGGGCCTGGTTTATTCTTTTTCTAGGTCCCTGATGTATAAAGTTCGGTTGTTTGTTTGAGGCCTTTTTTTTTTCCTTGTAAAGTATGCATTCAAACTGCTTTTAGGGAAAGATTGAACAATGGATATTTTGGTCTGCTCTCTCTGTCCATCCTGAGGTTATCTACAGTGAGGGCTCAAGTGCCCATTAAGAACTGCTTCACTTACTATAGTTTTGTGGGTCTCGGACATGCAAGTTCCATTGGCTTTCAGAGCAGACTATTTTGGGTGCCCATCTCTCAGGTGGCAATCTTAAAGTCCACATCCTTTGCTTCATTCCTTGGGGAGAAGCTGGGAATTAGGTGTTCCCTCCTGACTACACAGTGCTATTCTAGGGGTGAGGTTTATGGTGTGTTCTCATCCTTCTCCTACGCATGTTGAAGTGGGTATCTTCTCATTTGCCAGACGTGTAGGAATCACTCCTCTAGTTTCTGGAATTTTTTTCCGAGGGAATTGCTGCATGGATAGGTGTACATTCAGTGCCTCCATGAAGAAAGGAAGTTCAGGGGCCTCTGTATCACCTTCTTGGTCCTCTCCCCATGCCCATTTGTTTCCATGTCATCTATGACTGCTTGCTTGCAGCAACAGCAGAATTGAATAAAGTAGTTGCAACATATGGTCCACAAAGCTGAAAATATTTGTTATCTGCCCCTTTGACAGAAAAAGTCTGCTGATCTCTTTCCTCATTCATGACGAAAGGAAGACTATCAAAACAAAAGCAGGAAATTATCAACAATCATAATAACTGAGAGGGCAGAGAGAAGACAATCTGCTCTCAGCAAGACAGAGTGGGAGAAGGGAGAGTGTCAGGTTGGAAAGCCCACATTATAATTATGGCCTCTTGATTATCTGATCAAAGAATTTTCACTTCTTTTTATAGATAGGAAAAAAGAAAGCCACTGGAAGGGTCTTTTACTAGTATGATGAAGGTGTCATTTTATCTTAGCGCTGTATATGAGATGAACTAAACTGGAAATCTCCAGGAAAATTACCTTCAGGATGCACCAGAGACAAACTGCAAATGGACCAGCTCAAGTAAAACCTAGGATTCCCTTATACCCCATTCCAGCCCAAAGATTGCTGCTTCTCCATAAAAGTGAGCCATTGCAGGTTTTCTTCATCCAAGCATTTTCCTTTCATACCTTGTTTTTTTCTATTTTTTTCCTTCTTATTGAGCATAGCTCTGCCAGTTGGGATCAATTCTTAAAGCTTGAGAAGGAGACATCTGTTGCTGAAGTTGGATTCACTGCTCAGCAAGCAGCCTGTAAGTTAATAATGGGACCCTATCACTGAATAATAACTGTTACTTTCCTCCTAATGTCCCTGAAGTATTATTAAATGTGGCACTTACAGCCCCTTATATGCAATTTACCTCTGTAAAAGGTCATCTGCAAGTACAGTACTTAAAAATATGCCACAAGGACCTGTGAGATTACACGTTGAACCATTCATTACCCATCACGAGACCTACATTAGACAAGTCCCATTTTTTTTTTTTTTAATTTTATTTTTATTATTTGCCCAAGGGGTACAGGTCTGTGAATCATCAGGCTTACATCTTTCACAGCCCTCACCAAAGCACAAACCCTCCCCAATGTCCATAATCCATCCACCCTATCCCTACCCTCCCACCCCCCAGTAACCCTCAGTTTGTTTTATGAGATTAGAAGTCTCTTATGGTTAGACAAGTCCCATTTTTAAATGTAGCCACTTTCCCTTCACAACGGCAGTGGAGCCTCCCTTGGTGTGTACTCACTCACAGCAGAAAACATCCTGTCTCTCTCAGTTTCCTGAACATTCAGAGCATTGGGTTAAGGAGGAATGCCATCAGAGTCAATGTTGAAGTAGGTGAGGTTTGCCTTCACTGAGTCCCACTGCTCTTTTCTGGGACCTGAAAGATCCCGGGAGTCACCATGCTTCCCTCAGGCTGTCCAGAACCCCCTACCCTCACCACACTCTAGCTTTCTGCTTTCAACAGCATCTTAAGCCTCTGGACCTTACCCACTTCTTGCTCTTCCCCAAAACTGACATGTCAAGGAAGTTCCAGATTAAGACAGTGGATTAAGAACACAAAGTATCATAGACCTTGATGAATATCATAGACTATGTGAAACCATAGACTGGTTTCACAGCACAGAGCTCTTTCTCACAGCTCTAGGGCTGGGAAGTCCAAGATCAAGGTTCTGGCAGACTCAGTCCTCAGTGAGGGTATTCTTCCTGGCTGTAGTCAGCAACCTTTTCACTGTACCCTCACAAGGTGGAGAAAAAGGAAGGCTCTGGTGTTTCTTCTTTGAGTAAGGACACTAATTCCCTCATAAGGCACTACCTTGATACTCCCCTCTAAACCCAGTTATTTCCCAAAGGGCTCATCTTCCAACCATCATATTGAGAATTAGAGCTTCAGGGACGCCTGGGTGGCTCAGTCGGTTAAGTGTCTGCCTTCTGCTCAGGTCACGATCTCAGGGTCCTGGGATCAAGGCCCGGATTGGGCTCTCTGCTCAGTGGGGAGTCTGCTTCTCCTTCTCTCTGTTCATGCTCTCCCTGTCTCTCTGAAATAAATAAATAAATAAACAAACAATTAAATAAATAAATCTTTTTTTTTTTTAATTTTTATTTATTTCTTTGACACAGAGAGAGAGAGAGATCACAAGTAGGCAGAGAGGCAGGCAGAGAGAG
>LNAC01000406.1:547154-808805 GCA_002007465.1 Ailurus styani
ACGCTGAGATCATGACCTGAGCCGAAAGCAGAGGCTTTAACCCACTGAGCCACCCAGGTGCCCTAAATAAATAAATCTTAAACACACACACACACAAGTATTTCTCAGGGCGCCTGGGTGGCTCAGTGGGTTAAAGCCTCTGCCTTCGGCTCAGGTCATGGTCTCAGTGTCCTGGGATCGAGCCCCACATTGGGCTCTCTGCTCAGCAGGGAGCCTACTTCCTCCTCTCTCTGCCTGCCCCTCTGCCTACTTGTAATCTCTCTCTCTCTCTGTCAAATAAATAAATAAAATCTTTAAAAGAGAGAGAGAATTAGAGCTTCAACATATTAATTTAAGGGTGGCAAAACCTTTTGGCCTATAACATTCTGTCCTTGACCCCCCAAATTCATGTCCTCACATGCAAAATGCAGTCATTCCATCCCAACAGCCCAACTTCTTAATTAACACCAATTCTAAAGCCTAAGTCTCCTCTAATCTAAACCAGATACAAGTGACACTCGAGGTATAATTCATTCAGAGACAAAATTCCTCCACCTGTGAACCTGTGAAACCAGACAAGTTCTACACATCCAAAATACAATGGTGGGACAGGCATAAGATAGACAGTATCATTCTATAAGAAAGAAATTAGAAGTCAGAAGGGGATGACAGGCACCAAGCAAGTCTAAAACCTAGCAAGAAAATTACCACTAGATTTTAAGGACTGAGAATAATCCTGTTTGGTTCAACAATCTGCCTTTCAGAATGAATGGGGGGCATAGCTCCGCTTCTGTGGCTCTGAGTGGGAATTGCACCCCCAAGGCTCCAGAAGACCACTGCCTGGCTTGTTGAAACCATAGCAATGGCCTCTCACTTTGAAACCAAGGAGGCATTTCTGATAATCTCTGAATTGCTGATGGGTTCATTCTTCGCTTATCTTGAAGAACTGGCATGTTCACAACCAGATAGCTCTGTGCTCTGGTCCTCTGAAATCTGGATCTCCGAAATCTGAAACTTTCTCCTCATTTGGTCCCATCTCCATCCTCTTCAGTCCAAAGCAGCAGTGTTTCTGCTGCTGTGGCTGATTAGATCCATGGGTTCACTAATAACAATCAGAGATGGTTGCTCAGCCACACCCTTGTTGTTCTCTTCAGAGCAAACTTCTCAAGGGTTAAAATATGGAGAAGCTGAGAATTTTATAAATCTTTAAGTCCTGAATTCTTTTCATTTAAAAAGTCCTTCTCCAATTCATTTCTTTCTTCTTGAATTTCACTATGCAGTCAGGAGGAAACAAGACACTCCTTTAATATTTTACTTAGATCTCAACATTCAATTTCATCACTCATTTTATGTCACCCAAAATACTAGAATACCTTTCAGCCAAGCTACTTGCCACTTTTTGACACAAATCTCATTTTTCTTCACTTTCCAATAACACATTCCTTACTCACCTCTGAGTCCTCAGCAGAATCACCCTTCACATTTATATTTCTAGCAGGCACCTCACATTCCTCCAGTCTCTACCCATTACTTAGTTCTAAAGCTGCATCTATATTTTTAAGTATTTGTTACACAGCACCCCACTTCTCAGTACTGAAGTCTGTTTGGCCTGTTATAACAAAACACCATAGACAGAGTGGCTTAAACAGAAAAAATCAATTCATTTCTCATGGTTCCAGAGTCTGAGAAGTCCAAGATCAAGGTTCTGGTAGATTTGGTTCTGGATAAGAACCCTCCTTCTGCTTTTCTATGTCCTCACATCGAAAAGAAAGAGAGCCCAGAATTTATGGCCCAGAATCCCCTTTCCTGCTGCCTAGTCTGCGTTCTCGTTCTTTGGTGTGGGACTGTTAGTTTCTCCTCATCTTTTTCAATTGTGAAATCTACGTTTTCTCCCTGACAGTTTTAGTTTTTAGCTATCCACTTTCAATGCTTGCTGTCCTATGCCTGAGTCCAAACTTTGTGCTTGTTGCTTTTACACTGTAGCAGCATGATAATAGGGTGGGTAGACAGCATGGTGTGTGGGAGACAGAGTAAGAAAGACATAGAAAGCAGCATTCTAACATTTACTGAGCCTTAACTAATACCTGCAACTAAATAAAATTATTTTTCAAATTCCTAAAATAACTTTGAAAGGAAGGCAATATTATTTTCTCCATTTTACAGGTGAGGAAACAAGTCCTAGTTTGTGTGTGTGTGTGTGTGTGTGTGTGTGTGTGTGTGTGTACGCGCGCGCGCATGCACGTGCACGTTTACTTATGTGCAAAAACACCAAAGAGGATTCTGAACAAAGGTAATACTTCTTAGTCTGAATTTCAAGAGATACCACTTAAAAGCCAGAGAATCACTTTTGTGGTTAGATATGATCAATATAACCTGAGCCCCAACTTCATTCTTCTTAACTCCATGGCCTTTCCTCTTACTACTCTTCCCACCCCAGATTCACCCAGCATCCCTGGGCATCCAGGTTTCCTCACACATTCTAGACATGCTCTTTCTCAGGACCTTTGCACGTGCTTCTTCCCCTGCTTGGAATGCCCTTCTCCTAGTAGCTGGCTTCCTCACCTCCTTCAGGTCTTTGTTCAAACATCTCCTTAATGATAACCACTCAACTTAAAATTACAACTCCCATCACTTTCCTCCCTACCCCTCTTGCCTCTATTCTTCTCCATTGTACTTACCATGATTTGATAGGCTAAATATTTTGTTTATTTCTATCTCTCTCTTACCACTAGAATGTGAATTCCACAGGACAGGGGCTCTTCCTGATTATTCACTCCCTGTGCCTAGACCATTTCTAGCCCATAGTAGATGTTTGATTCATATTTACCAAATAAAATGAAATAAATGAATACAGTTTAGGAAAAGATGAGTTAGACAAAGTTAACCAGATTTTTTTAGCTGAAAGAGAAAGAGCTTTTAGTATTCCAATGTGTATTTTCTTTTTTTTTAATTAAAATATAATGTATTATTTGCTTCAGGGGTACAGGTCTGTGAATCATCAGTCTTACACAATTCACAGCACTCACCATAGCACATATGCTCCCCAGTGTCCATAACCCATCCACCCTATCCCTCCCTTCCCCACCCCCAGCAACCCTCAGTTTGTTTCCTGAGATTAAGAGTCTCTTATGGTTTGTCTCCCTCCCTGGTCCAATCTTGTTTCATTTTTACCTTCCCTACCCCTCACGACCCCCTACCCTGCCTCTCAAATTTCTCACATCAGAGAGATTGTATGGTAATTGTCTTTCTTGTGTATTTTCTTTTACCAAGAATAGAATCTAGCATGCACAGTTTCCCAAACTTCTGTGAACATAGAACCCTTCTTTCATAGAATAGGTTGCAGAGACTTGTGCTTAAATAGAAATGAAGTTGGAAGAATAGGTTTTGATGAGAAAGAAAAAGGGGAGGACACCCAAATCCAATGTGTCTTAAGTGAAGTGGGAGTAAGCAATTTCATTCATTCATTCATTCATTCATTCATTCATTTGTTTGGAAAATATTTATCAAGTGCATCCGATGGGCCACAAACTCTTCCAGACACAGGACAAGCCAGAGACCAGAGAGTGGAGGCCCCAGGTCTCAGGAAGTTCACATCCTCCACTGATTTCCCTGGTTTCGCTCAATGCTTGAAATCCTATAAAACGCAAAGGAAAAAAAATATTCCAAGCCTGTGTCACTGTTATTTTAAGACTCTTCCTTCTGATTAGAAAGATACGGAAATATAATTAACCCCCAGATGAAGAAGCCACATGCAAATTTGGGAAGAAACACAAGCTATGGATTTCCCACCTGCTCCAATTTCATCCCTTCAGGACCTGCACTCTAATCAATAGCCTGCCATCTAGAAGGTATGACTGAGGAATCCCAGATGACCACCACCAACAGTAATTGCACTCTTTTATCATATCCTCTTTTGCAGCAAGGGAGATGATCATAATGCAGAAGAAAGGGGACTGGCTAGAATACTAATTGGCAGGAGGTTGCTTTATCATCTCCAGGAGCCAATAAAAAGAAAGACAGACAGACAGACAGACAGACAGAAAGAAAGGAAGGAAGGAAGGAAGGAAGGAAGGAAGAAAGAAAGAAAGAAAGAAAGAAAGAAAGAAAGAAAGAAAGAAAGAATTTTATCTTTAAAATGCTCCTGTCTTCCTGATAAACAGAACGTGACAACAACACACTGTTCAATGAGTTATTGTGGCTAAAATCTCACTCTGAAAATTACTTGTCATGGCAACAGGCAAGCGTCACCCCCAAAGCCAGCAGCCTGAAGCAGATAGATTGTTTCAATTATCTAATTTTCACAATGAATGAACCCTGCTTATAGGAAATCCATAGGTGGCTGGAAGTGGCAAATGGTGGCTGTGACATGTTGGGAACTGGTAGATTTACATTCTCTTTCAGAATACAGAACAGAATTGTAATTTTCTGTAAATACAGAAGTAAAAGAGGAAGAGGAAGAGTAGAAGGAACTTACAAAATTCCCCTTTTGTCTTAGCTCTGGGATGTGGACGTTCTTTCCAAGTTCTCCTCTCTTCTGTCCAGGTCACACAATACAGCACATAGGCAGGGGCCCTTCTGTGGTCTCCCTGTCTAACGGCACCTCCCTCTTCCCACTGTGCCTCTTACAGTGCTTTGGAGGTGCTATACCTATGGCCAGCAGATGTCCCCAAGACCTCCTTGGCCTTGATGGAAAGTGCTATCACACAAAGTAAATTTCTCATTAAATATATGGTAAAATTTTGTTTAAAGCTCTCTGCTAAACAAGAAACTCAATTATGCTACATTTGAATTACCCCTCCTGTCCGTGTCTTCTCCCAACATTTTCAGGCCAGTTGTCCAGAGCATTTCTAGGGAAGCCAAAGGGATGATATTAATTTCCTGCCCCACCCAGATAAGTGTCCTTGGTTTTGATAAAACCAGGAAGGAGATAGGCCTTGTGATGGGTATATCCCCATCCTCAACTCTCCCCTCAGAAGTGTGTGCCTCACCAACATGGTCCTTCTTCATTCCTTCCCACCTCTACTATGGCTTCGGTTTTGTTTTGTTTTGTTTTTTTAAGATTTATCTATCTATTTATTTGACAGAGAGAAAGAGATTACAAGTTGGCAGAGAGGCAGGCAGAGAGGCAGGCAGAGAGAGAGGGGGAAGCAGGCTCCCCGCTGAGCAGAGAGCCCAATGTGGGGCTCGATCCCAGGACCCTGAGATGATGACCTGAAGCGAAGGCAGAGGCTTTAACCCACCGAGCCACCCAGGCGCCCCAGCTATGATTCCAGTTTTATCTAGCCTTTTCCCGCCCCAGTTCCCATCCCCCACTCTCACCAACACCTACATAATTGTTTGTGACTTTCTAAGAAGGACTACAGCAAAAAAATTGTCATTCCCTGCACTGATTTTTTCCTCCTAATAATCAAATTTCCTTTTTTCATGCAGATTGAAGAAAGGAGAAGCAGAAGCAGAAGAAGAAGGAGGAGGAGGAGGAGGAGAAAAAGGAGGGGGAGGGAGAAGGAAAGGGGAGGGAGAGGAGGAGAGGGGGAGGGGGAAAAAGAGAATTTGATTTTATTATGGTTTCTTTTCTGGTGGTGCTGACATTCATTGAGTTGATTTGTTTTCTAAGTAAAGCTTGCTGAATCCCTAAAATGAACAGCGACTCAGGCATTCAGTTAAGCTTCAGTTCCACATACCTGTTTGGCAAAGTTCAGTTTACAAAGCAAAACTCAGAAATGATTTTCTTTTTAATGAAGGAACACAAGAAAAAGGTTTTCCAAGGTCTGTTGGATGGTGTACACTGTATGCATCTTCAGAAAATCTAGAGCCGTATTTTTCCCCAAAAGACTCTGATGACAGATAAGAGAAGTTATAGTCATCAGTGTTTTAAGTTCTGGCCTTGGGAGAATTTCTAATCACTCTTCTCTTTTCAATCTTTGTTCAAAGAACATCTGTCTTCAGTTCAATAGTTTAGACTCTAATGACCAAATCAGTAAATGTTTATTTTGAAAATTGGCAAAAGGCAAGGCAGAAGGAAGCTCAACCTTTCACTGATATTTTGTTTACATTGATAGAAAATACCATCAGATGAATTTGAGCCAAAGAACTCTTTTCCAACAGGAGCATAACATTTATTAATAAGAAGTCAAGGATTAGTTTGTTTCAAAAAAAATGAAAAATGTGTTGAAGTGGCATTTTTAAATGTTCTATACCATTGCCTTTTACTCATGATGCATTGAGGTGATGATGAATTCTTTGTAACAGAATCAGTATATTCCATGTTGTAGGTATTAAACACACGGCAGTGTTTGCACGATACTTCAAGAATAAATGTAATTGGGCTCTTCTAGAGGGCCAGCTTTGAGTGAGAAGTGTGGAAAATCAAAGGTAAAACAATTTAAGGTTTCATAAAATTTAGAATCAGGACTACATTTTCTAGAATCAGGACTAAAGATACCCCCATTCTAATATGGACTTGTTTTGTTTTATTTTGTTTTGTTTTCCCAACACATGCAAGCAATTCTCTGACACCAGCTGTGTGTCTCACAATTCAACTAAATTCTGACACTACCTTTCCAGGGTAGTGAGCAGAGAGCAGCAGATTCCACCACTGAGGGTTTAGTCCCACAAGACTGCCCTCCATTTCTGGTGCCAGTCAGAAACCCAGGTTATTATCTGTGTTTCTCACCAACTGGCTCTAAATCAGGAGTTCTCACCATCCCTTCCTTGAGCTCAATTACTTTGCTAAAGCAGCTCACTGAACTCAGAGAAACATTGTATTTATTCACTAAATTACCAATTTATTAGGAAGGATTTTTTTTTAAGATTTTATTTATTTATTTCACAGAGAGAGACACAGCGAGAGAGGGAACACAAGCAGGGGGAGTGGGAGAGGGAGAAGCAGGCCTCCCGCTGAGCAGGGAGCCCAATGCGGGGCTCGATCCCAGGACCCTGGGATCATGACCTGAGCCGAAGGCAGATGCCCAATGACTGAGTGGCAATGACGGAGCCACTCAGCTGCCCCAGGAAGGATTTTTTTTTTTTAAATATGAATCAACAACCAGATAAAGAGATACAGAGGGCAAAGCCCTGAGCAAAAGAGCGTCCGTCCTTTGTGGAGTATGGGGCCTTGGCATGGTGGTGACTGGAAACATTCCATTTCCCCAACCCGGAAGCTCTCTGAACCCAGTCTTTTGGAGTTTTATGGAGGCTTCATTATAGAAGTGTGAGTGATTAAATCATTGGCAATTGGTGATTGATTCAAGTGCCAGCCCCTCTCCCAGGAAATCAGGGAGTGGGACTGAAATTCTACCCCTCTATTCTTGGTTGGTTCCCTGGGCAACCAGCACCCTGCCTTAGGCGCCTGCCAAAAGTGACCTCATTAACATAAACCCAGTTGTCACGGATAGGAGCCTGTGGTGAATAACAACACTCCCATTTCACCTTAATGGTTTTAAAGCGATTTCAGAAGTGAAGACAAAAGACTGAATATTAATAAAAGATGCTCCCCTTCTTATAACTCCAAGGTTTTGGGAGCTGTGAGCCAGGAACCATGGATGAAGATGAAATATACACAAGATGCATATTTTAGTCATCTTAGTGACCAAATACATGTTTCTCATAGTCACAATATCACAAGGACTTTGTGAAAAAGGGATTTCTTGTGGTAAGGGGAATGTTAGATAAATGTACAATTGGTACATCCATCATGTTTCTATTTATACTTTTATTCCCCAACTGTATCATTTATATTCTTAAGTTTCATGATGTTGAGGAATCCCCAAAACCTGACTTCTTATAAATTGCAACAACCATATTTTCAATGCAGATTAATTTACAAATATTTCTACTTGGACTTCCTACTTATGTAAACCAAGAGAAGTTGAGTGAGGCATGGCTTGACTCTCATGGTGCTATATATTAAGAATTACAGCTATTCCTTGGGCAAGGGAGTCGATCAGAACACTACAGCTTTAGAAATACCAAGATTTTGAAGACTTCCATTTAAACAGACTTTGAGCCACAGCTCAGACCACCAGGTAGGGACCATCAGATATCAGATTTTCAGCAATCAGTATGAGGTCAGATTCCAAGGGCTCAACTTGGATCAAGACAGGAAGAAGCTGCCCAACAGAGAGGGTGCAGGAGGCATACCCCCCAAGACCAGCACAGAAGAAACAGCCACATAAGGACATACAATAAGGATGTGCCCACTGATCCAAGGGCTGAAACCAAACACCCTGTGAGGTGGCTTTAAAAAATGAGGGTAGATAAACTTGACAGATGGCATGAGAAGACAGTTTTTATTCTTTCAATAAATATTTATAGCACCTCTTATGTGTCAGGCACTCTGTTAGGTGCTAAGGATATAGTGATGAATAAGGCAGATTTGGTTCCTGCCTGAGTTTATAAACCAGTGGGAAGGCAGAGCTTTTTTTTTAATCATCACACATGCAAAATATACACTAAAAAAGTAGCCCTATCCTTTAGTGCTATGAAAGAAAAATACAAGAAACAGTATGAGGATATATTTTTATTTTGGACTCGGGGAAGACTTTCTGAGGAACCAACTTTTAACTGAGACATGGAGGACTAGTAGATGTCGATAGACTAAAGGAGGGATGAAAAGAGCTCAGGTAGTGGTAGGGAAACAGGTGCAGGGGCTGTGAAGATGGAAGAGCTCACTGGCTGCAGGATGTGATGGAAGTCCGTCTCTACTGCAGCACAGAAGGGAGGGGAGAGCAATGAACAGGAGGCCAGGCCCCTGCAGGGAACTGAAGGTCTTGGTAGGATTTGGGATTTTATGCCAAGGGAAATGGAAAGCCATTAAAAGGCTTCAACCAGGCTTGTAAGTGGTTACTACTGGAACTTATTTATTTATTTATTTATTTATTTATTTATTTATTTATTTTTTAAAGATTTTATTTATTTATTTGACACAGAGAGAGAGATTACAAGTAGGCAGAGAGGCAGGCAGAGAGACAGGGAGAGGAGGAAGCAGGCTCCCTGTTGAGCAGAGAGCCCGATGCGGGCCTCGATCCCAGGACCCTGAGATCATGACCTGAGCCGAAAGCAGAGGCTTTAACCCACTGAGCCACCCAGGCACCCACTGGAACTTATTTAAAAAGCTCACCTTGGCTTCCTGAATTGGAGCAGGGAGAAAGTGGAACCTAAGAGAGGTAGTCAGGAGGTTTCTACGGGGGTCAGATGAAAGCCAGTTGTGGCTTGGGCTGTGGCTGGTCTGTGGGGATAGAGAGAAACTAGAGGAGATTCATGTTTCAACTGCCCTCTGGTCTGGCAGAGAGGCAACCAACCTCCACTTTCTGTCCCCACTGGGATATCCATCCCAATTACCATTACCGAGTTCCATCTAATGGGCCCAACAACATCGGAGAAAAGAACTCAAGATCACTCCAGCAGTTACCTGGATCAGTAATCCCCCAAAAGCTTTTCATAACCGAGATTCACTTGCAAACCATTTTGTTAGATTGAAAGACTGCTTAAGGTGAGCAAAAGGACCCCATTGCCTGCCAATTCTTTTGCATCTATTTGGCAGGAGATGTCTGAAATATTAGAGGCAAACACGCTAGAATTGACCTAACCACAGGAAAAGCAAGGTTGCTTCATTGCAAACCTGCAAGAAATTCGTCATTTATTATTAATGCCACCATGGGCATGGAAGGCTTTGATATGGACGTGAGAGACACCTGCCTGCTTTCAACCAGGCGCGACAACCTCACACTCTGTTTTCCCCTGCCCCAGAGCATTTAATTCACGGGGAAGAAGCTTTCTCAGCGGTTTGCCCTCCAGACCGTTGGCACAACTGTAGAGTTTTGAGTGCAGAAATCAAACCATTTCAAAGGGGATGTGGGATTTGCTCTCAACACAATTTGGAAAACCATAAGGTTTAGCAGATATGGGGCCGGAAAAGGAAATGAGGGCTTTGAGCAGAATTGTCTGCGGGGCACAGCCCATGTCATTTAAATGTGACACCCAGACTTGTCACCTAGGTCTAAAGTTCCCCATTCTTCCCCCCACCTCTCGGGGCCTCAAGGCAAAAAACACTTAGGACCTTGATTCCTGGGCCCAGTTCTTGGCCAGACACAGAAGTATGTACAATTGGTTCACATGAATCATCTCCGCTGAACGCTGCGAGTTCCCAGATGCACCTGGCAAAGCAAGGTGGGGGTGGGAAGGGAGGTGGACAGGGCCACGCCCTCTGGATTTCATGGAGGGCATACTACAGAGAGCACTACCCAGAAAGCAGAGACGCGACCACCCTCTCATTGTGCCAGCCATTCGTGCCAATAAGCTTGGTTTAATAAGCTCCCCTTCCCAGTCTGGTAAGTCTTCCCCTCTGCCACAGGGAATATGGATTCCCATGAATCAGGGAGAAGATGAGATCCCTTTATCAATCCCCTGTATTGGCTGTGTAGCATTCATTCATTCATTATTGATTCAGCAAACGTTTGAATGCCAGACACTGGGCTTCGTAGACAATTTGCTCTGAGTGCCTGAGGTCTCACGTGTACATTGGGGATCATAACCCCATTGCAAGGTGACTCTGCCAATTAAATGAAATAATAATTTTAAAGTACCAGGCACAGTGTCTAGCAATCAGTAGCTGCTGTGTTTTCCTTTTGCCTTGCACTTGCCCTTGCCACTTTTTCAGTGTATTCTTTCTTGTTGCTGAACTTGTGCCCACGCAGAGAACAACGCAACTACACAGCCCTTGGAGTAGCCAGGAGAGAGTCTATAGCAAATATTCTAGAGCTATCTCTGTGCTCATGGAAGAATGACTAGGAAACCCATGTGGTTCTCTATGGCCTCAGGCAAGGACCTCCACTGGCCTGGTAGCCCATCTCCATGACTGGGGGATGTATTTATTTCCCCTTCTCTCTGCTGAGGATTTCTAACGTGTGCCTATGGGAGATCAGGTGAATCTTGTTCTCACTCTGGACCCCCAAACTGGGCATTTTCTGTGCTCTTAGAGGGGAGGGCTTCTTTGGCCTACCTCTGGATTTCCTATGAAGACACAAAGCTCTGCTCCATTGCAGCAGAGGGTCTGAAAGGTCTCAGGAACATCTTGTTATTTGAAAAGATACCATAAAATATCAAGCAAGGCTGACCACACAGCAATTGAGAAAAATAAAATATTCATCAGAGGACATTACTGGGAAGAAAACAGCATAGTTAATTTCATGAAAACTCCATTGTAATAGAGGAACAAAATTAATCACGCAATAGCGTTATGACTTCTGAGCCTCAAAGCCAACATAAAATAACTGAAGAAAAAAAGGAAAATAAAACAAATGTCTGGTATCCAAGTAGAGAATGCATGATTGGAAGTGGATGGGAAAATAAGGTTCAAGAAAAGTGAGTGCTGGCTGGAGTCCTCTCGTTTACTTAGAAAAGTGAAACTTACATTTTGCTAATGTTAATGCTAACAGTTATATCTTGTTTGCATATATTTGGTGAGAGCACTGTTCAAGCAGGCAGACATGAAACGCAACAGCAAAAGGCTGGCAAAATAAGAATGGGGTCAATTTTGCCAGCCTCAGTGGCAAAATCGTGCCTGCCCTGTAGTATACATTTTCCCACATAAAATGCCTAGCCAGTCCATTTTTTAAATTCTGTCTCACTCCAGGGATCCTTGAGAAAAATCCCTGCCTATGAGGGCCTGCATTCCAGGGAGTGGGGCTTGAAAGCCGGTGGCTAAAACTAAAGGAGCAGCGAGCACTATTGGGTGCCTCCTCTCTGCTATGGTCTGTGATGGCCCCTAATACATACCGCCTCCTAGGAGCCACCTCTGTGAATGAAAGGGAGGGACAGCAGTGTGGGCTGACAGGAGAGACTGCCAAAGGGTAGGAACCCTTGGTTCTAATCCTACATCTGCAAAAATTGCCACAGGGTATTAGGCAAGTCACTCACTCTGTGCCTCAACTCCCCCATCTACAAATGGGAGTAATAATCTTTGCCATGCCTACCGCGGACGGTTTTGGAAAGGACCAAATAATACAGTAAAGGGTACAAAACAAACAACACAGATGCCAAGAGTTTTTGTTTTGTTTTGCTTTGCTTTTGGAATCCTTTGAACTTAGAATACTGATGAATAGAAGAATTCTCTGAACCTACAGAGACACGGCCTCAGGCTATAAGGCTAGAAGTTTTTGCAGGGGGTGGGGGACTGAATTTCTCCTGCTTTTATGACTGATGTGACCTTGCAGAGCTCCTCATTATTCATTCCTTGCTTGAATTATGAAGCTCCTGAAATGAAGGGAAGGTTAAGCAAGTGGTTTTGTTATACTCTGCGCCCACCCCCCCAGGAATCTTGGAGTCTCTCCAGAGGTTTAAAGAGATTAGACTTGTGGGATAAACCTCCCAATTATTTCCCAAACCCCAGCAACACCCATGGACCCTTTACATCTTTAAATTTCAGAAATTGGTAGTAGCCAAACCATCTTGCTTCTGCGTTTTCCCTTTTCAGCGACAACCATGTCTGCTTTCCCCTCCCATTTCAAGTCCTCTATAGAAGGACCTGTGTAATCCCTACAGGTCCTTACCAAGTGCAGATGTGGGATAGAGGCCTTAAATAACCTGACATCACTGTCTGGGTAATTCAGAGTGGATGACATAGATGACATTGTTCCCACCTTCTCATAGAACCTGAGCATCTTAGATTCCCAAAAGACCTTCCTAATTGCCCCGTGTATGGGTCAATGAAGAAAATTTGGCCCAAGAAGGCTCAAAGCTTGCCTGATATTGGGAACTGGAAAGTGTTTTACTTACATTGGTTCTCTTTTTCTCTCAGGACCCCTCCCCTGGGTGATGAGGAACATAGTGAGGGAAGGGCTTCACTGTGGGCTGCTGAAAGAAATGATAGAAGACCCTGGAAAATCTAGTGGCAGAAATCCAGAGACATGAACATCCCCGACGTAAGAAGGAGTCTGTCCGTGTTCCCCATATAGTTTCTATGAGAAACAGTGAAAGAGATGTATATGACTGTAATGACAAATACATGTATCGAAGCTAACATGACCATAGGCATAAGACCTGAGGCTTGTGATCTAGAACCCAGGGAATCAGGAAGAATGGGGGAAATAAGGTACAGAGTAACAAGAGGCGCCAAGAAATGCTGTTGTTTAAATACAGAACCAAGGGCGCCTGGGTGGCTCAGTGGGTTAAAGCCTCTGCTTTCGGCTCAAGTCATGATCTCAGGGTCCTGGGATCGAGGCCCGCATCGGGCTCCCTGCTCAGCGGGGAGCCTGCTTCCCCCTCTCTCTCTCTGCCTGCCTCTCTGCCTCCTTGTGATCTCTCTCCCTCTGTGAAATAAATAAAAATCTTTAAAAATAATAATAATAAATAAATAAATACAGAACCAAAAGAGAGATTTAGGCATTATTCCTTATTTAATTTCCATTATATAACTTAATGTAATGTTTAAAAGCTGAAGTCTGCAATAACAGAAGTATTTTGAAAAATGTAAAGAATTTAGCACACACACACAAAATGGTAAGTAACTCGTTTACTTGGTTACAAAATCAAATAATACAGAAAAGCTTAGGATAAACCACAGGTTCTACCTGACCTCTCTCCCCCTTTCCTCTACGTGAAGCAACCATTTCTGTCTTTCTTAACGGTTTTTTGTTGCTTAGCAATTTTCATATCACTAATAGATTGATATTTCTTGATTTATCACTTAACCACTTTTGTTATTTTGTATCATTTTGTTTTTGTTATCATCAGGTGAACAACTAAATATTTGGTAAAATTAAATTAAGTAGGCTTCCTGTCTATAAGGCTTTTTATAACCTATGGGGCCACTGAAGTATGAAAAGTTACACGAGCACTGTTATCTCTAGGTAGAAGTAATGGGCTTATTTATTTATTTATCCCTGAGCTTTGACTTTTTTTCTAAGTTTCTTATGTAGAATTTTTCTTTTTACTTCTAAACTCTAGAAAAAAAATGCATTAATAAAGCTTAAACAGGTAGACATCTAGTTAGAAATAGTGAAACAAAGATGTGTCTACCATCAAGCAAAAGCCACACAATGAGAAAGAGAGAGAGAGAGAGAGAGAGAGAGAGATGGGGGAGAAGAGGGAAATCCTATCCACACTAAAGTTAGAAAATATCCATAACCCATATGTTAAGTTTTTATCAAACATGTGAAATACTCAAAACTATGGCATGTACCTTTTTGTTCTCACATGCCAAGAAATTTTTCATGTTGTATAGCAAGGCCTTAAAAAGTACAATTCCCTCATTTAGGGCAACAAGCTCAGGGGATTG
Organism: Ailurus styani; assembly: GCA_002007465.1. Taxonomy (NCBI): domain Eukaryota; kingdom Metazoa; phylum Chordata; class Mammalia; order Carnivora; family Ailuridae; genus Ailurus; species Ailurus styani. Next base: position 561,409 of record LNAC01000406.1, read on the forward strand.
AGAGGCTATTGGTGTGGCACCAAATTCTTGTTCCTCTGAGGGTTACGAGGACGAAGGAGGAAATCAGAGGCATGCTATCTTCTCAAGAGGCCAGGTTCTGGTGTGGCTGAACAGGTTTTCTGTTTTGCAGCTGCTTTTTATAATCAGATAAAAAAAGAAATTAAAGAAACACTTAAAACTTTCAGGAGAGAGAGAGATCAATGAGAACAATGTCTAGGAATGAAAATTATGCAAAATAAGTAAGAAAATATTGTATTGCTTTCTCAGGTTAGGATCTTCCAGACAGATTAAAGAATTGCTCATCATTAAATAAAACATAGAATGAGGTAATAGAAAGCCATTGCAGGTCCACGGATGGTATAGCAGATGATATTACTGCCGACAAGTATTCATTCTTCCCCATCCTCCATCTGTGTATGTTTGTCCCTTTTCACTAATGCAGAATTTGACCACATGACTTCCTTTACTCAGTGCAATGTTAGCAAGATTGGCATAATTTGGGGTTTCTAATGAGTTTGCAAGATTGGCTATATTCTCTTGAGGCTCTGCCACTGCCATTAGAAAAAATAACAGGTAACTGTATCATACATCATGTACTCCCAGAAGTAAAAATAAAATGGGTACTTACAGACTAAAAAGATAAGCTACAGAAGGAGAAAACATTTGCAAAACACTTATCTGACAAAAAGTTTGTATCCAAACTGTACTGAGAACTCTAAACACTCAATAATAAGAAAATAAACAACCCAATCTCAAAAAAGCTGAAGATTGGAACAAACACCTCAGGAAGATACATAGATGGCAAGTAAGCACATAAAAATATTCTCAACATCCTTCGTCATTAGGAAGTTGAAAATTAAAATACAATACCTCTATATACTTATTAGAATAGCCAAAATACAGAAAAAAAGAACAACAGGAAATGTTGGCAAAGATGCAGAGTACTAGGAGCTCTCATTATTTGTTGGAGGGAATGTAAGCTGCTACAGTCATTTTGGAAGCAAGTATGACACTTTGTTACAAAGAGAATTACAGTCTTGCCATATAATTCTGCAGTTGTGCTCCTAGTTGCTTACCCAAGTGAGTTGAAAACATGTCTACAGAAAAACCTAAATAAAAAAGATTATAGCAGTTTTAGGCATAATCACCCAAAACTGAAAACAACCAAGATATCCTTCAATAGGTGAATATATAAACAAAATGGTATGTCGTGGGGCAGAATGCTATTCAGTGACAAAAATAAACAAACTGTCCCACGACAAAGACATGGAGGAGACTTAAATGCATATTGCTAAGGGAAAGAGGCCAGTCACAAAAGGCTACATACTATAGGATTCTAATCATATGACATTCTAGAAAAGGTAAAACTAATACAGGGACAGTGAATTGTTCAATTGTTACTAAGGTTTAGAAGAAGGGTAGAAGGGATAAATCAGTGAAACAGAGCATTTTTAGGGTGGTGAGACTGTCCTGTGTAATACTGTAATGACAGCACATGACACTATGCGTTTATCAAAATCGATAAAACTTTACAACACACACAAAAAAATGAACCTTAATTAATGCAAATTTTAAAAATTCATTTAGGAGTTTGGGGATCCCAAGAAACAATGCAGAGTGTGATAAGAGAATCTAATTGCATTAAAAATACATGAAACAAACTTCTTGAAAAGGTTTAGGGGGATATATGTTGACCAAAGTAAACTTGGAAATGAGTAGAATCTGTAAGACTAAAGGGAAAAGGAACCGTATGTAAGCACTATACTCTAGTTAATAAAATCATGTCCCAAGAGTTACAGGTTATTAATTCTGAACTGTTGTGTATGTCCACTGGAAATGAACACCAAAGAGATGGTGGATGATGGGAGCCAGGTTTCTCGCTTTTGCAGTGGGAAGTTACCTACCAGCAAGGGTAACTAGCTAGCATGTCCCATGTGGGAATGGATTAGAGTTGGAGACCTCAGTAAGAACTCAGATTTAACCTAAGATATACTTCATTACATATAAAAATATTTATACGTGTATGAATAAACATTGGTCAGTATACACACATGTATTTTTGCTCTAGCAGATTAGAGGAGTACAAGAAATGGTACCACAGTAGAAATGAACACACCCAGTACCCACATCTTGGCTTCTAATGCCATTTTCCAAGAAGGGACCAAGGCATACTGGATAAATGGCAGATTCTAGGACTGAGGCAGGAAATATTTAAGATGTGCTTGGAGCATCTTACAACTCAGAAGGTAAGGAAGTGCAGGAAATATTTAAGATGTGCCTGTAGCATCTTACAACTCAGAAGGTAAGGAAGTGCTCGAAGGAAAAAAAACATACAAGCATACTGATGGGAATATATCAAAGGGGCAAAATAGATAAGTGAAAGAGCTCCCAACAGCTAAAGCTGGAACTATTTAAGCAACAGTGAAAATGCCACTTTATTTCTGTGAACTCCTTCCTCAAAATCAATAACCTCAATCTAATCATAAAAAAAAAAAACAGAAAAATTCCAGTAGAAGTATATCCTATAATATACCTGACCAGAACTCCTTAAAACTGTCAAGGTCACTGAAGACAAGGGAAATTAAACTGTCACAGCCACAAGCCTAAAGAGACAGGACAACTAAAAGGAATGTGGTATTCAAGGTAGGACTTGAAGAGATAGTTGACCCTCGGGGAAGAAAAACGAAATATAGATAAACTATGGACTTCAGCTAATAACTATGTATCAGTATGTTTTTTTATAAATTATAACAAATATAGGATACTAAAAATAGGGGGAACTTTCATTTCAGCTTTTTGAAACAGCTTCAGAAGAATAGACATTAATTCTTCTTTAAATGATTGGTAGAGGGCCCCTGGGTGGCTCAGTGGGTTAAAGCCTCTGCCTTCAGCTCAGGTCATGATCTCAGGGTCCTGGGATCGAGTCCCACATCGGGGTCTCTGCTCGGCAGGGATCCTGCTTCCTCCTCTCTCTCTGCCTGCCTCTCTGCCTACTTGTGATCTCTCTCTCTGTGTCAAATAAAAAAATAGAATCTTTTAAAAAAATGTTTGGTAGAATTCCCCTGGGAAGGAAAACTTTTAAACTCTTTCTATGAGGCCAGCCTTACCTGATTCCAAAACCAGACAAAGACCCTACCAAAAAGGACAATTACAGACCAATATCCCTGATGAACATGGATATAAAAATTCTCACCAAAATACTAGCCAATAGGATCCGACAGTATTATTATTAAAAGGATTATTCACCATGACCAAGTGGAATTTATTCCTGGGATTCAAGGTTGATTCAACATCCTCAAATCAATCATTGTGATAAACTACACATATAAAAGAAAGGACAAGGACCGTATGATCCTCTCAATAGATGCTGAAAAAACATTTGACAAAGTACAGCATCCTTTTCTTGACTGAAACTTTTCGCAGTGTAGGGATAGAGGGAAGATACCTCAATTTTGTAAAATCCATCTATGAAAAACCCACAGCAAATATCATTCTGAATGGGGAGAAAGAGCTTTCCCCCTAAGGTCATGAATACAGCAGGGCTGTCCACTATCACCACTGCTGTTCAACATAGTACTAGTAGTCCTAGCATCAGCAATCAGAAAACAAAAAGGCATAAAAGGCATCCAAATCAGCAAAGAGGAAGTCAAAGTCTCACTCTTTGTAGATGACATGATATTCTATGTGGAAAACCCAAAAGACTCCACCCCCAAATTGCTAGAACCATACAGGAATTCAGTAAAGTGTCAGGATATAAAATCAATGCACAGAAATCAGCTGCATTTTCATACACCAACAATGAGACAGAACACAGAGAAATTAAGGAGTCAATTTCATTTACAATTGCACCCAAAAACTTAAGATACCTAAGAATAAAACTAACCAAAGAGGCAAAGGATCCATACTCAGCAAACTATAGAATACTCATGAAAGAAACTGAAGAAGAGGGCGCCTGGGTGGCTCAGTGGGTTAAAGCCTCTGCTTTCGGCTCAGGTATTGATCTCAGGGTCCTGGGATCGAGGCCCACATCGGGCTCTCTGCTCAGCGGGGAGCCTGCTTCCTCTCCTCTCTCTGCCTACCTCTCAGCCTACTTGTGATCTCTCTCCCTCTGTGAAATAAATAAATAAAATCTTAAAAAAAGAGAGAAAGAAACTGAAGAAGACACAAAGAAATGGAAAAACACTCCATGCTCATAGACTGGAAGAATAAATATTGTTAAAATGTCTATGCTACCTAGAGCAATCTACACATTCAAAGCAATACCTATCAAAATACCATCAACTTTTTTCACAGAGCTGGAACAAATAATCCTAAAATTTGTATGGAACCAGAAAAGACCCTGAATAGCCAAAGGAAAGTTGAAAAAGAAAACAAAAATGTGTGGCATCACAATTCCAGGCTTCAAGCTCTATTACAAAGCTGTAATCATCAGGACAGTATGGTAATGGCACAAAAACAGACACATAGATCAATGGAACAGAATAGAAAACCCACAAATAGATCCTCACCTCTATGGTCAACTAATCTTTGACACAGCAGGAAAGAATAGCCAATGGAAAAAAGACAGTCTCTTCAATAAATAGTATTGGGAAAATTGGACAGCCACATGCAGAAGAACGAAACTGGACCATTTTCTTACACCATACCCAAAAATAGACTCAAAATAGATGAAAGGCCTAAACGTGAGACAGGAATCCATCAAAATCCTTGAGAACACAGGTAGCAACCTCTTCAACCTTGGCTGCAGCAACATCATGCTAGACACATCTCCAAAGGCAAGGGAAACAAAGGCAAACATGAACTATTGGGACTTCGTCAAGATAAACAGCTTTTTCACAGCAAAGGAAACAGTCAACAAAAGAAAAAGATAACCAAGAGAATGGGAGAAAATGTTCGCAAATTACATATAAGATAAAGGGCTAGTATCCAAAATCTTTAAAGAACTTATCAGATTCAACACCCAAGGAGCAAATAATCCAATCAAGAAATGGACAGAAGACATGAACAGACATTTCTCCAAAGAAGACATACAAATGGCCAACAGACACATGAAAAAATGCTCAAAATCACTTAGCATCAAGGAAATATGAATCAAAACCACAATGAGATACCCCCTCACACCAGTCAGAATGGCTAAAATTACCAAGTCAAGAAACAACAGATGTTGGTGAGGACGTGGAGAAAGGGGAAACCTCTGTTCCACTTCCACTGTTGGAACAGTGGAACCCCCTTCCACTGTTGGTGGGAAGGCAACTGCTGGTGCAACTGCTCTGGAAAACAATATGGAGGTTCCTCAAAAGTTGAAAATAAAGCTACCCTACAACCCAGCAATTGCACTATTGGGTATTTACCCCAAAGATACAAATGTAGTGATCCAAAGGGGCACCTGCACCCCAATATTTATGGCAGCAATGTCTACAATAGCCAAACTATAGCCAAACTGTGGAAAGAGCCCAGATGTCCATTGATAGATGAATGGATAAAGAAGATGTGGGGGAGATATGTATATGTATATATATATATATATATATATATATATGTAATGGGATATTATGCAGCCATTAAAATGAAATATTGCCATTTGCAATGATTTGGATGGAACTAGAGGGTATTACTCTAATCAAAAGAAGTCAATCAGAGAAAGACAATTATCATATGATCTCACTGATACATGGAATTTGAGAAACAAGGCAGAGGATCACAGGGGAAGAGAGGAAAAAATGAAGTAAGATGAACCCAGAGAGGAAGCCAAACCATAAGAGACTTTTAATCATAGGAATCAAACTGAGATTTGCTAGAGGGGAGGGGGGTGGAGGGATGGGTAAACTGGGTGATGCACTCTGGGGAGGGTATGTGTTGTAATGAGCACTGAGTATTATAGAAGATGATGAATACACTATATGTTTTTTTTTAAGATTTTTACTTATTTATTTGATAGAAAGAGAGTGAGAGAGAGCATGAGAGAGAAGAAGGTCAGAGGGAGAAGCAGACTCCCTGTGGAGCTGGGAGCCTGATGTGGGACTCGATCCCGGGACTCAGGGATCATGACCTGAGCCGAAGGCAGTCGCTTAACCAACTGAGCCACCAGGCGCCCCAACACTATACGTTAATTAAAAAAATTAGGGGGAACTGTGTAGGGTGTGCTATATGGGCTCTCAGTACTGTTACTATAAATCTAAAATGGCTCTAAAAAAATAAAACCTATTGATCAAAAACATTAAAAACATGGGACAGATCTAACCCTGAAGAGAAATGAGGAACAAAGTCCAGCCAGACCCATAGCAGGAGGCAGAGCTTCCACCCAGCCCAAATGACCTGACTCACAGATGGAAAGGAAATTCTGGAAATTATTGGAATTCCTAAAATAGAGGACATGCAACCACAACTTTGCTAAATATTGCCAAATTGTTCCCCAAAACGGTTCTATTATTTAAACTCCCACCAAATGCGTCAGTTTTTATCTGCTCCCTTTACTACTACCACTTGGCAACACAAATGCTTTAATTTTCGCTAATCTAACCAGTGAAGTGTTTTACTTCCCTGAACTTGTATGTTGCTGAAGTCTATTAAAGATGGACATCTTTGGGTGCCTGGGTGGCTCAGTGGGTTAAAGCCTCTGCCTTCGGCTCAAGTCATGATCTCAGGACCCTGGGACCGAGCCCCGCATCTGGCTTTCTGCTCAGCAGGGAGCCTGCTTCCTCCTCCTCTCTCTCTCTGCCTGCCTCTCTGCCTACTTGTGATCTCTCTCTCTCCGTCAAATAAATAAATAAATAATCTTTAAAACAATAAAGATGGACATCTTTTATCAATAAATACTTCAGTCGGCATTTTCACAGATAAGGATTTTTTTGTAAAAAATCAGACTCCAATAATATTATGACATTAACAATATAGCTTTCCTCTGCTATTAGAAAGTAGTGCATAGTGATGAAAAAATTCATGAACTGAAACAGGATAAAGCAAATAAGCAATTACTGTTAATTTACATGGAATTTTTTTGAGCATTCCCAGACCCAAAAAATAATCTCTTAGGTTTTTCTGATACCTTAAGGACATATCTTGCTTACAGATGCACAAAATAAATCAAGATAAAGCACGGATGCTCACACAGTTCAGAGCTCTGGCAGCTTGATGCTGAGATGTTGTTCCCAGGGAAGGAGTGGGCAGGGCCACTCTGGCTGCTTCAGGTGTTCACAGCCCTGACAATAGCTCACTGCAAAATAAATGCTAACTGCTACTTTTGCTGTTCACCTTTTTTTTTATAGCAAAGATTTTTTGGATTTCTTTCGGTTAGCGAAAACAGGTACTAATAATGTAGGTCTTCTGTAAATGCAAAGTAGTATAATGCAAAGTTCTGAAAAGTGGGGGATACCTACAATTTCTTTGTAACATCTTAATAACTAGTCCAAGTTCGATGTTCCCATATTATTTAAAATATTTTTAAAAGTTGATTTGCTTGGATCAGGATCCAAACAAGGTCTACACACTGCATTTAGATTATGTGTATCATAAGTCTCTTTTAATATGTAACAATTCTCCCTCTCCCTTGTGTTATTTATTTTTTAAAAAAGCTAAATTATTTGTCTTACAGAATATCTGGATTTGCTGATTAAATTCTTATGATGTCATTTAACATGGCCTACATTCTCCATATTTTCTCTAAACTAGGAGTTAAATCTAGGGGCCAGATCAGATATGGATTTTTTTCTTTGTCAGCAATACTTCACAATGTTTTGTGTACTTCCTATTGCCTTACACCAAAAGAAAAGTAATGTCTTGTTTGCTCCTCTTTTAGCGATGCAAAGATTTAATTAGTGGATTCGGGTCATGACAGCCTGATCCATCTATTGTAAAGTTTCCCATCTAATGTTTCTTATCTAATGGTTTTAGCAACTATTGATGACCATCTAGATCCATTAAGGTTTGTAAATGTGGTTTTCTATTTCTAGCATTTCTTTTCATTTTTACCCATGGTTCTTTAAAAAAAACCACAAAACTTTATTCGCTAATTATTTTCCTGCTCTGAAATACTTTTCTTGCAAGAAAGACAACTGACTTTCTCATTTGGAATACAAACTAAGAATCTGGGAGACATTGCAACCTTCCTCTGCCAGTGGATGAGGGAAGCTGACTCAGGAAGTACAACATGGGGATTTCTTCAGCATGCAATTTCTTTTCCAATGTAATTAGTTGAGCACAGAATGCCTCATGCCAACCCCCCTCATCTTCACCCTCTGAGTCATCCTACTGAAGGCCTTTGCCAGGGCTTCATCTGGAGAATACGAAGACACTATTCGTGCCAAGCAGGCTGTGTAGAAACCAACGTAGCAGGAAGAGGATAGGGGCATTGCTGTCTACATTGGTATTACTGATCGGGTTTGACTGTCTTTGAGGTGGCTTTCTATTCTGAGGGACTGGAAGCAACATGTGGTAGCCCACCTGGTACATTTTCACTTAGCATGATTTCTTTCTCTGTAACTCTTAGGATATATGTCAGAACTGATAAAATAGGCATGCAACGATCTTTCAATATCATGCCAAAACTTACATCAGTAACTTCTCTATCCTTAAGATATTTGCTTGTGTATAATACCAAGAACAAGACCGCTACAGAAATCTTTCTAAGTCTAGAAAAGTACAAATCTCCTCTATCACCATGAATAGGAGGTTGTCAGTCCCTTGCTATATATTACTATGCCAAGAGCTTGAAAACTCATCATTTAATTTTAACTCTACAAATTCTGCAAGGTTGTTTTATGAACAAGTACAATGCCCATGATTGTTCAGAGTATTAAATAGTAGTATTAAATAACCTAGATCAGCACTGTTGTAAGGTCTGCATTCATTTTTTCCTCCCATACCACCATCAATACTTACTGAATATCTTTGATGTTCATGGCACTGTTCAAGGTGCTAAAGAAACAGAGCAATACAATGGCCCCTACCCTCTATAACTTTGCTGCTGTTTCCCAACGGTAGTCGGAGGTCTAGCAGCAAAGACATCACCTAGGAGCTTGATAGCTATGAAGTATCTAGGATTTCATCCCAAACATACTGAATCAGAATCTGTATTTTAGGAAACCTAGGTGTTTTATATGTGCTATTTTTTGAAAATAGCACATAGACATTTAAAAAGAAAACGAATCACAGAGACAAGCCATAGATAAGTGGACACTGAGTTCTGCAAGAAGTCAGCACTATGGGAAGACATGGGAACTAGAAAGTGTGTAGCACAGATCCTGGAAAAACTCTTTGGAGGAGGTAGAGCTCAGGCTGAGTCATGCAGAATGCATGGAGAGAGTATCCTGAGTAGAAAGACTGTGACAAGGAAGCCATCAAGATGAAGACATTTATAGAAAGTCTGAATTGACTGCCCAGAATGGCCATTCACCAGGCTCTCCAGGAAAGGACAGAAGGTCTGGTTTTATCTCTTCACCTAGGATCTTCCCACAACCTAACACTTTGTTGGTATTGAATAAATATTTGTTGAACGAAAGGCATTTCCTAAAAGTTACACATCTTGCTAAAATATTTTGTTTTTAACTTTCCTAATAGTTACTGACATCTTCCTAATGAATGTGTTGGGGATGATGTTACCTTGAAGAGAGATGTTCAGCCATTGGTGTCCAGAACCTTGTTGGAAAAACAACAACAACAACAAAAAAAAAACTGTATACACAGGATTAATTTCCTTAAGTGCTGTGCAGGGATCAGGAAACTACCTAAGCATCTTATTTCATGGATGGATATATCATAGCCAGTGTTCAGGAATATCTCCTTAGAATAGGGTCATAAATTGGAACTACTTAATGAAAGATATATAAACATTTTAAAGCTTCAAATCGCACTGCCAAATTGACTTTCAAAAATTATATTCCCTTCAGCAGTACCCTGATCTGGAAGAACTGCTTAGGAAAAAGAAGGTACAAAGAGGTGGGTTAACCATTTGATGAATAACAGATAATTGCTCCTGTGTTGAGTTATTATCATTTTCCAGGAAATTTAAGAGCCACTTTACATATTATATCTTTAATTCTCAGCACAGCCTTTAAAAGATTAGTGCCATTTTACAGATAAGGAAACGAAGGCTGAAAGGTGCTTCATAGTTGTCCCCAAAGTCAGAAAACTATTAAATGTTGAAGTCATTATTTGAAACCAGATCTCTAAGTCCCCAAAATCTGCACTCTTCCACTATACCAAAATTCGTGCTCTTACTATCTACTGGTACAAACCAGTTACTCTCAAACCCAGTGGCTTAAAGGAGCTACTGTTTCATTATATCTCCCAATTTTGGGAATAGGACATTCTTTTTCTCCACGTGGCATTAGCTGGCGCAGTTCATGTGGAGGTAAAGTATCCAATTCCAAGGTAGCTTATTCACACAATTGTAAGGTAATGTTAGCTATTGACAGGGAAGTTGATCTAGGGCCATCCATTAGGGGTCGTACTTCTTCTCTACATTGATCTCTGCACTGGTATGATTGAGTTTTCTCACAGCATGGAAACTGGGCTCCAAGATAAGTATGCCAAGACACAGGAAATAGTATCTTATAATCTCTTATGACCTTAGCCCTAAAACTGGCATAGAATCATTTCTACTATATTTAATTATTCAGAGCAATCACAAAGCCCATTCAGATTTAAAAGAAAGGTCTATATAGATATAGACCCCTATACCAGTTTCAAACAGTCATCTTTAATTTATCACATTTCTAAAATAGAATGCCAAAATTATATACGTTCAAGTTATGTATCATGTATACTTAATTCAGAATAGTCACAGATGCTAATACCTCGAAGAAAAATGTTGTTTTCCAGTATAAGCCCTTCCATTCCATACTACTTTCTGTAACCATGTACGTGAAGTATTTTAAGAAGAAATGAAGACATTTTCTTCAAAATTTACCGTAAACTTTCTGTTTATGTAAAAAATCAGAAGTGGTCGGAGAGAATGCTGAATCATGGAAAGTATGCTTTGCACTTTTAGTTTTCTCTTTCCTTTGCTGTATGACCTGGCTGGCTAAGTCAGCACCAGGAAGCTGCAGTTTGAGAAGTGACAACTCTCTGAGGCAAGACATGGTTTCCAGGATGATAGCAGTTAGATAAATGCTGCTGTTTCTTCAATAAAGCACAGCAAAGTAGTGTGCTTCATCAGTAACTGCTGTAGAGAGCCCTGGTTTTCCCAATTACAGGATAAAACTGGCCTGGATTCATCAGTGTCTTTAAGCCTAGTTAGAATTCAAATGAGGTTTCCATTTTGCAAATCCACGTGGACCTCATTCTAAGCCAACACAGGTGTATCTGGTTTGCTGGCAACGAGAAGCATTCTTGATATATTCTACTCCATTAAAAATTTCCCTTCCTCCCACATCTGTGTTGAGACCCCCCCACTCGTAGCTGGCCAAGTGCACTGGTTTCAGGAGTCAACCACAGCAGCACATAATCCATTTTCCCAGTTTAAACAACTGTGGAAATCCAATCTAATTCCCATTTATCCATCTAATTTAATGCCTGCTCTCCTCATCTAAATAAATCTCCCTTGGAGACTCTCCCAGAAATCGAAGCTCTTCCTCCTGCCCCCTGCCCAGCTAGGTCTCAGAGTCTCAACTGTGAGGCCAACTTGGAAGAGCAGCCACAGAGTGAATGGATGAGAAGTTATAAAATTGGCCTTTACAATGCAATAGAAATTTGCTTTACAAACTGATCTCCATACAAATGGCAAAGTCATACAGGATGAGTGTATGATAGGTGTGCCTGACCTAGCCTGTCACACTCTAGATCCAGGTCCATAACTTAAGTGTTATCTGCTGCTCCCGAAATTCACACAGAAAAGGAAATATTCTAATCATATATGCCCATTAGGAAATATATTCATAGAGGGACTGCTAGCCTCTGCAATACCATGTAAACGACATGGTGGAGTAAGTGCCATGTTCCATGTTGCCAGGAAGTTGCCAGAAGCTACAAAAGTGGATGTGGATCAGGATTGCTGGGGAGATGGTGCTAAGGTCACCATGGTGAGTTGACAAGCCAGAGATCAGCCTTGGTTGCCCAGGTTTTGAGAGATTCTAGTTATTTCAGATTCTAACCACTTCTCAACTTGCTTATACCCACTCCACTCTGGGACACTAAATAAGATGAAAAATATCCTTTAGTTCCTTCTACTCTGTACACAGTATACTAAAACTGGGGCAATAGCTAATGAAATTCTCTCTCCATCATGAAGTTGGGAAGGTGTATGCTACCAAATATCTTTCCAGCAACAGGAATATGACATACAGAGTCCTAATGATGTTCTTTTGAGCTACTTCATATTTTCTGAAAGATGGCTTCTGTGGAGAGCAGTAACTGTTTTATAGTGTAATTCAGAGAAGAATAAGGAACTAATTCAGTCTTCCTTTTATTTAGCTACAAAATTAAAGTACTGAAACACATCACTTAAAGGATTTCAGGTAACATTATATCTGAAGATACACAGAGAGGTTCTTTGCTGCACTGAATGCTCAGAAAGTAACACTTTGTTTCTTTTTTACAATGTATAATAATAACATAATTCTTTTTATGATGGAAATGGTAACTATTAATGAAACATGAAAACAAAACACCTATATGTTTATAATGGATAAATCTGATTTAAAAGTAGGGTGGTGTAATGAAATGAGTATAAGTCCACATACCTTTGACCTAGAAATTCTATTTTTTTTTATGCTGTATCTTTTTCTAAGCCCAAGTTTTCAGAAGAAAATCCCAAGGCAAAATATACATATAATGTTCTATGAAGGATACAATCCCAAGGAAGTTAGAATAGGTAATAAAGGAAATGAGATGAAGAATGAGGGAAAACAAATACAGAGTGGTATTTTATGAATCTGGCCACAGCACAGCCTTGCCAGAGAGCACACCTGGTTGCTCAGTCACACCACTCGTCTCCTGTGAGGGCGTGTGAAAAGGCTATAGCTGGTAACAGTCCATCAGGTGGAAAAAGAGAGAAAAATTATCCACCAGCTCCATAACGTCCCCTATTTGGCATTGATCAAGGCTCCCCTCTCGATCTGTAAGAATACAGTGAGTGCCAAGCTAACTGGGAGGTCGCCCAGCAGCATCCAGCTGAAAACTGTGGCCAACCAAATCTGATGAGGAACAAAAACTTGATCCAGCACATTTGTAAGGAAATAGTTGCACATGATCTTAACAGACAATATTGTAGCATTATTTTTATTTTTACTTTTTATTTTACTATTTTTTTAAAGATTTTATTTATTTATTTGACAGAGAGAGAGAGAGAGATCACAAGTAGGCTGAGAGGCAGGCAGAGAGAGAGGAGGAGGCAGGCTCCCCATTGAGCAGGGAGCCTGATGCGGGCCTTGATCCCAGGACCCCGAGATCATGACCCGAGCTGAAGGCAGAGGCTTTAACCCACTGAGCCACCCAGGTACCCTGTAGCATTATTTTTAATCAAGAAACAGAAAAGAGCCTGAGTAGCCATTATTAGGGAAATGGCTAAATATAGTATACTTGTATCACAGATGGATTAAAAATAATGACCAATATCTACTTATCAAAAAAAAAACCAAAAAACCCAGGGCTTATTAAATGAAAAAAATGAGCCACAGAATTATACACTTATCACAATCTACTTGAACACAAAAAATATCTCCATATATATTTATATCCATAGAGAGATGATGTAAGTAGGAAAATGGTTGCTAAGATACCTATCAAAATGTTAGTGTTTACAACTGAAGAGAGGAGTATGGAAGACCCTTGGAAGTTTGATTTCACATTTATTACTCTTGTACAACTTGAATTTCTTAATAAAAAAGTTAAGGGAAGAAAAAGGTAGAGAGTGAGGAGAGAAGGGTGGAGAAGAGCAGAACAGAAGACTGGGATCCAGATTTCACTATATCTGAATTCTGGTAGGGTGACCGACTGTCCAGCCATGCCTTGTGTTTGCCCCTAGCCCTGCTTCTGAGCTCCAATCCTAATACTTGCTGAAGTGAGTTCTGAAAGCTTTCACCTTTGAAAAGTTGGGACACTATGTTTGAGTATTATAATGATATGTATGTTTGACAGAAATCCAATATTAAGATGAAACAGAGTTTGAATTACTTTTCTTGAATGGCTGCTGTTGAAATCTGCAGACCAAAAGAATGACCCCCAACAAATCATTGTGAAAAGAAGGTTCTGGAGAGCGTATGAGTGAGACTGAGAAAGAGCAGCCAGACATATTAAACTACCTCATTTTAATGGGGTCTCAGGTAGGGAGGGTAGAAAAGGACAGGGCAAGCAAAAGAGCAGAATAAGCTAATGACTGCTGAGAGGGCTGAAGAGCTTGCTGAAGCAATCTAGGTAAAATACGCTCTCCAAATGCATCCTAAGTGACAGCAGTGAAAAAGCCCTACAACCATCCTCAGTCTAATAGACAGTGCAGGGAAATAGGAGCTCCCTTGAACAGGGAGGAGCTAGCCTCATTTTTCCCAATGCCTTTTAACTAGACAAAAGGAAGGAAAAAAAAAGAGGAAATAAATCTCATAACTGGTAAAAAAAAGATCTTATTTTGAAGTAGGTCAGACTAAGTGTGATCATTTTAGTTAATAAGAACTAGCGATGCCAACATATTCCAAGTTGTCTCATGTGTCTTCTAGGTCATTAACTTTTTCAAGAATCATTGACTTTTAAAGCAGAGATAGACCTCGAAAACTATCGTGCAAACTACTTATTTTTAAACTGAAAACTACACAGGCCTTTGGAGAGTGGTAGAATGCAGTGTTACTCACTGGGTCATATCAGAAGACTTGGGTGTGGTCCTAATTCTAATCTGATGACCTTTGTTAACTTAAGGAAGTTGCTCACCTTCACCAGAGCTCTGTCCCTTTCTCTGTAAAGTGAACACTTCAAAATATGATATGTCTCCGAACTCCCTGACACATTGATACTGTTGTGGAACATTTCTCTTAGGGAAATAGAACATTTTTTTAAAGATTTTATTTATTTATTTGACACATAGAGAGA
The DNA here is from genome assembly GCA_002007465.1 of Ailurus styani. NCBI lineage: Eukaryota > Metazoa > Chordata > Mammalia > Carnivora > Ailuridae > Ailurus > Ailurus styani. Next base: position 576,421 of record LNAC01000406.1, read on the forward strand.
GAGAGAGAGAGAGAGAGAGAGATATCACAGGTAGGCAGAGAGGCAGGCAGAGAGAGGGGGAAGCAGGCTCCCCGCTGAGCAGAGAGCCCGATGCGGGCCTCGATCCCAGGACCCTGAGATCATGACCTGAGCTGAAGGCAGAGGCTTTAACCCACTGAGCCACCCAGGCGCCCTAGAACATTTTTTTGAGCTGCAAATAATCACACCCTTCTACTTTATAAATGGGCTGACACCTAGGAGCATTGAACTACTTGAACTCTGGAACCAAGAATTTGCATGAAGAGGTTCCAGAAACTGCATACTGTTTATTTTTTAAATGTTACACATGCTCATTTTTTAAACTAAAATGTAGGGGAAAATATTTCCAAAAATATCACCAGAAATCTTATCACCTAGAAAAAATACAATAGAAATTTGGGCAAAACATATCCTTAAATAACTTTCCTTCTCTCTCACTCTGTCTGCAACATCCCTTCTCTCCCAATGGATGACAAAGGTGTCAAGCAAAGCTTTAGTTATAATTTTTTCTTTGCCAAACATCCTACTAGTACCCAGAGTTTGAACACTGCTGAGATATGTGAAGAACAAATGTTGTAAATAGAGCTTCCTGGAGGGGAAATTTCAAATCTCAACACTTTTTGTTAAGATTGAAAGATACAGAAACATTGGGTTAATCCAGTCTGGCCAGCAAGACCACTGTAAAGAAATCCCTGCAAGGACAGAGAAAAATAAGACCAGTGGGTGCTTCCAGGCACCAGGGATTGAGCCAGCAACTGGTGGACACTGGAACTCACCAAACCTGGCTTGCTCCCCAAGTGGCTGTGGGGGCCCAGGCTAAAGAGGCATCCAGAGCTGAGTCAGTGGGAATATTCCTTCTTCACTCAACAGAGGTTCACTTGTGCTTTCTTGAAGGAATCTGCTCTAGGACAAGGAGCAATGATCAAAACTAGAGATTTAGTCTGTCACATCAGACTGAAAGGAATTATGATATATTCCAGCTGTGGATCTGACAATGTCAACATCCAGAAAAAAGCTACAACCCTCAAGTTTTGGGCTTAGTAACTGATGGCCCTATCAAAAGGAATCGGTATTTGGTGGCATTTGTGGGGATCTCCAGCCTCAAGGGAACATGGCTGTGAGCCAGAAATAGTCTGAATGGATCTTATGGGTGAGAAAAAGCTCACCTGCTGAGGCCATCATGGGAAAGGGAGGGAGCTCCAGCAAGGTAAAAGACCTCCTGGTTAGAGGCCAACTGGAGACTTGGGCATTTTATTTTGAAAATTTATAAGGAAATGTGACATCTTATTTTGAACCACAAGCTCATAAAATGGGTCATATTGATTACATATATATGTCATACTTTTAAATAAATGCTACCATATTATAAATGTCATTGGTCATCCAACTATGTCATTCAATTCTATATTATGGCTGCCTTTCTATGTTAATGTAGGCTGACATCCTTATTAATACCTGCATACTATTCTAAGATAAACATATGAGATACATCTAATTTCATTGTTTCTTTATTCATGGACCTTGAACTTGAAACTTCTTTTTTGGACAACATTACAACCAATGCTCTAATGATCATTATTAAACATTTATCTTTCTTTTTTTTTTTTTTAAAGATTTTATTTATTCATTTGACACACAGAGAGAGATTACAAGTAGACAGAGAGGCAGGCAGAGAGAGAGGAGAGAGGAGGAAGCAGGCTCCCTGCTGAGCAGGGAGCCAGATGCAGGGCTCGATCCCAGGACCCTGGGATCATGACCTGAGCCAAAGGCAGCGGCTTTAACCCACTGAGCCACCCAGGCGCCCATTAAACATTTATCTTTCGACATTTGGCTCATTATTTTCTTATGACCATTCCCTAGAAGAATTACTGTTTCAAAAAAGATTCAAGTTTTCTCTTTTTGTTGCTTTCTGACAAACAGCCCTTGAGAAGTATTGTAGTAATTTGTACTCTACTAACAGTGCCTGAGAATGTCCATTTCCCTGTATTTTATTTACATGTTAAATGTTATCAATCTTTTTTATATGCAAATCTAACACATGGAGGGGGGAGCTGTTATTTTGTAGAATATTGAACATATTTTCTATATTTATTGGTCATCGTATTTTTCTTGTTGTGAATTACCTGTTTATGTCTTTTGTATATTTTTTTCTAGGAGGATAGCAATTATTTCTTAAATGCTTTCTAAGAGTTGTGGATTTTTAAATATTTCATAGAAATTAATCCTGATCCACATTACAAATACTTTCCTCACTTTTTCATTCTTTAAACTTTGTTTCATGACATTTTTTCCATATGAGAGTTTATCATCTAAGTAGTCAAATCTATCATCTTTGTCTTTTGTGGTTTATACTTTAAAAGCCTTTCTTCAGCCTCAAAATACCAAAATATCCATATTTTCTTCTAGTATTTATACGGTGTAATTTTTACATTTAAGTTATTGATTCATCTAGAACTATTTTAGGCCCTCAGCTTTTTTCAATGCCTAGCCAATTATTTCAACATAAATTATTGAATAATTAGTTGTTGAATAATCCATCTTTTCTCTACTCACTTAAAATGCCAAATCCTCAAATGTTCTTGGAAACTTTTCTAGAGTCTGTATTTTGTTTCACTTACCAGTCAGCTCATTACTTGTCCATACCACATGGTTTGGTTACCAATAGTATAAATATGATTCAGTGTAAATGAATCCTTTAGAAATATTCAAGAGATTTTAACAAATCCTATGAGATTCAGGGGCTTGAAATGAAAGTGGAATACTATTGACATGAATTGATGTAGAGAACACCCAACTGAAATCACAGTTCCAAATGACCATGTAAACAAAGCCATTCAGAGATAGAGAATTTCTTACAGTGAATTTGCAGGGGGAGGGAGGATCTTCAAGAAAGCTTGGGTGTCAATAAATGTAGCTAGTGTAAACCCATCCATGGGATGACAGATCTTCCCTACAATTTATATCAGATCCTTTTTATTTCCTTCATTCTTCATGAGAATCTGTGTCTCTGCCTTATATAACAGAGTTCTAGAACTTCTAAGAACCAAGACACTTAATAGTTTAGGGCACTCAAACCCACATGCTCAGTTCTGAATAAGAAACATCAGTTTTAAAAGCTACCAAGTGTCCCAGGTGTGGAAACACATGTAAAGGAGATTTCTGGAAATAAATGGAAGTAATTTGAGCCTTGGGCAAAGAGTAGGAAAGAGGTTCTAGGAAGATAGTCTTGACCTTGAAAAAATGAAAGAAAGAACAGACATATATCTCAGTGCCTAAGTTCCTAAGTTACAAATATGAACAAGAAAAATGGAATAAGCTAGAGGAGATGTGTCTGCACGTAGGACGGGGCTGTACATAAGGTGGGGCTGCTCCTTGGTGTGGCTGCACCCAGGGTGGTGCGGGGACAGAGTCTTGGCCAATTTTAATTTTCATCCTATCCATCTGTCAAATAATGTGGGCCAATAAACCCTGAATCCAACAGGTGACCATGAGGCCCAACGTGAAGCTTCAAAATCGAAACACATCAGAGGTTCCCTGCTCACAGGATAATTGCTGCCAGGGATAAACTGTAACACATTGAGAAGAATTCTTAGTTCATCATTTCATTAAAAACAAACAAGTGTTACTGATTTTAACACCACAAGTTTTCACAATACCTTCCTCTATTTTATAGTTAGCCACTCTGAATTGGATAAAATTGTTTCCCAGTTAAGCATTCAGATTCACATATTGGAGAAGAAAGTATATTCTAGTGATATGAGTTACAAATAGGTTGTACTGTACTCGGGTAGAGAAAAAATTTCTCAAGTTTCTAGGGAAAAAAATTTTTTTTAAAGGTTTTATTTATTTATTTGACACACAGAGAGAGATCAGATCACAAGTAGGCAGAGAGGCAGGCAGAGAGGCAGGAGGAAGCAGGCTCCCCGCTGAGCAGAGAGCCCGATGCGGGCCTCGATCCCAGGAACCTGAGATCATGACCTGAGCCGAAGGCAGAGGCCCTAACCCACTGAGCCACCCAGGCGCCCTCTAGGAAAAATTTTAGGGCCATTCATTCATTCATTCATTCATTCATTCAAAGGTACGCATTGAGAATACAGAGTTCCAGGCACTATTCCAGGAACTGAGGATAGGCTAGTGAATAAGAGAGATAAGGTCTTGCTTTTGCAGAGTCTATAGGTAGTGAGAAGACAGACAATAAATAAATGAATTAATCAAATATCAGGTACTAAAAAGTTCTACAAAGAAACGTGTGAAGATAGTTTGTGTCACGCAGATCTCCGAGAGGAGATGGGACTTGAACTGAGAACACAGGGAAGGGAGGGAGCGTGAGCATGATCTTCCAAGGTCTAGAGCAGGAGCATTCCAGGTAGAGGAAGCAAGGAGGCCAGAAGGGTTGGAGAGAATGCACTAGACAGTGGTAGGGATCAAGGTGATGAGGATAAGAGGGTCAAATCAGGCAGGGCCTGTTACGATAATAAGGGGTGGGATTTAATTTTTTTTGAGTAATGAAAAGCCACTGGAAAATCTGAACAGTTGAATCAAAGGATTGGATTTATATCTTTAATTGATCACTTTGGCTGCTGTGTTGAGAAATGATTCTAGAAGAACAATAACCAAGATTATTTCTTGCAGTGACTTTAGGAGAGATAATGATGTTTGGCTTAGATTAATAGAAGTCAAGTTGCAAACAATGGACAGACGGAGAAAACAAATTCAATAGACACACCAATGGATTAGATTTCTAGGTCATTAAGGTCTGGATTCTGGTACAGATTTTAGGTGATTCCTTAATATAACTGGGCCACAATTGGATCTTTTGCTTTCGGTTTATAGATAGAATAAAAATCATATAATAACTTACTTTATATTATCTTGTAAAATTTAATATATTCTTTGGCAAGAATATTTTTGCTCAGTTTTTCAAAATCCACCAACATCTTTTCTTTCTTCAAGTATACATTTTTTCCCTAAGTACTCAAATAATCTTTTCAGATAATTGATTTCAAAGATAATTCCCATTCCATGCATCTTGGCCAGTATACACAAATCCTCAGCTTAAAAAATAATGGATAAAATATCAAGATCCCTCTTTTGAAGCCATATTTGCCACATATATAAATGTAATTTTAATAACCAAATCATCCGCTATAGTCACTCAGATAGCAAATACAAAAAAAAAAGATGTAAAACCTACGCCCCTGCCAGGATGTCTCCAGGGAATGGCATGAGCATCAGGCAAGTCAACTGAATAGGCAGCGAGCGGTCTCTTAAAAGGTGATGGGGGGCGCCTGGGTGGCTCAGTGGGTTAAAGCCTCTGCCTTCGGCTCAGGTCATGATCTCAGGGTCCTGGGATCGAGGCCAGTATCCGGCTCGCTGCTCAGTGGGGAGCCTGCTTCCTCCTCTCTCTGCCTGCCTCTCTGCCAACTTGTGATCTCTCTCTCTCTGTGTCAAATAAATAAATAAAATCTTTTTAAAAAGTAAAAATAAAAGGTGATGGGTATTTTTGAATTTCTAATTCCATCATAAAGCTTTCCTACTAATACACACACACACACACACACACACACACACACACACACACTAGTGATAATTCTATAAACAATTGCTATAAACTAATGGACTTCATCAGATACATTGTGACATTATGGAGTATGCCACCCATTTGCAAATTCAGGTTCGACATTATTTTATTGAGTTTAGCGAAAATGATGGCCTATCTAAAGGGAAAATAGGCCATTTTCCTATCTCCAAAGATATCGAGCATGGAAATTAGCAGAGTGTGATTTATCTTTGGGCCCTATATTTCACACCAATGAGGACGATCCATTATTATCTTTGCAGGGAAACCCCTGCACTAGGCAATAAAGCAGTATCATTTCATTGAGAAAGCACATTCTCCAGGCAGCTCTTGCTTCTTTGTGTTTCCTGCCTGAAATGAGCCAGGGGGCAAAGAAGAGCAGCAAAGCAGGGTCGCTGAGAGCCAAGTCAGAGTAAACTTAATCCTACCTCAACCCCAAGACACCCAAAACGCAATATTCTCCGGAGATGGAAATTCTTGACTAACCTCATGTTTTTTTTAAAAAATTACCCTAATAAATTTATGCCATCACAAAATCATCTGAGCTCAGCTAAAATGGTTTTATGGATATAGTTAGAGGGTATTATTTTAAAGTTATGCTGGAGGCAAAATGACAGTGGCGAAGGCCATGCATACAAAAAATTATGTCTTGATCTCTTCACGCCGATACTAGTTCTAGTATCTTTATTTTCTTAATGATCACATTCAGATACTAAATCCATTTTCAATTATTTCATTAAGAAAAGAACAAAATCCCATTTCATGTATATTTTTCCTTTGAGTGCTTTACCCCCCAAAAGGCAATAATATTGTAAAATATTTATTCCATTAGTTTTAGGTAATTGAAATGCCAAGAGCTAAGCACTTAATCTCTGCCGGCAGGGAGAGCTGCCTGCTGTCACTTTTTATTAAGTCTTTTTCTGCTGCTTTTTGCATAGTCAATAGCAGCGTCTGAACCCAAGAAAAGATATAGAGTAACATTTAAACAGCAGTCTATGATAAGGCAATGTTTACATTCAGGATAATATGAAAATGTCCACTCTAGAGTGGCAAAGATTTTTCTCTGGGTTAACTAATTAGAATGTTTATTAGCCGCATTCGTTATTCTGACAAGCTCAGGAATTTCTAAACATTATTAACTTCTTAAGCACCACATTCCCTAAAGAGCTTGTGTCTGCTGGAATCTCGACAGGTGGATTTCAGAGGCCCTTGATATTTATCTTCCCCTGCCTACAATCATACAAAAACAGAATACAGAGCATTCATCCTTAGTACCTTCAGGGCATGAAAAGGGCCTCCAGTAACTTCCCTCATCATTTTTATGACACCCTTCACAACTTTAGCTGGTTAATGTACAGGCTTCCCAGCTGGACTCGGATCGGTGACTTGCCGTAGTAAATGGACAGCAAACAAATCTGTCTTTAGTGGCACTAGCTGGAGCAAGAAGGGTGTATTTCTGCCGCAAGGGGTGAAGAGCACACAAGCGGGGCTTACAGTCTTCTTATTACCTGAGACACCACGTGGCAAGAGGTGAACCCCTAGGAAATCTGGATCCTGAGTCATAAAGTGTGATGATCCCATACATCTGATTTGAACTATGTTTAGCTTTTGTTTTCTGCCACAGAGGAGAGTGTATTATTCCCAACAGCATCATATCCTGAGCCTAAAATGTATAACCATACTAATTTTCAAAGCCTCCCACCAACACTCCATGGGGAAGAGGGCATGGTCTTAAGGGTCAAAATTATCTGAGTTTAAGACCTATCTTCCTATATATCAGCTGTGTGACCCAAGTCAGATTATTTGATCTCTCCAGGATTCAACTTTCTCATTTATAAAGTAAGGTCAATACATGTCTCACACTCTTATCATTGTCAGGATTAAGAAAGATGGATGGCAGTGTAGACAAGTGGTTCAACAATGGATTCAGAAATCAAACATGACTCTGCTTCTTAATGCTACTATTTACTAAGTGTATGGCCTATACAAGGCACATGAACTACCCAAACTTCTATTTTCTCATGTGTAACATGCACAGAATCACAGTAGTCACTGTCACATGAGCCACTTACTAAGGCGACTTTTCAGTGATTCTCATGATGTAGGAACTACGGATAAGGCAGGGAATAAAAAAGATAATAATGACTGCCCTCATTGAGCTTACATTCTAGTAGGGGAGGACCAAAAACAAACAAAATAAATGAAAAACCTTTTACAGTATTACTTGAGAAAGCAATAAATTCAATGGAGAAAAATAAAACAGGAAAGGAGAAATTAAATGTTAAGAGTTTAGCTCATTGCCTGGCACTTGGTAAGCACCAAATATAGGCTGTTGTTTCTCAGTCCCTAGCAAGGACCTTCCAAAATATTATCATGTATTTTTTTTTCATTCCTATATCTGAGTTCCCCTCAAGACTGGGGAGAAGTTTCAAGAAGTTTCGAGAAGAAGTTGAAGCCAAAAACTAGGTCAACAGAGAATGAGTCTTTTTAACAGAATGAATGAGCCCTGTTTGCCAGGGCTTTCTGGCAAACAGCTATACCCATGGGCTACTTACAAACATAACAACAAGAAATGGTCTTTCATTTCTTATGAGTATTAACACAAATGCCTTGTTGAGATATTATCCGTAGTGAGAGTGATTTTCTGTAGAAGTTTTAAACAAATCAACACACTTAAGCCTCATTAGTTGTTTCCTGTTTTGAGAGTAGCATGACTAGAGAAATTAACTGTAAAAGAGTATCTCATCCAAGCCTAAAGAGTAAATCTTTTTAGAAACTGGTGGACTGTGAATTCTCCAGGTATATAACAAGCATGTGTACATTAGGGATTTTGTTGAAGGGAGCAGAAGTGACAGAAAAGGGAAGTTCATGGGGAGCTTTCATAAAAGACAGGTAGTTTATGGAATTGAAAGAATAGCTTTCATTAAATAAACGAACCTCTAGGAAACCTACAAGAGAAAGGCTTCCTCAGGGCCAAGAAGTCAAAGTTCAAGGCAAGCATTGACTTTATCCTGGGGAGAACCCAGCACTGCCAGGACCAGCTGTGGGGCACTCATGGATGGCACCCTTGACCCAGGTCTTGGGATCTGCACAGAGGAATTCAGCCACAGATCCAGAGTAAAGGATCAGTGGGGCAGAGGCAGAAACATATGCTAGGCATCCATCAGAAACCAGAAATAACTGGGGAAGATATTTTGGGGGAAATCTGTGTTATGAGAAATGAAAGTGATTGGGATAAGAGGATAAACCTACCATGACTACTTTTGTAAGTAGAAGTTCGTGTACTTTATTCCAAAATCAATCTCAGTATCCTATAGCTAAGTCTTATTTAAAACAAAAACAAAAGCAAAACTCCTTAAAAATTATAGAGGTCCCTCTGTGTGAAAATGACCTATGAAGATGTCACTTGAATTCAGATAAAATTCTCTGCAGTTGTCTTCTACAAAGTATGACTAACTTCCCTTGTTTCTTAAAGGATAATCCCACTCTCTCAACATACGTGAGTCTTTATTTCACGAGATACATAAAGACAAGTCCCCCCATTTCCATGGAAATGGACTCAATGCTAATGGGTTAGGTTACCACTGGTGAGGAGAATACAGCTTCTCCCCCTACTCCCATACTTTCCTGTCCTCTCTTCCCTTCACCCATTCTTCATTCCCCCAGGTGATAAATGATGAGTGAGTTTGGGGAAAACGGCAAAAACACCCATAGCTGAAGCTCTTTCTGTCTCACTATCTCCTTGGTATAAGACGCATTCCTCTCTGCTCTGGAAGTGGAGGGAGGTCTGTCTGATCCATTGCTCGGGTGAAAGTCTGCCTAATTCTAGGGTTTGGTTTTAGAAGTCCATTTAACTTACACACCAATCTTTCCTCTCCCTCTCTTTCTTTCTTGGGAGCCTGTCTACCCATGCAGAGCACGTGCTCACAATTATTCTCCTCCTGGTAATAATCAGAAGACTAGGCTTTGTAGCTGGAGATGAGTTCAAACTCTAGCTTCTGGGATGTTGAGCAGGGGGGTTGGGAAATGAACAAAGAGGACCAAAGAGAAGAAGTTTCTAAAATTATGTAGGAAAACAAAGGATCTAGAAGAGTCTAAACTATTTTGAAGGAGATGGACAAACTTAAAGAATTCATACTACTTGATTTCAGTACCTCCTATTAAGCTACAGCAGTCGCAAGAGTGAGGTGTTGGCATAAGGGTGGATATGGAGGTCAATGTAACAGAATAGCATGCCCAGAAGTAGACCCACGCATATATTGATTTTGACAAAAGTACAAAGTAAATCAATAAGGAAAAAATAGTCTTTTTAACAAATGGTGCTGGAATAACTGAACATCCAAAAACAAGTCAGAAAAGAAAAGAAGAGAAAAAAGAAAAATCTAGGAGAAAATACAGAAGTTTTTGTTACCTTGGTTTAGGCAAAGCCACGAAAAGCATGAACTATACACACAAAAATACATTCACCACAACTTAAAATGCCTGCTGTTCAAATAACTCTCTTAAGCAAATGGAAAAAACAAAACAAAATCTTCAAACAAACAAACAGGCTACAGACCAGGAGAAAGCATTTGCAAAACATATGTCTGAAAAAAGAACTTGTATCCACAATATGTAATGAACTCTCAAAATTCAATAAGAGAACAAACAATCCAATAAAAAATGAGCAAATGATTTGAACAAAGATTTCAAAAGAGATACAGATGACAAGTAAGCACATGAAAAGATACTTTAAGTATCTTTAATATTTTGAAACATTAGAGAAGTATAACTACCTTTCAATTTTGTGGTAAACCTAAAACTACTCTAAAAAATTATCTTAAAAAAAAAACTGGAAAGAATACTTCAGGGGAAAGATAAAGAATCCCAGTTCTTGGCTATACCACCAAGGCAAATTTCTAAATTGAATAAAATGAGAGGACACAGAGTAAGGAGGTAGATGTCTTCCCTGGAATATGGTAGCAGTGTATTATCCAAGTTAAGCTCCTGCTTCAGGAATTTTCTTCTAGTTGAGTTTAACAGGTGGTAGACTCCAGAAAACTGGCATAAACTGAGTGACATCCAGATAAAGTAAAAATCTAGATTTCCTTCATCAACAGGATGGTCGTATCATTTATTTTCCTAACAGGGTGATATGAATGCTCTGTCGATCATTACTTTGGCAAAATGGGGGCTGCCAGGGAAATTGGGACATATTATTCCTTCCCAGCAACCACTGATTCTCTGCCATGAACAGCACCAAGGACTGTGCTCTAGAAACAAAGCTTTGCCTATAATCACTGCCTCACTTTCTGAATATGGTGAGGATGAGACCAGTGCTAATAATCATCAGTGTCTTCGTAGAAGCTTGGAGTCTTTAAAAAAAGTGAGGTTCATCACAGATTTGGCATTGGACTAATTCATCTTCTGAGCTCCTGAAGAGATCATAATCATTCTAGTGAAATCTGCTGAAAGAACCTCAATGCTACCCAAAAGACCATCTTTGGCTAAAAGTGAACAAAATAAGAAATGAGGGAGAGTTTTGATTTCATTAAGTCTTTTAATTCACAAGGGCAAGCAAATCTGATTTCTGACTTTAATTCCTTTGCACTTGAACTTGCAAAGCAATTTAATTTTTAGACTAATTTCTCCCCGGGAATTTAATAGTGGGAGAGTGTTTATATTCAATTTGGGGCATTTCTATGTTCTTGACATTTTATTATTGGGAATATCTTAATGTTGTCATTTAATTTTATAGCAGTATCTCTGGTGGGCCATATTGGAAAATATGGCTAGATATAATTTGGAATGGGAAATAGAACTGGGAATCAATGAATATTCCGCCTTGAGCAATGAGTGGCCTCAGAGTTCATTTAATTAATATACTCTTCTGCCTCCTTTCAGAGGCTTCCAGGGGCATAATCCACACTGTTCACCAGGGATCCCAGGAAGATACCCAAAAGAATTGTGCTTAGAAGGGGCAGAATGACTTTGAAGCTGGAAGCGGACTTTCTTTTAGTCAACCACCATCTCTCTGGGGAGTGTGTCCACACCCCTGGTGTTTTTCTTCCACAGGAAAAATAAACAAAAAAATGTTAGCATCACACACCCGGTTTCTCTCCACCCACCCACTTCCTCGCTCTTCTTCAGCAGAGGTAGAACATGTTACCTAAAGGGGATTTTTAATCTGTGGGTCTCAGCTGGGAGGAACGACCGCACACTCCAGCACATGGGCCAAGTGGACCCTCCTTTCCTCCTCCCAGACAGCGGGAGGCAGCGAGCTGAGGAAGTGCGCTTGCCTGTCGGATTCCAACTACCCTCCGCTAAGCTGTCGGCTGATAAAAAGTTAGCAAACACGTTTTGTTTCTCCATCTGCTCTTTCTTTTGTTTTATTTCTCAGTTGGCTCAGGAACTTCGTGGAGAAAGAGCGGCGTTATTTAACAGATCCCTCTAGAATCTCCAGCAAACAGCTCATAGCAAGCACCTCGCAGAAAAACTGGATGCTCAGTCGATATTTATTAAACGAAGGATGAGAGCCAAGATGTACAAATCACATCAAAAAGATGTTGGTTCCCAAGTCAGAGAAATTCTTGACTAAAGATATTGACATATAGAAAGAAATGTGTCAGTCATAGAGGGGTGGGGTTTAATTCACCAAAGAGTGTAGATTAAAAAAAAACAACAACACCCACACAGAAAAAGACTGACAAGTAAATTCTTACCTAAGCGCTGTCAGGAGAGAAGGAGTCGACCTATAGGATTTAACAAATGACTGTGGTGTGCAAGAGAAGCCCTCAAGCAATCTGTTTCTTACTAATATGAAGGATTAATTTTTTATAGAACTATGGGAAAACCCAAATAATAAAAAAAGAGCCTGAAATCTGAAAATCCATAGAGAATTACTAATATTTTAGTATATATCTTTGTACTTTTTATTTTACACTGAAATGCATATGATTATATATAAAATTTTTTACCAAAGTAGGATCATAAATTCTGTATTTGTTCTTTCACAAGATGTATCCTGACAATTTTCATATTCTCAATTTGTATTTTTAATGAATGTAAATATTACATGATTTAGATATAAAATGTATTTCATCGATCCTCAATTTTTGATGTATAGTTGTTTCCAGTTTTTCTCTATTAAAGCAAAAGCACAAAGAACATACTTATGTGTATCGCTTCTCGGCCTTTTGGCTAAGATCAAGTGAAGAACATACTTACGCATACCCCTTAAGCATACGTATCTTTGCAGCTGATAAGCTTTGGCCAGTATGGATTGTTACCATGTGCCAGTACAGCTCTGGAATTTTCTCAATAATAATCTATGTGCCAACATTTTACTGAGCATATTTGGGTGCATTGTCTCATTTGACCTTCATGAAGCCCCTGTGAGATAGTCTCTCGGTTTTACACAAGAGGGGGCATTTGGGGGTAGTTAACTTGTCATGTCACGAGTAAGGGGAAGAACTCAAGTTGCACCTGATCTTTTTCCAAAGTTGGACATGACCACATATTAGAATTCCTCCTTGGATTCAGGACATATTTAACTTTTTCCCAGGTAATTTGTTAAATTTTTGGTGGTTCTATAAGTGAGATTTGCTTTCCAATTTATTTTCTAGTTAATGATTATTGTTACATAGTAAAACAGTTATTTAAATAATTTGTTAAATTTTTGGTGGTTCTATAAGTGAGATTTGCTTTCCAATTTATTTTCTAGTTAATGATTATTGTTATATAGTAAAACAATTATTTAAAAAACACAATTATTGAAATCTTTTGAACTCTTATTACTTCCAATACCTGGTTTCAGTTGATTGTATTAGTTTTTCATTCAGATCTCATTATATTTCCCATAAGTAATTACTTCCTCCTTTCCAATTTTCATACTTCTTTTATTTGCTGTTATTTTCATTTCTATTTGCATAAACAAGCATTTCCAAAGCTATGCTAAATAGGAAGAATGACATTAGGTATTGTTTTACTTCATCTGAGTTCTTCTAATCCAGTGTGTCTTCGGTAAACTAGGGACTAGTGTTTGCTAGAGATCAACCTCCAAACCTCACTCATGTTCAAGAAGGATACATCTATTCATAAAGTTTAAGATTTTGTTTTTTAAAATCATAATGTTAAATTTTATCAAACACAGATTTGACAACTATGAAAATAACGTTTTCTCCTTAACCTCCTCATACCATGAATTATATTAATAGATTTCCTAATGTTGTACCATACTTCCTTTCCTAGAATAAATTCTACTTAGTCATGGTGAATTATTCATTGAATATACTGCTGGATTTGTATTTCTGATATATTATTTAAGATCTTTGTTTTATGTATAAAAGAATTTAAGTTTTTTGTTTGTTGTTATTCTGTGCCATCTCTTTCAAGTTTTGCCTAATAGGTTTATACTACCCATGTAAAAATAAATAAAATTAATGCAATGGTCTTCTTGTTCCTGTGTTCTGTGAAGTTTAAATAATATCAGCATTATTTATCTCTTGAAGGACCATAAAACACTGATGAAGTCATTCAGGCTGACAACTTTCCTGGGGCTCATTCTTCAGACAATCTCTTGATTTAGAGTTACTCTTACTGATATCTTCTATCTTCTTACGTGCCAATTTGGTAACTTGTCACAAAATTATATATTTTAATGAGGCTTTTAAGTTTAATAGCCTAGAATCTTACAAAGTATTTTTGTATAATTGGTTTAATTTGCTTATACTTGTCATTGCTTAATTTGCACATGTTTATTTTTTATCTAATTAGATTATATAATCTTTTGTCTATACTCTTGTTTTTGGCAAAATAAGCTCTTGGAATTTAATATGAAGTATACTCATATTTCTTTTCTTTTTTTAAAGATCAGGATATCTTTTTTTTAAGATTTTATTTATTTATTTATTGGGGGGAGGGGTATAGGCAAAGGGAGACAGACAAGCGGACTCCATACCGGGCATGGAACGTGAGGTGGGGTTTGATCCCACGACCCTGAGATCATGACCTGAGCCAAAACCAAGAGTCAGACTCTCAACCTACCGAACCACCCAAGCACCCTTACTCTGTTTTCTAACTTATAAAACTGTCTTTTAGTCTTTGTTAAGTTGTTCTTATTCCTTTGTATTTGTTTCGCTGTTCTTTTCCATTTATCTTGAGTGGTTTATTTATTTTCTTCCTTCTTAAAGAATTTTTGTTCTTTTTTTTAAATGTGTATAAGTGCTATAGCCTTGAATTCTTGCATGCTTTCAAATGAATGACAACTTGGCTAGGGATAGAATTGGGGGGCACAACCTTTTCCATGGAACTGCTCTAATCATTGCTTCATTATCTTCTGGCATCTGACGTTACAAAGAAATCTGAGGGCCATTCAGATATTCCTTTTCCTTTTTAAATACTTGTTTTAATTGTTGGTTAGTTGATTGTTATTATTGTTTTAATGCCATGATATATTTAGAATTTTTTCTTGATTCTTGAAATGTGACACTTTCATTTTTAATTAAGTTTCCCTTGTACCCATGAATCCTTTCCACAAAAAGTCCATCCATCATTATCTACCAGGTTGGTTATTGTTATTCCACCCACTTCTAGTGGTGCCTTCTGAGCCTGTGGAGGGCTGGGAAGTTAGATCATGAGCACTGGTGAAGTCCCCTGAATAAACGTCATTCTGTCAATACCCTGACTCATCAGCCAGGTAGTTGGGATCACATTTGAAGGACAAATTTTCCATAACAATTCTAAAAATATAACAGTTAATTACATCCACACAACAGTCCTTCTAAAAAACTGAAATAAGAAAGGAAACAAGAGGAAGACAATTGAGAGATAATTCTAGACTCAGCTTTATCGTTGATCTTTACCCAAGATTCTGAGTACCAGAGAGGCACTGACAGCATTTCTATTTCCTTTATTCATGTTCATATCATCGTCATCATCATCAGGGCACGGGACTGGTTTTTAGAAACCAACTTCATGATTTCCCGTTCTTCTAAGTGAGATTCAGTTTCATTCATGGCACTTGACTTTTATTTTCTTCTTCTACATTTTTGGTGGAAATCAGAGGATAAAGCTTTTATGTGTGCATGCATGGGTGTGCCAGTAAGAAAGGTTAGTGGAGAAAGAAAGCATTTTCCATGGAGAAAAAAAAAGAGCCCCTTGAATAATAGGAAATAAATACATCTTTTCTAAACATCTAGTCATCCATGCCTTAATCACAGAAAAGAACTAGAAGAAACAGGATTCAGGAAATTGAGAAGAAAAACAACATGTAAGCGATCTTGGGGCAGTGGGGCAGGGGCGGGGGAAGGAATGGCCAATCTGATCTGATTGTAACCAAATCAACCATCTTTGGTGAGGAGAAATAAGAAAAAACAGTTAAGTATGATTGCATCAATATTTTTCAGGGACTAGGTATGCAATACCAAAAATACAGTAATGGGGATTGGTGGTACCATGCAGAGAAACTACTATTTTTAGGAGTTAATTAATTAACATTCACTTTGCTCCTACTAGAAATTACTTTAAATACTCCAATGAATAAATACTCACTGTTTCACCCTTTTAGTAACAACCTCCATTAATACCGCTTGCTTCCCAAGTGGATAACTTCAAGGACACATCATATAGGTGTGAAATCAGGCGATCAGTGATTCTCTGAAATTATTTTGTATGGCTGCATAACATATGTGAAACAGGAACAGCTCTACTGGGGTAAAAAGCTATGATAAAGCTCTGGAGACTGAAAAACGAGACTAGTCTTGGTTGAGTCATTACCTGTGTAGGCTGGCACATTTCACACACACTGATACTTCACACGATAGCTCCTTGAAACTCCGTATCAATCCCATGAGTGCATACCATTATCTCAATATTACAGAGGTAGAAATTGGAACTCAGAAAAATTATATATAGCCTCAGAATAAATAGCAGAGATCTTCTCTTCAAAATATGTTGAAATAAAGAGATCATAATCTCAGACTCAAGTGATTAATTGCCAAATTATTGGGATTCAAATTATAAAATCAAACTGTATGACCCATAAATCAATTCCTAGATTAAATGTTGGCAATATATTCATTCATTAACATTTAAAAAAAATCTTTAAGGGGGGCCTAGGTGGCTCAGTTGGTTAAGCGTCTACCTTCAGCTCAGGTCATGAGCCCAGAGTCCTGGGATCAAGCCCCACATTGGACTCCCTACTCAGCGGGAGCCTGCTTCTCCTTCTCCCTCTGCTGGTCCCCCTGTTTGTACTCTCTTTCTCGTCAACTAAATACATAAAATCTTTAAAAATTTTTTTTAAACTAAAACATCACTCTATTCTATAATCCCAACAAAGATTATACACACACATTCCTATTTTATATGAATTTAATCTGTTTAAAATTACAACACATGGGACACCTGGGTGGCTCAGTCAGTTGAGCATCTGACTCTTGGTTTCAGCTCAGGTCATGATCTCAGGGTCCCGGGATCGAGCCCTGCATTGGATTCTGTGCAGGATTCTGCTTGGGATTCCCTCTCCCTCTCTCTCTGCCCCTCCCCAACTTGTGTGCTCGCTCTCTCTCCCCTCCCTCCCTCCCTCTCTCTCTCTTTCAAATAAACAGATCTTTAAAAAAAAAATAAAGTTACAACATAAGATTTAAAGTTTTTTTTTTTAAAGATTTTATTTATTTATTTGACACAGAGAGAGAGATCACAAGTAGGCAGAGAGGCAGGCAGAGAGACAGGGAGAGGAGGAACCAGGCTCCCTGCTGAGCAGAGAGCCCGATGCGGGCCTCGATCCCAGGACCCTGAGATCATGACCTGAGCCGAAAGCAGAGGCTTTAACCCACTGAGCCACCCAGGCGCCCAAGATTTAAAGTTTTATAAATCAGTGGACTGAGGCTTTCTGATGCTCACTAGTGACTCTAAATTCTGGTCTTACATATCCGATGGGCAGGCTCCATGCAGTTTGTGCTTTGACATCTGAGACTACCACCATCTGAAATTACTGGAGACGAGATGAAACCAAGACATTCCAACAACCGTGTGATTAAGTTGGGAAGTGAATCCTGCAGCCCATCGTGCCTTCAGATAACCACAGCCCCAGCAAACGTGCTGACAGTCCCAGTATGGGAGCCTGAGCTCCCACCATACAGCCAAGCCTCTTCCAGATCTAGCCTTGTGTGCTAAAGACTATTTTGTTATTATTTAAGTCATCTTGTTTTAAGGAAATTTGTTACACAGCAATAGATGTCTAGTAATATTGGTTGAAACTGGGCATTGCAGATAATACACTGTAACAGTTCTAGATTTGGCCATGTTCTTCAGGAAATTATTTCTATTGTTAGGAAGTCATTTTGCCTAGAATGTTAGCGCATACATCATCTTCTCTCACTATGTTCTGCTGTGTATACCTATGTCCTGTTCTTATGTCCCCCCACTGCTGCTTTTTTAGCTTGAGCCCATGGGTATCCCCTTGCCTGTGAAATTTGACAGTTAGCCAAGGATTTGAATAGAAACAGAGTTTACCCTTTTGTAGTTCCCTTGCTTCTAAGGATTCCCTGCATTTCTAGCTGCTCTGTCAGTCTTTGGCTCTATATCCTGACCCTTTAATATGTCTGCCTCTCAAGCTGTGCATGGTTGGGAAATGTACTCAATTAAGAAAAACAAGGAACTCACAGATCTGGCTTCACGTAGATTTATCTTTCAAGATTAGATTTATCTCTACTTTTTGCCCGCTTTTTTGCCATGCTTCCTGGAAGTCTCCTCCAAGGCATGTTTAGTTAACTGCCAGCCACAGATTTAGGCATTTTATGCTCTAAATCTGGGTCTCATTTCTTCAGCATTCTTGTGCTGCCAGGATTTCTCCTTAAAATTCCCAGTTTTATTCCTTTTGTGTTTAAGTATAACTTAGGAGGCTGTGGAGGAAACCCACCACTGTTTTCCACAGCCACAGCTATGGGGGATGGTGGGCTGTGCTCCTGGTCGATAAAGCCATGAACTCAATTCTCAGCCCTTCCTATCCTTTCTGACACACGACTTTTGTTTTCTTCTTTTGTGAGACCAGATTCTTCTCCAGTTGTCTCTGCTTTAGATGACTTTCAGCATTTCTTTTTTATTTTATTCAGTTGTAATCACTGTTACCCACCAAGGATTTGTACAAACACTCTGATATTCCATTATTAACAGATATGATCCCAAAAGCCCATTTTTAAAGACTTCCTTTTTATTTTGAATATGGCACATTTAGACATTGCAAGACATTTTATGCTGAGTGATTGGAGAGATCTCAGGAAGACAGCAATCAGTAATTTTCCCTGCAAAATGGTAAGGAACATATTGGAACCCTTCAATAACTAGGAGCAGAGGTCAGATGAATAATAATTTTGATAGAGATGTAATATCTGTAAGAATCAATGCTGCTAAGAGTCTGCCTCACTGCGCTGAACATTAAAGTAACTACTTGTATTAGTTATCTATTGCTGCTTAACAAGTTACCACAAAATGAGCAACTTAAAGCAACACCTGTTTAGGAGGGTTCCACTTTCTCCACCTCCTGGCCAGCAATTGTTGTTTCCTGCCTTGTTAAGTTTTGCCATTCTAACTGGTATAAGGTGGTATCTCGATGTGGTTCTGATTTGAATTTCCCTGATGGCTAATGATGTTGAACTTCTGTCATGTGTCTGCTAGCCATTTGTATGTCTTCTTTGGAGAAGTGTCTGGTCATGTCTTTTGCCCATGCAAACGGGTGTAGCCACTTTCGAAAACAGTATGGAGTTTCCTCAAAAAGTTAAAAATAGAGCTACCCTAAAACCCAGCAATTGCACTAGTGGGTATTTACCCCAAAGATACAGATGTAGTGAAAAGAAGGGCCACATGCACCCCAATTTTCATGGCAGCAGTGTCCACAATAGCCAAACTGTGGAAAGAGCCGTGATGCCCTTTAACAGACGAATGGATAAAGAAGATGGGGTCCATATGTACAATGGAATATTACTCAGCCATCAGAAAGGATGAATACCCACCATTTGCATCGACATGGATGGAACTAGAGGGGATTATGCTAAGTGAAATAAGTCAAGCAGAGAAAGACAATTATCATATAGTTTCACTCATATGTGGAACATAAGGAATAGCACAGAGGACATTTGGGGAAGGAAGGGAAAACTAAAGGGAGGGGGGAAATCAGAAGGGAAGACAACCATGAGAGACTATGGGCTCCTGGAAACAATCTGAGGGTTTCGGAGGGGAGGGGGTGGGAGGATGAAGCAGCCTGGTGATGGGTATGAAGAAGGGCACGTAGTGCAGGGAGCGCTGGGTATTATACGCAAACAATGAAATCATGGAAAACTACATCAAAAACTGATGATGTACTGTATGGTGACTAATATGACATAATAAAAAACAGCATCTGTTTACTCGCTTATAGTTCTAAGGGTCACAAATCCAGCATGGCATAACTGGGGGTCTCTGTTCAACATATCATGGGCTGAAACCGTGTCGCTGACCTGGCTAGGTGCTCATCTAGAGGTTCTGGAGAAAAATTGCTTCCAAGCTCATTCAGAGTATTGGCAGAATTCAATTCCTTCCAGTTGTAGGACTAAGTTCCCTATCTCCTTGCTGGCTATCAGTCAGAGGACTTTCTCAGATCCTTAATCCCACCTGCATTCTGTCTCATGTGGCCCCACCATTTTTAAGCCAACACCAACACATCAAATGCACCTTGTGCCTAGAATCTCTCTGATTTCCTCCTCTGCCACCAATCAGAGAAAATTTTTGCTGATACTAGATCAGGCCCACCTGGCTAATCTCCCTATCTTAAAGACAACTGTGCCATGTAACATGTCATAATCTCGGTAGTAAGAGCACATTGTGTTCACAGTTTCTAGAAACTAAATTATGAAATCTTGAGATTCATTTTCAGAATTATGCTTACTGTCATCCCATCATAAAAACATCTCTTTTTCTGCATCCAGATGCACCCAAGCACTTGGGGTTCACCAGGAAAACACAGAACATTTTCACAAATTACCCACTTGGGGCCTTACCTGTCAAATCCTATTATTAATCAATAGTCGGTGTGCTCTATATTAAAACCAAGAGAATACAATGAGACCAACTCCTTCTATAAAAAAAAATATATGTATATATTTACACACACATATATGTATATGTATATATATATACATATATATATTTACACACACACACATACAGAGAGAAACTTGTCTATGTTTTAACATCTACAGGAATGGCACAGTATTCATGCGTGGGTACTCATACATACCTTGCATTTTGGGAACTGGAGGATTAATTTTCATTCCAAACTATGAAAAGAAGTAACCAATTTATACATGGAAAGTGATTCATATGCCATGTTCACTGCAGCTTCATTTATAATAATGAAAAAAGTGTTTAACAACAATAGAGTGCAAAGTAAATTATAGCACATCCACAAGATACAGTCATTTATTTATTCTTTCAGCCTTTCGACAAATATTTATTGTTTCCCTGCCAGGTGCCAGGCACCGTTAGGTGCTAGGACTACAACAATGATGCAAAAGAGACTTGGTTCCTATTTCTGTGGAATTTATATTCCAGCTGGGAAGGAGAGACATTAATCAAATAATCACAGAAACTCGTGTAAAATTGCAACCTCTGAAGGGTAGAGCCATTTAAAATGATGGTTTTAATTTAAAAGTTGTCAAAAAAGGAGAGACCTGCCTATGATCTAATGTTAAGATAAATAAGAAGACTCTGTAATTGTATGCATGGGAAGATACTAATAATATAACATAAACTTTGCAAGGAGAAAAGACTGGAAGGAAACAAACCAAATGTTAATATCATTTGTCTTCTTTATATTTGTATGTAGCCCCCAAATTATATAATTTGCGTATATTACTTTTATAAATAGAAAAATTAAACTCTATTACAAAAATAAAATCATTTCATTCTATCTACCCCCGTAATCAGATGCTTAAATTTTACGTGGTCTGGGCCATATTTTCACATCCTCTTTGTTTGAATTTTGTGGTTTAGGCTGAACTAATTGAAAACATAAAAATAAATGTAAAACTACCCAGTTATCACTTGGCAAATTCCTGCTCTTTACATAGACTTGCAGATGTTGCTCAGTATTCCAAGTGCCTTTTAAAATTTTTTCAGCAATGATTAGGCCCGTGACATATCAGCATTACTGCTCCTCCACTCTTTCCCCCTCCCCCACCTCCTTGGCCAAGAGCATCTTCCCTTCCTATCATAATATCACGACTTATAGAGAACTCACTGTATTAGATCTTCACATGCATTGCCTCCAGTCTCTACAGTATGACTGCACAGAAAGCATTGATATCTTCCTGGGACCGGTGAGGTATCAGAATGCTAGTATTACTTAACAGATAATAAACACCTACGGTAGGATTTGAACTCAGGACTGTCTGACTCCCAGGATCATGCTCTTTTCACTACTTTGCTAAACAGAATTCTAAGTCAGCCCCCAAGAGTCTGCTTGTCCATCTCCCTCTGCTCCTCCCCTGGCTCGCACTCTTCCTCTGTTTCTCTCTCTCAAATAAATAAATAAAATCTTAAAAAAAAAAACCACACACACACACACACATCAAGCTAAGGATTTCTCTTCCTAATCCCCCTGCCTTCCTTTGTACTCTTTTTTTAAAAAGATGGATTTATTTGAGAGAGAGCATGAGAGCGGAGGGAGTGGCAGAGGGAGAGAATCTTCAAGCAGACTCCTCACTGAGCATGGAGCCCTTCTCAAGGCTTGATCTCACAACCTATGAGCAGAAACCAAGAGTTGGGCACTCAACCCACTGAGGTGCCCAGGCACCCCTCCTTTCCACCATTTTTAATGTCCCTAATCTAGGGATCCAAGTATGAGCCAGCAGGAGGGATACCCAGTTCCTCCATCCCAGAATTAGCATGGACTCCTATGAGATCAAGCTGAGTTCAAACACAAACACCAGGCTCCAACGTTATGGACCTCTCCGGATTTCAGTTCCAACTACTGGGCATGGTGAGAATAAGAATGGGAGAATTTGGGTGGCCATTTCCCAAAAGATCCATTTCAAGGCTAATTCTTTACAAGGGAGGTTGATGTCATGGAGATACTTAATATAAACCTCTGTGAAATATATTTTGATGTCAGTGAGAGCTTTAATCAAGACGGCTATGACTAGCGATGGTCCAAACCATTCTGCTGGGGTGGATGATTCCCCACATTCCAGGAGAATTTCAGGAAAGCCACAAATGTCTAATGATTCCCAAATATCTTGGGCCTCACAGGCCAACACTTAAAATTCATTTGCTGAGCTCTAATTCTTTGGTTTACCGATCTGTGTTTGTTAATATACAGGCACTCCTGGAGGCGATTCCTCAGTTTAAACTTTCATCAATCAACAGCCAGAAGCAAACTTCACACCATCTCTTGTGAACCACGTGATCATAAAAGGAATAAGAAATGAGAAAATGCTAGGGTGCTGAAGAGTAAACAGGACGGCAAACATATACAGACTGGATATACACGGTATTGGACTCCAAAGGTAAATACCCCTTTCATTAGAAGCATCTGGGGACCTGAGCGCTTTATGTCCTTACAAACAACGTTCATTCTGCTGCAGAAGTAAAGTCTTTCTTTTAGTCCCATTGAAATGAGGTGATCATATTTTAATAGGAATTTCTGTCTGTCTTATCTCTCTCCAGTTCAGACTTTACCTTTGTCACTCACTTCACCCACAGAATAGGCATCAACCCCAGTCCCAAAATCACATATAGAAGATGAAATGGGTGAGCAGTATCTTCAAATAAATGATGAGAGCCTTGATAAAGCAGAACTCACAACTTGGTAACTTGGGCGGGTATGGAGGGTGGCGTTATATGTATCTGCACCAAGACTCAGACATGCACAGACCCAGGTGAGGCTCCATGCAGACTAGGGGAGCTATTCTCTGAACACAGCATGGGGTGGGGACCTCCACTCTGCCGAGGCACAGGCACTGCTGTGATGCTGTAGCCATGGTATTGCCTCCTCCATATCATTCGTGGCTTACAGAGCAGGCTCAGAAAGCAAGCGGCCTCAGGAATCTGCCTTCATAAGGGGAACAGCTCTAGGGGCCCGGGTGGCTCAGTCCGTGAAGCGCCTGCCTTCAGCTCAGGCCATGATCTCTGGGTTCTGGGATCGAGCCCTGCATCAGACTCCCTGTTCAGTGGGGAGTCTGCTTCTCCCACACCCTCTCCCTCTGCTGCTCCCCCTGCTTGTGCTCTCTCACTCAAGCTCTCTCTCTCTTTCTCTCTCAAATAAATAAAATCTTAAAACAGAACAACAACAAAAAAAATGGAGCACAACTCTATTTGCCCCCCCTTCTCCCTCCTTCTCAGAACCCATTTGCTACTCCCTTTGGCCCTGAAATCAAAACAATGCAAGCCATCCTCTTTTATGAACAGTAAAACTTGATTTCTCCAAGGGAGGATAAAATATCAAACATACATTTGTTTACCTTGCACTGGAGAGGAGGGAAGAATGGGTGTGCTGGAGTAACCCTACTTAAAGCAGCCCAGGAAAATCCCTGGCACCTCTTTCTGGAAAAGACACAGAATCACAAATTTAATCACCGACAGAGATGATGGTGCACTAGAATTTTACAGGACTCCCCACAGTGAGTATTAGTTCAAAACTGGGGAAAAGCCGATCTTGCAGAATACCTAAGCTTGCATTCCCTCCATCAACCATCCAGTCACAGGGCTTGCATATGCCATGCACTGTGCTTGTCTGAGTAACAAGGGATGGAAAGTAGCAAATAGTCCCCTTTTACCCCTGGGATTCTGGGGCCCCAATTTAACCTCTAGCGTTGCATGTACTAGAATGCAAACCTTTCCCAGAGGCAGCCAAAGACCAGCCCTCACACGCCTTCTACTCTGTGGCTTAGCTCCCAGTCCTGTCAGCAGCTAAAGGAATATTTTTTGACTGATTGGTTGATTGATGCAAAATCCTTATCAGTGAGGTTGTTAACTCAGACTACTGAAATGTGCAAGTTTGAGTTAAATATACATAGACATCAGATCCCCAAATACACAATGTAACAGCAACGTTGAGTCATAACAGAGAGGAAGAAAAGCTATATTTCAATGGAGCCTTGGCAGGAGCTAAGGAAGCAGTTCAGGGGAAGCGATAAGAAGGCTGTCATGTTCTCAATGGCAGCAACTTCAAAAGAGAAGGCTTTTACCTTTATGGGGATTTGATTTTCCAGAGAGATAAGATAAAAACTGCTAAGGGAAATCAAAGAGAAATAAAACTCTCGAGATAGCTTGAGAAATCAGGTTATTTGAGAAAAGGAGGAGATCATTCAGTCAGTTGTTTTCTATTAAAAATAAACTCCTCAAAACCAAGATTTCCAAGTTGACGTAATCTGCATCCTTCGTAACAAAGATGAAGAATTTCAAAACCAGGGTACTGGACTAAACCCTATTTAGGAAAAAAAACAAATCCAAAGCATTGATCCAAGCTATAGAAGAGTAATTTTAGGAATATAGGATTGTTTGGGGAGAAGCTTATAAAATGATGTAAGACTTATTGCAGACCAGACTTCATCATTTAAAAAAAAATAATATAAATTCTCCAATTATTCAAGGTTGAATCCGTTGACACTGCATTTTCCTCTTGGGAATTCCAACCCTGATATCTTAACGATAATGAATAAACCTAAAATGAATGTCAAAACAAGTAACAAGCTGATAGGGAGAGCTTTTTCCTTCCTTTTAACTAACTGAGCAATAGTGCGCTCTTTCAGACTATGAATGTCACAGCCACGTGCGCACACACACACAAACATGCGTGCACGCACAGGTACACACACATTCGAAAATCTATAAAGTAAACAAAGGAAGGGTCTCGGTCATTCACTCCACAAACTGCTTTAATCGAAGTGTTTATATGGAGAGAGAAAGAAATCAAGAGTGAGAGAGAACAGAGGATCTCATAACTGCAGTGATGGTGATGATTTTGGGATTCCCTGGCTGGTATGAGGCTCAGGTTGTAGCTCTTTTTAGACAGACCCTGCATCACAGGCTGATCCAAACGGACAGCTGCCCGAGCTATGGATGAGAGTCCTACCTACTTGGAGAAACTGTTCTCCCTTCCCTGGTTGGGAAAATAAACCTTAGGATAACTGAGGCCATTCTTCATCTCATTTTCCCAGCACACATCTAGTTCATAGCTGACCTAATCTATAAATGTGAGTCATCCAGCCTCTAACTCAGGGAAAGAAAGTAGGGAAGCCAAAGGTTTAGGCAGGTCCCATTCATCACCCGGAAACTAAACAGGGCCCCGCTCCTGTAGTGGTGAGGAGATGGTGGGCTGGGTTATAACTAAGCACCCCAGCAGCGGATGTCGACCAGGACCCAGCCAATAAAAGCTTGACCTTGAGGAGCAGAGAGTCAGAAGACAGACGATCAGGCCAAAGAGATGAGTCTTGTTTTCTGTAAAATGAGAAGAGGCTATATAATTCCTTATATTTTTCTAGTTTTGCACTTTACAAGGCACATTACCAAACACGTCGCAATTGACCCACAGCCTTGTTAGTGAGAAAGAGATGGTCTCCAAAACCCAGATGACTTCAAAGGCTGGTATCCAACTCTATCATTTTATCTTTGCACAAGATGCACGCCTTCACCTTTGTTCCTGAGCGAGTCCTGTTTGCAATCAGGCCAGTCTCTAGTGAAGTTGCAAACAAACTAGTTGCTTAATGCAACTCGAAGTTGCAATGCTAAGGGGAATTTCTTTCTTCCTTTTTTTTTTTAAGGGAAAATACCACTGTAATAATAACCACACATTTAAAGTGTGACTTTAAGGTGTTGAAACTGATAATATGTTTCAAGTTCTCCTGCCTACTAGCACACCGCTTTCATATAGTCTGCTATCCTGAGAATGTTTCCCGGTTGCCAGTATTTCTGGAGCCTTTTTACTGAACCAGATATCCAGCGTTAGGTCAAGGGCCTTGCAAGAAAATCAAGCTTCCTTCTTTAGAATCACATTTTGTTTTGAACTGAAGGCTTCCTTACTAATTACCCAGGCTCTCCTCTCAAGTTATTGACAAAGTCTACAGCAATGTGAGATTGGCTACTTCAAGAAATCTCATCCCTCAGAAAGGAAAGATTTGTCACCCCTGAGGATAGTCCAGAGAACATGATGTTGACTCCACAGGCAATTCCAAAAGAGAAACTCCCCTATGGCCCCCGTAACTAGAAGTGCCCCAAGCAGAAGGATGATGTGTCTTGTTCCTATTTGTACCTACAGAGCCTGGCGCGGTATCCATCACAGAGGTAGCTTTACAGACAGTCAAGCAGCGCAATCCCACGGGGTCCCGTGCAGGACCCTGTACTCAGTATCACGTTCCGCTGCCACCATCTTGAAATTCTTAACAGTTTAACTGAGGGCCCTGCATTTTCATTTTAGAATCGTTCCCACGCAAAAGAGAACCATTATCATCCCCCAATAACTCCTTGTTAAGCTACGATGAACCACTGTGGCTCTGGAATCTGCTTATAGGATAAGAAATAAGATAGAGAAGAAAATCTGGGTTTGAATACTCTTCCCAGTATTTACCAATTTTCTGGTTGGGGTTAAGTGAAATAATCCTCCAAAAGGATATACATATGCCGTATTGTCTATCTTGTGATGTTCGAGGCTTCTAATAATGTCTGTAGAGCAAACGGTACAAACTAGGCACTCCAGGTTGGGTGTTTTTATTGTTATCGTTATTTTCGTGGATGTGGCCAGGGCTGGGAATGTTAAATACAATATGCAAAGAAGAAATAGAGAGAGAGAGAGGAAACATGCCTCATAATACTCCATAATAAACAACAAAGAAAATAAGTTGGCCACAATGTTTATAGCCTCAGAACTCAGTATTCCAAAACACAGCACTTTGGTTAAAAATATAAGACCTGTGCATTTATAACACCATTGTAGTGTTCAAAGAGGATCAGGAACCTAAAAGTACTTTAAACCTAAAAAGCATTAAAAATAAATATCTCACAGTATCTTAGTTAAACTATAGTTCAATCACTTTTGTATTACCTTGTTTAATTAATGTATACTTTAAAAACCTGCATGCCAAAAAAGCCTTGTGCAGTATAATTATTATCTTTTGTGTACTGTTAATTATAATTTATGATCATTTCTCCAAAATGTTGACTTTCAGACCCTTGTTGAAGGGGGAAAAGTCTTAGAGTAACTACAATAAAAAAAGTAGAACATATTTTCTTTTTTAAAAGATTTTTTTTATTTATTTGACATACAGAGAGAGAGAGAGAGACAGTGAGAGAGGGAACACAAGCAGGGGGAGAGGGAGAAATAGGCTTCCCACCAAGCAGGGAGCCTGATGCGGGGCTTGATCCCAGGACGCTAGGATCATGACCTGAGCATAAGGCAGACACTTAACAACTGAGCCATCCAGGCACCCCTGTAGAACATATTTTCTTAGGATAGCATTTCTCTGTAAGACTAATACCATTTTGTTGGGTAATTACTTTGAAAAGCCACTTGGGGTACAGGGTAAAAAGAACCCTCTGTCCATTATCTGCCCACCTTCATGGCAAAAGTCCGTGCTTGCGGAACAATCAATAGCGACACTTCTGCTAACTACCCAGGTCGGTTTTGCTGAATGGTGTGGCTAGGTAAGCTGAGCATGTTAAGTACGCTCCCTGACAGGAGGCAGGCGATTTCTCAGACTCCCAGGGAAGTGAGGAAGAAGCTGGGAAGAGGGCTCTCGTGGGAAGACAGAAGCTTCCACAAAGCGCATTTTATCAAGTAGGATGTACTAACAGTCTTCTTCCCCAGCTTACAACGTCATCTTCAGTAAAATCTTTATAGCTCCCCGATTGTGGATTTAAATGTTTGGGTGAAGGGCAGCAAAGGCTTGTGAGATACTCAGCTGAGGCTGAGCCTAAGGAGTCCAGTGTGTCCAGGGTGTGGCGGATCTGGAAACCAAGAATGGCTGTTACATTTAGTACTGGTTTTTATAAAAATACAATCAGATATGAATACAGGAGCTCTCATATGTATAATGATGATGATTATGATGGTGATAATGCCTTCAATATCTCTTTTTCTATGGCTTTTCTGTACAAAGGTCTTTCTCTTTAACTGCCGTAAAGGAAGACAGAGGAGACCTGAGGGAATCAGAAACATAAATAGGATCACTGGACTAAGTACGGTGAGTTAGTGCCTGGCAGTGCCTTTCTGTTTGCCCTAAACCACAAGCACTGGAAGACTACGGTCTACATTTCCTAGAACCCCTTAGACCTATGCATGTGGATAAGACAGGCTCTGAGGGTAAGGTTAGCTCATGAGAGCTTTAGAAGGCAAGCAGAGGTGGAGGCGTTCTTCAGAGGCCGCTAGGGTCTGAACTCCAGGGTTCCCCTTTTGTCACCTGCCTGTGCCATTGGGATGGCGGGGGAGGGGGCTGGCAGCTTGGGAGTTTCCCCGACTTCTGGATCACAGCTATGGCAATGGCTCCAGATTACTGCTTCGCCAGCCATTTAAATAATTTTATAAGCATCTAATTTCCTCTATTAAATCTTGTCTTGCCTTGAAGTAGCTACCTATCAGAGATTTGTTTCCCACACTGAGTCTAGAATAGTATCATGACATATTAGATGAACCCCACTCATAAATCTCTAGATTTAAACGGTCATGGTGTAATTTGTAATCATGATCTCTCTCCAAACTGTTCTGTCAAAGGAAGAACAGCAACTCTCTTGATAATCTTAATTTATTCAATTCTATTAATATTTAGAAAACACCCACTAGGCGATAGGACTACTTATTCAATTTATGAAAAACTTTACCACCATGGGGTAGACTATCGCACATTTGAAAACATTCAATCACCATCAATAAAACAGAGCAGCAGCCATTAAAACAGTGAAATTGAATAGAACTTCCTCAGAAAGCAACTTAAATGAACTTTGTACTGTGTCCTAAAGTTCAGCGTGTAGACATTAACAAAGCAGCTCATTCGGGTCAATTTTTTACCCATCTCCAGCAAGGCATACCCAAAGCATGCTGCTTTTACCACTCCCTTTTTCACACCATTTATCTGTTTAAAGACTGCACCCAAACCCCAGGCACCTTTATCTACATGCCTAACATCCTTCAGAGGCCTGAGGAAGTCTTACCTCCTCCAGGAAGATTTCCCTGACCCACCTGATTTTTCCTTCACTTGTTTTGTAATTTTTATACCTCTCCCATATCCCATTCTTTTTGATATAGCACATTTATTCTTTTGAGATTTTTCTGGATATAGACACACACTGTACTTCCCTGAAATCTATCTAGACTATAAACTCAAGATGTTAAGGGTTGGATTTTTTGGTTTGGGTTTTTTTTGTTTGTTTGTTCCCTTGTTCATTTTGTCATTGCTCGATCTCTAGCACCTAGCACAGTGCTTGGTATTTGGAAGGCTCTCAATAAATATTTGCTTAAAAACTAAATTGCGTTATCAGTAGACATCAGTCCATCATAAATTTGTGCACCCCTGTCCATAACACAGAGATGTTCAGGGGATACCCCTTGCATCTGTGGTGGCCCCAAGTCTATTTCTTACCGGTAGAACATAAGCAGAAGTGAGCTATGTCCTTACTGGGCTGAAGTAGTAGAAAGAGGTCCCTTCCCCTTCCCACAGCTAAAGATGAAAATTCCCAAGGCCCTAGGTAGTAAGGGAGCCAGAGGACAAAGTCTTGATCCTCAAATTACCATTCAGGACAATAAAAAAGACTGTTTTTCCACTGGGTAAACACATACTGAAAACTTAAGCGAGAAATTAAAATGTATTGTATCATCCCCACAAAGATCTATACATGACTACTTGCGGACATTCTATTCATAATAGCTAAACACTGGAAACAACCCAAACGTTTATTAACTAGCAAGTGGATAAATATACATCTATTGGATTATTACTCAGCAATCCAAAGGAATGGTACATGCAACAACATAGATGAATCTCAAAAAAGCGTCATGCTAAGGAGAAGGCAGACACAAAACAGTATATATACCAAATGGGCCTATGAGCACATTAATTAGTATAATATTAACTTTAACACAATATTAATAGAGTGCTCTGGAAAAGACAAAACCATAGGAACAGAAGCCAAAGCAGTAGCTGTCAGTCTCTGCGGGTGAAGAGGATTCACTTTCAAGGATCACAAGGAAACCTCGTGGAATGATGGAAACGTTCTGTATCTTAAAGGTAATAGCGAGTACATGGCTGGAAACGTCTGTCGGCCCTCATTGAACTGTACACTTAAAAAGGGTGAATTTCACGGTATATAAATTATTCCTCCATAAACCTGATTTTTTAAAAAAAATCTCCTGTGTTGGAGTTTACCTGATACATAGTCAAGTATGTTAGTGTCATCCTAGCTAATACATGGATGGAAGAAGAACAAAGCCCAATTCCCTTCCAGGGGCGGCATCGGCATGCTCCGGGAAGCCCTGCATGTTGCTGAGCTCATAATAAGTGCTCAGGAAAAACATGTTGAAGTACATTTAATTTCCCTCCCACAATTTTTACATTCTGTGGTTTGCCTAAAATCATTTATATATTCATTCATCCATTGCCTCCTCTCACTGCGCACCATAAAACAAAAGCTGCCAAGCCCCGAACTCTGCAAACACATTTTTCAAATACTTTCCACGCAAGCAATCAGGCATTGGCCTGTTTTATTCATCAGACGATTTTTCTTTCTAGCTGCTGGAGCCACTTAAACATTTAATATCCATAAAACTGCTTTAATTTTTTAAGAACACAAATGGGGATTCCATTGCACTGAATATGGAATTATCTGGCGTCATAGCAACAAGCCTCATTGTGCCAGTCAGAATTTGCTTGCCGGGGGTAGTTCTCAAACAAACAGTCTGACCTCCTTGGTCATCCTTCTTCCTCACAGATTTAGACTCCTAGTCTTCTAATACTCACTGCTCTTCCACCTTGAAATTATCTTTTTCTACCTCGAGAGGAGTTAATATCCCAAGCATTTTATTAAATCTTTTCCCTGAAGTTAACCAAAACAAATGAAAGTGCCCTGGGAAAAAGAATTTAAGAAGCAGATTCTCTATTTAGTATGATTTTCTAGACAGTATTTTCCCCAAATTTGTAGCTAAATATTAAATGAGTTTAAAAAGAAGATGGTGAAGGCTTTAGAATCAGTCAGAGGTGCACTGGGATTGAATCTTATTTGCTTGCTAATTCTGGGAAATGGGCATATATTTTAAGTTCGCTGGTCCTCGGTTTTTTTCATTCTTAAAAATGATATGAGGGGCACCTGGGTAACACAGTCAGTTGAGCATCAGACTCTTGATTTCAGCTCAGGCCGTGAGGTGATCTCGGGGTCATGAGGTCGATCAAACCCCATAGTGGGCTCCGCACTTAGAGTGAAGCCTGCTTAAGACTCTCTTCCCTGGGCGCCTGGGTGGCTCAGTGGGTTAAGCCTCTGCCTTCGGCTCAGGTCATGATCTCAGGGTCCTGGGATGGAGGCCCACATCGGGCTCTCTGCTCAGCAGGGAGCCTGCTTCCTCCTCTCTCTCTCTTCCTGCCTCTTTGCTTACTTGTAATCTCTCTCTGTCAAATAAATAAATAAAATCTTTTAATAAAAAAAAAAGACTCTCTCCCCCTCTCCCCCTGTCCCTCCACCCAAGCTCTCTCTCTCTCTCTTTAAAATAAATAAATAACTCTTTTTAAAAAATGGTATGCAAAACCAACTGACAACAAGGGGTTAAGGATTAAGCTTCTGCACTGACAAATAAGACGAGGCAGAAATTTTAAGGAAGTGAATTTTTTTGAGAGAAGAATATCAAAGGGCAAAAAAAACTTAAGCCACTCTTGCATCTCAGAGTGAAGAATGGTCTAGAAGCGAAACCATTTCCAAATTTGAAACAATTTGTTGTGATTTAAGAAGACGCGAATGAAAGAGTAGGCATGAGCCCCATGTGGTCAGGAACACTGTTCTTTTTATGGTGTTAGCCTCAGCCTGGCACATGGTTGGTGATCAAAGTCACCGAATGTTGATTGAGAACCCGGATCCTGGACTCAACCTCTTCATAGCCGTTGTTACTGCCCCGGTGGGACTTGGTTTCCTCGTACGTAAAGAGATTATCTGAAATGGTACTTCCAGCTCTGAAATGCAATAGTTTATAGCTCCTAAAAGTGAACAGGGCCTTAAGGGTCATCTGGTTGATACTGATCCTGCTGTCTCTGTTTCTACCCCTGGCAGAAGGGCACTTAAGCTTTCCATGATGGATTGCTGCCCTTCCTTTCGATGGAATAGATGTAAATGACATTGGGTGATATTTCTGTGTCTCCTCTTACATACCATTAATAATTCCCTACGTTACAAAAAAATGTGCAGTGCCTGCTAACTAAAATGTCAAAATTGACATGCCGAGATTACAGTTACTCTAAGAACAGAGTCAAACACCTCAGAAAGAACATTTGTATTCTAGGGTTGGCTGCGGTCTTAGCGACACTGCACAGTGCCTTGACATTATCAGAGGCATGTGGAAGTAAAATCTCTCTCAAGACATATTTTTACTCTGGTCAGACAATTAATGAGAGAGGCTATTAAAGCTAATCTAAGGTTGTTAGCATTTGAAAAGGAGCTCCCTGAAAAGTGGGCTAAGAAAGAAGACATTAAAATAGACGGACCAAATTTGGTGATAGCACATTTCCTCAATTTGGATGGATGACGGACGGATAATGTGAACAGATGATGGATGAATCAGTAATGTAGACAAATGGCAGGGAGAGAAAGCTGTCCTCTGCAGCACAGTGACATTCCTGGGGACTTAGCCTGACACGGCGGAGTACAATGGCTTTGTCGACGAATTAAGTGCTCAGTCATTCATAGGACCAGAGCAATGTAATCTGTAATTTTTAAAGAGGTGTTTAGTACTAATTAAACAAAAGGTGCCCATCTCACCTTCTACCATAACAAAATCCCCCTCTTAAATCCTTATGACAAAGGGGTTAATGGAAAGTTTGGTTAAAATCACTCAAGTTTGGCAGTTGAATGATCGTAAGATAGCATGGTTTAAGGGGTGATGTGAGAGCTAAAGGATAGGGAACAGGACAGACACAGGAAAATAGGTATTTTGGTCAGGCTAGGATGGACTCTGCTGGGTGAGAAACTGCATAATCACACATGAAACTTTTTTGTTTTTCTGTTGCAAACATCTGTTTCAGGACTGAGGGCTTTTCTGAGGCATCTGGATCTCTATGCAGCAACTTCATGATCCGGGATTCTTGGATCTGATGGCTCTGTCATCTCAAATTAAGGATTTCTCAGTCCCTGCAGCAGAAAAAGATGCTGTGGAGAACTAGCCATTGTTCAGCACCCCACAGGACAACTTTGGAGAGACCAAGACACCCTGGCCCCCAACTAACTGGCCCCCAACTAAGCCAGCTAACTGAGAAGCTATCCCCTCCCTGGATTCAGCTCCATCGCCACACAAGATCCTGTGGCCCTAACTCCTCTTGCAGTGTTGAAAATTCGATCAGCCTAAATGAAGATTTTATATGCAGACATTTGAATTTTAAATGAGGGGAAAAGATGTAGCGCAATCCTGGAGCTTAGCATGAGCGCAAAGAGGGAACAGGCAACTGATACTGGGGACCAATGTAACAGGTATGAATTACTACACTGATTCCTAGAATAATCACGGTCCTGGAAAGACCCAGACTTGTATTCATCTGGAGTGCAACCCCATAGAGTGGAGTGCCCTGACAGGTGCTCTGTCCCCTACAGCCAGGCCTCACAGCTGGTACTCTCAATCCTTATGTCAGGCTCCAATGCAAGTGCGGCCCCTAGGGGAAGGATGCCTGCACACCCAAAATCTTCAGTGCAGGCTCAGGAGCTAGGCAAAGCCAGGTTTCGAGTTTACCTGGTAAATGCTTAGTACAGAGCTAGCAGATGCTGCTCCGCAAATGATAGCTCGTGTGGAAAGCTCTCATTTTACATGAACTAAACCTTAATCCTCTTAACAACATAAGATGTGCAACGAGAAGCCAAATTCACTATCCTATTGTTTCAGAACATCCAGCTCCCCTGGCAAGTGTCCCAAATCATCTCCCAATGTGGTCTCATTTGTCCCCCAAAGACTCCCAGTGAATATGGAGCTGCTCCCAAGCCCCATCTCTGTGACTGGGGTGCCTGTCTCTTGCCAAAAAAGCTCCTTACTATTGACCATTTGTTTAATTTCCATTAAAAAAAAACCCTATACCTCTTCTCTGTGTTGGAGGTCCCTAAAGCCACTCCCAGTTCAGTGATTTATTAGAACTTCTCACAGTTCTCAGAATAAAGTCATACTTGTGACTCTGATTTACTACAGTGAAAGGATACGAAGCCAAACCAGCAAAGGGAAAAGGTGCTCAGGGTGAAGTCCAGAAGAAACCAAGCATAAGTTTCCAAGAGTCTTCTACGTATGGAGTCACACAGAACAGCTTAATTCTTCCAGCATGGAAATACAACACCACATGTGAAATGCTGTCTACCAGGGAAATCATGAGAAACTCGGAGTCAAAACTGGGGGCTGGTCACACAGGTCGGGACCCTGTGACTCACATGTATCAGAACCAAGTCTCACAGAAGGAAAATAGGGGTTCTGCATAAATCACATTAGTTGTAAAAATGGTTGAGGCACAGTGAGCCACTCTGATCAGTTCTGGAAATGCTGGGACCCCATTTAAAACCCAAGTTCCCTGATACCAGCCAAGGGGCAACCCTGTAAGCAGACCTTTCTAAGGACAGCAGTCAGACTTGTGATGCTCTATCTTTTCTACACACTTGCCTGTCTACCGGGCACTACACTAAAGAATGAGTTCTGGGTATTTATATTTTAAGTATTGACTATGTGCCAGTCTCAGTTCCAAACACTGGAAATGCAGAGAAAAGGGAGAAAAAGACAGATAGAAGTCCTTTCCTCATAGAAGTTTCCCTATTTAGTGAGGGAAATGGACTTCAAGGAAACAAATACATACATAATAAAAAGTGTCTTGTCAGCTAGGTGAAAATGCTCTGAAGCAAACTAAAGCAAAGTGAGGAAATAGAGATGAGAGAAAAGGCACTCCAGAGGAAGTAGTCAGGAAAAGCCTTGGTTCTGGGGGCACATTTGAGCAGAGACCTGAGTGAAAAGAAGGGGCAAGTCATGTGACTCTTGGGGAAAGAGCTTTTCAAGCAAGGCGAGGCGAGTGCCAAGCCCTTGAGATGGGAATGTGTTTGGTGCGTGTGGAGGAGCAGCAGAGAGACCAGGATAGCTGGAGCTTATGAAACTCAACACCCAAAAAACAAATAATCCAGTCAAGAAATGGGCAGAAGATATGAACAGATATCTCTCCAAAGAAGACATACAAATGGCCAGTAGATACATGAAAAAATGCTCCACATCACTTGGCATCAGGGAAATACAAATAAAGACCACAATGAGATACCACCTCACGCCAGTTAGAATGGCTAAAATTAACAAGACAGGAAACAAGAAATGCTGGTGAGGATGCAGAGAAAGGGAAACCTTACCTTACACTGTTGGTGGGAATGCAAACTGGTGCAGCCACTCTGGAAAACAGTATGGAGTTTCCTCAAGAAGTTGAAAATAGAGCTACCCTACAACCCAGCAGTTCCCCTAACGGGTATTTACCCCAAAGATACAAATGTAGTGATCCGAAGGGGCACCTGCACCCCAATGTTCATAGAAGCAATGTCCACAACAGCCAAACTGTGAAATGAACTGAGATGTCTGTCAACAGATGATGGAATAAAGTAGATGTGGGTTATATATACAATGGAATTTTACTCAGCCATCAGAAAGGATGAATACTTACCATTCATATCAACATGGATGTAAATAGAGGGTATTATGCTGAGTGAAATAAGTCAATCAGAGAAAGACAATTATCATACGGTTTTACTCATATGTGGAATATAAGAAACAAGGCAGAAGACCCTAGGGGAAGAGAGGAAAAACAGAAAGGGAAGTCATCAGAGAGAAACCACAAGAGACTCTTAACCATAAGAAACAAACTGAGGGTTGCTGGAGGGAAGGCGAGTGGGAGGATGGGATAGCTGTGTGATGGGCATTAAGGAAGGCATGTGATGTGATGAGCACTAGGTGTTATGTGAAATTGATGAATTATTAACAATGCATCTGAAACTAATGGTGTACTACAGGTTGGCTAGTTAAATTTAAATTAAAAAAAAGGAATGAGGAAATCTTTGGAAGTGAAAGACACTTTCATTGTTTGATCATGGTGATGGTTGCATAGGTATACATGTATGGCAAATTAACCAAATTATACATTTCAAATTTGTGCAACTTGTATGGCAATTATATCTCAATAAAGCTGTTAAGAAGGAGAAGGTGAAGGAAGAGGGGATGGCAAGTGTACCTAGTGCAAGAAGAAGAGACAGGACAGAGCCCTGAAATTATGTCTACCTGTTACTTACCTGATTCCTGACTCTGAACTTAGCACGATGCAACCACCTTAGCCATTGTTCACCTGTCTAGATGCCTTCATGTTGCCAGCTTCTGATACACATCCTCATTACCTGCTCCAAACTTTGAAAGCTCATTTGAATGTCCAGATACCAATCTTCCTACATGTAGCTCAACCAGCTGGCCACAGAGTCCCTTCCCAACTACTAGTAAGAAAGTATAGCTTAAATATGCATGAGACTGCACATGAAAAAATACTTAATATCAATTGTCATTAGGGAAATGCAAATTTGAACAACAAAGAGATACTACCACACATTTATTAGAACGGCAAAAAGCCCAAAAAAACTGACAATACCAATGGCTGGCAAGGAGGTAGGGCAACAGGACCTCTCTTTCATTGCTGGTGGAAATGCAAAATGGTACAGCCAATTTGGAAGATAGATTTTTAGTTTCTTACAAAGCTAAACATAGTCTTACCATACGATCCAACATTTGCACCACTTGGTATTTACCCAACTGATTTGAAAACTTAGATCCACACAAAAAACAGCATACAAATGTTTATAGCAGCTTTATTCATAATTTTCCAAAACTGGAAGCAACCAAGATGTCCATGAGTAGGTGAATGGATAAACAAACTATGGTACATTCATACAAAAGAATGCTATTCAGCAATAAGAAAGAATGAGCTATGAAGCCACACAAGTACATGGATGAATCTTAAGTGCATACTGAGTGAAAGAAGTCAGTTTGAAGGGATGCATATTATATAATTCTATTTATATGACATTCTAGAAAAGGCAAAACTATAGAGATGATAAACAGATCAGTGGTTGGCTGGGGCTTAGGGGCAGTAGGGAGGATATGGTTGAATAGGTGAAGTACAGGGTGTTTTTCAGGATGGTCAGACTATTTTGTATGATATTGTACAGTACATTTATCAAAACTCATAGGACTTTAAGGCACAAAGAGTGAACTTTAATGTAGGCAAATAAAAGAATAATAATGTAAGATACCAAGGAATATGAGGATAGAATGCAGATGCGACCCAAAAAAACCCAATTATATTACAAATGGGTAAAAACATTTTACTGAAGGAGATGGAGGGAAAGGTGCTGACCTAAGTACTTTGTAAATGATGGCGTGTGTAAGACTAAAGGCAGAAGGAACGGCACAAAGCAATGTACTCTCATTGATAAATGTGTTCCCACAGAGGTACAGGATGAGCACTGAGTAATGGAAAGAATTGATAAATCACTCTGTTGCACACCTGAAACTAATACACACTGTGCGTTAATTGTACTGGAATTTAAAATACATTTATTTTTTAAAATATTAACAATTC
This sequence comes from Ailurus styani, assembly GCA_002007465.1. NCBI lineage: Eukaryota > Metazoa > Chordata > Mammalia > Carnivora > Ailuridae > Ailurus > Ailurus styani. Next base: position 614,827 of record LNAC01000406.1, read on the forward strand.
CGAATCCATTACTTGTCTGCTGGAATTGAACCACTAAGGAAAAGAATGAAGGGTGGTGGGAGCCGGGTATCTCCCTGTTGGAGTGGAAGGTTACAGATAAGCCAAGAGAGAAGACTAGAAGGATCCATGTAGTAATAGATTAGTGGGAGACATTACTGCAAATTCATATTTACATTAATATACCTATAGATGGTTACATACAAAATATTTATAGATATGTGTATATAAACAGGTTAGTATATACACATGCACACATACACACACATATTTACATATATATACATACATACACATACGCATAAATACACATAATTGGTCTGTCAGCTGAGCTGACTTAGAAGCCATACAACCCCAGTGGCAATGAGTACACCTAACATCCAGATCTTGGCTCCTAGGATCAATAAAAGGATCTAGACTTCCTGGAAAAATAGCTGATTCTAGGTGTCAGAAAATATAGAAGATGCGCCTGGTGCATCTTGTAGTGCCCGAAAATAAGTAAATACATAAAGAAGAGAAGGGCAGGGAAGGGAAGGGAAGGGAAGGAAAGAGAAGAGAAGACCCACGAAGATGAAAGTATGTCAAAGTAGCACATGAGCCAGCAGAAAGAACAATAAAATAAAGCAGTATTCAATTATAACCCAAAATATGTAAGAAGTGTCCATGCATCATAGGATATAAACACATGATTAAATAAATGAATAAATGTAGAGAATAGACAAATCTCCCATGTAGACTCATTCCAAATAACTTATATATACTTTGCTCACAAGGAGGCAGAATGTAACTTCCACTCTCAAAGTATGGGAGTTTTTTCTTTCAAAGTATTGACTTCCTTTGAAAGAATACAAAACAGAAAGAAAGGGGAAAATAGAGTAACTCTATAGTGAATCCTGACAAACACTATTTCCTCCAGGTGATCAAGGTCAACATTGACAATAATAAATCATGTTGATAACATGTACCCTTGATATAAGGTGATGAGAATGGCATCTTACCTCCGTGGTCTGCCTCCCCAAGACCCCAAATCGCAATCTAATCATGAGAAAAACATCAGAAAAATCCCAGTTGAGGGACATTCTACAAAATATCTGACCGGTACTCTTTAAAACTTTTAAGCTCATCAAAAACAAGGAAATTCTAAGAAAAGGTCACAGCTGAGAAGAGCCTAAAGAAACATGATAGTCTTCTGGGTGGGATCCTGGAGCAAAAAAAAAAAAAAAAAAAAGAACATTAGGTAAAACTAGGGAAATTTGAATAAATATGGGCCTTATGATAATTTATCAATATTTCTTCATTAATTGTGACAAACACACTATAATAAGTAAAATGATAACAACAGAGGAAACGGCATGAGGCATATGCGAATTCTCTGTACAAGCATCCCAATTTTTCCAGAATTTTCAAACTACTATTAAAAAAAAAAAAAGTATTCTAGTAAATCGTGGGACTCTGGAGTCAGATGGAGTTGGGTCGAATGTCACATCTGTGAGACCTTAGGGAAAATACTTAACATGTCTGCACCTCAGCCTCCACAGAGTTGTGGAATATATGAATGGTACCACATCCTCTCTATAAGCATCTCCATAGAGTTGATGCTCCCCTAAGTACCCTTTCCCTCCCTTTTCTGTGTAAGATAACGAGTACAGAGCACCTGGCAAAGAGATTGAAAGCCATACCCATCTGGCTCACTTCCAGTTAGCTTCTGGCCTCTTTCCAGAACTCAGAGGGGAAGGGCGTCTCCTTTAATGTGAAAGCTTAACAATAGTGAAGCAAAGAACATCAAAACACATTTACTGGATTCTTCTGGATGGGGTCTGGTCCCTGAACTTCTCTAGAACACAGGTAGTTTCCCCTAACCCAACACCCTTAGTTTCCACTCTGGCCTCTGGAATTCCTGGCCATGTATGTCCCATCCAGCTCTTCCTTCCTGACCTAAAAGTCTGTATCTAAAAGCCCAGTGTATAATGAGTTTATCTCCAACATCTCAGATAGCTCGAGACATGGCAGGATGAAGGCCACAGTTTGCCAATCTTTTGGTTTTGCTTTTTGTTCTTTTCCTCCCGTTTATCACTCCACCAATATTTAGCTACAGTTAGCATTCAAAGAGAACTCAACATGGAATTTTCACTTGAAAAACTGAAACAAGGAGAGACAATGAAATAAAGTCAATGGATTGATGTTTTCTTTGTCTCACTGTTTGTATTTAACAAATACTAATATGTTTACAACATACCTTATACATATTAATTAATTTTCATTATGACCTTATAAATAGTGTTAAGGCCTCATAAAAATTAATCCAATGATCTTCACTATTATTATTTGCATTTTATAGATGATGCAACTGAAACACAGAAAGTTTCAATCATGATCCCTGGGGTCAGAGCTAAGGAGTGGCCGAGAAGAGGCGGGTGTTCAAACCCAGACAATCTATCCCCTGGTCCAGAAGCTGTTTGACAACAGAGACAGACACTTCACACAGATTGTATTTTATTAGATTTTATTCTCACAGAAGTCCTTTAAGTTTACTATTTACACACACACACACACACACACACACACACACACACACACGCACACGCATCTTAATAGATGGACCTTGATCAAATTCAATGTTTGCCTAGGAAGGAATGGGATAGAAAAGGACAGAGTTGCAGAGATATTGGATGCATCAAAGATGGCTCAAGGGAAGGGCGGGATCCCCTAAACACCGTCCCTGCACCCAGCCCCCTGATAACATCAGTCCCCATCATGACACATCCACCAGGCCATACTGCCCTGGAACAGGAGGCTGCCTGTGCCTCCCTGTTCCTTTCAAGTACATCCAACCGGACTGAGACACCTGCCATGTTGTTTCTGGACAAAATCCAGACTTCTTCAGTAGTTTCCAGGTTCTTTGAGATATGACAACACCTCCCAGGCCTCACGCCAGCTGCCCACAAATTCCCTGTTTAAATAGTTAGGCTCCCCTCTTCTGCCCTCAGGGATGCCTTGGTTTCCACCCCTATGGAAATGACTGGCATTTCTAATCTAGCAATCCAACTGAAAGACCAATTGTTAAGAAAACCGAACAGAGCAATGCATTGCAGAAGCCATACAGCTACCTCTCCTATTATTTAGCCTTGATGAGGGTCACTCTATTTGCATTTTTAAAGGTGTTTCTAACTCAAATTTGGCATGTTCCATTTTCCTCAGACCTTGGGGGAATCTTAGTAACAAGAAAGTTTCCTGCTGGTGGTGTTTTCCTTGGTTATAGGATTTTGCATCCTCACAGGCCCTCCATCCTCTGGGCCTCACCTCCTTGATTTCTTTCTTTCTTTTTTTTTTTTTAAGATTTTATTTATTTATTTATTTGACAGAGAGAGATTACAAGTAGGCAGGGAGGCAGGCAGAGAGAGAGGAGGAAGCAGGCTCCCTGCCGAGCAGAGAGCCCGATGCGGGCCTCCATCCCAGGACCCTGAGATCATGACCTGAGCCAAAGGCAGAGGCTTTAACCCACTGAGCCACCCAGGCGCCCACCTCCTTGATTTCTGCTCCCATCTCTCCATCCCGCTGATGATTCCTGGTCAAGCATGAGCACCCCTGAGTGGACCACGGCGTGGACTAGGTTGGAAACAAATCCACTATCTGTTGCAAACAGCATAAGACCAATGATTCCATTGCTACTAACAACACTGTGTGTGGCTTTAGGACAGGTAACTGAACTCTCATGGGGGAAATAGTTTTCTCTTCAGGCAAATCAGCATAACCCAGCCCCACTCTCCTTCCTTCCCTCTGAGAATTACAATGTGGTTCTCAGCTGGACAACACTGCCTCCATACAAGGCATCTAGAATTGCCAAGTAGGCATTTTGGGGGTTTTCACAACAGCAAGGGAGCATGCCTGACATTTTTGTGGGAGGAAACCAAGGACATCAAATGGTCTGCAGTTCCTGGGACCGTCCCACATGATGAGAATCTCCCCACAAACACTGCTAATATTCTCTAAAAATCTCTGTTGGAGCACCTAAGAACAGAATACTTCAAAGAGCCTTATAGATTCTTTTTTGTATTATGTTATAAATTCAAACATGGTAGCACTAAGTAGCTAAACTTTTGTTCAATTTTCTATTTCATTAAAAGCAATTCTGTAACTGGAAAACCTCTCTTTGTGCATGTGTGTTTGTGTGAGAAAGAGAGAGTGGACTTAGACAAACTGGAAAAAGCACTCACTAAATTGTGCATCGGCAGAGCCAGGCACTAATTCTGATTCTACCACTGACCCACTGCGTGACCTTGAGCAGCACTTGCCCTTCTTTTGGGTCACTCAGAGTCCCCTGATCCCTGGATGAAATGTTTGTTCTGGTTAATTTCTAAGGGACTATGAAGCCAAACATTTCCATGACTCTGAGACCCATGAAAACCTCATTATTCTTTTATACTTTAATAAGCAAATGTGACCAGTGTGAGTAGATTAAATAAAGGACTTCAAGATGGATGGGGGTTACCCTGTGTTCTTGGTATAAAGGTTAAGTCCAGTAGAATGACGGCTGTGATGGAGAGATGTCAGCAGGAGGTGGAGAAGGCTGATAGCAAGGTTGCTGTGTGTTGCTTACTGGGGGTATTTTCAGATAACTTAGAGGCAGAGCTAAGGACATCCTGAGGCATATCCTCTCAGCTGAGCGAAATATCAGGAGTCTGAGCAGGGATGTAACTGGTTGGGAAGAAAATTTGAACGCAGCCATTAATTTATTCTACAAACATTTATGAAGCACACAGTGTAGCAAGCACTGAACTAGAAGTATAATAGGAAGAGGAGGCATAGCCCCTGACCTCTAGGTGCTCCCAAGTTCCTGGAAGGAAACATAAACAATTTTTAAAAACATGGCAAATGCTGTCAAATGCAAGGTTCCATAGAAGAGATGAGGCCTTACCTCAAGAAAAAGACCTTCTCAGGCCCTTGATGGACTGGGGTCATCTGGCAGGGAGGTGGGGTGGTAGCTGGAGAGGAGGGTGGGAACACCCTTTGAGGCAAATGTGACAACACTAAGAGAGAGCAGGCATGTTTGGGAGAGGACCGTAAGGTAACAAGCAAGATGATGCAATAACAATGAATCAAACCCAGCGAAATTGGAACCTAGAAAGAGATGGGATTATTTTTAGGTTGTCTAACTGCTGAAGGAGACATAACAGCCTATGTTCAGTGTTCTTTTGAAGTGAGATAATAAATATCTAAATCGTTGAGGCCACTTTGGTTGGGTTTTCTATTACTTGGAGACAAACACATCCTACCCCATAGAGAGAGGTAATATCAGACTGAAAAGAAGAAATGGCTAATAGGAGTGTTCTCTGGGAGGTGACACTGTGTAGACACAGAAGACACAGTGCTTTTTAATGTAGCCCTCTGCACTGTTTTTAAGCATAGAAATGTATTACTTTGATTTTTTTAAAAAAAGCAGAGATGCCTGGGTGGCTCAGTCAGTTAAACATCTTAACTCTTAGTTTTGACTCAGGTCATGATCTCTGTTTCGTGAGATCGAGCCCCACGTTGGGCTCCACTCTCAAGGGCAGAGTCGGCTTCAGACTGTCGCTCCCTCTGCCCCTCCCTCCACACACACACTCTCTCTCTCTCTCTCTCTCTCTCATGTAAATAAATAAATAAATAAGCAAACAAACAAATAAATAAAATCTTCAAAAAGAAAAGCAAATTAGGTACAAGTGCTTACACACATCTAAGACCACCTATTTGTTATGTTAAATACACTAATTTTTTAAAAGCCTGGGTTTTTAAAACTATTTCATTTTAAACTATTTGCTAATGTTATCTATTAAACAAGAATCCAGAATTTTGTCCATAGGATTTTATCACACATCTCACATGCCTGTGACTCCCAGATGAAGGATATTACAGCTGTATGCTTACTCTCTCTCCTCATCCGGGGGCAGCCAATGTAGAAAATGTTATTTTCACATAGAGATGGGAAATAGAGCCACACACACTAGGACAGTGGTTGTCAATCTTAAGATTCTTTTTTTTTCAGCTTCACTAAGGTATAATTGACAAATAACCCTGTAAGATATTTGAAGTACACACTGTGATGATTTGACATGCGTATACACTGTGAGAGGATTTCCCCCATCCAGTTAATTAAAATACCTATCACCTCACATATTTATCTTTTTGGGGGTGGGGGTGAGAACATTTCATTTCTATTCTCTTAGCAAATTTCAATTTTATGCAACAGCGTTATCAGCTGTGGTCAACAGCCTCAGACCTCAGCTACCTTGTAGCTGAAGCTCTGTACCACTCTACCGAGCTCCTCATCGTTCCTCCACCCCCAAGAGCCTGGCAACCTCTTTTCTAATCTCTGAAATTCTAAAAGCTTTTTTAAGTTTCTAAAGTTCTGCTGTTCAGAGCAGAACTCCTCAGAGATGCCACTTCAGAAATATTTCTTCTATCCGTAGGGAGACTGATATCAAGGTAGACCCATGGAGAAACCCTGGACCCTGTCTCTACTAGTAGAAAGGATCCAGCCTCTTGAGCAGCAGCTTTCATTTATTTTACACACACACACACACACACACACACACACACACACACACACACACACACACACACACATTTTCTGGGGTTGGGTCTCTCTCTCTTTTTTTTTTTTTAAGATTTTTTTATTTATTTGAGAGAGAGCAAGAAAGAGAGCTCAAGGGGCAGAGGGAGAAGGAGCAGCAGACTCCCTACCGAGCAAGGAGCCTGATGCAGGGCTTGATCCCAGGACCGTGGGATCATGACCTGTGCCAAAGTCAGACGCTTAATTGACTGAGCCACCCAGGTGGCCCCAGGGTTGGTTCTCTTTACATAACTTCTGTGTATAAGTATTTTGTTTGGGACTCAGATAGTGTCTAAACACAGACAAAGAGCAAGCATTCAAATAAATCCCAGTGTGTCTTGACATTTTAAACATCTTGGAGAATCCACTAAGATAAGATTTGCTGCAACCCCACCAAGACATGCTGTGATCTTGGGTGAGTGCTACTTTGGGTTCTAGTGGTCTTCATATCCTATGTATAGACTGAGTCGGCTGGAGGTGTTCCCACCTTAGCCGGGCATTTGGAGTGCCCGGGTCATGCCGGCAAACAAGCAGATAGGTCGGCATTATGCAACAATAGGCTTGCTTTCTTCATAAGCAGAAACCAAGTTTATATTTGGTTCTAGACAGAAGCAAATATGTTTATGCTCCTGGTTACACTTTAAAATTAATTTTCCTTCTAATTCTTCCAACCCAAGTCTCACATTTAAGGATTTATTCATCCCCCGCTCTCCATAAATCAGATGCATGAAGCAGTAAACGAAGTTCAGATGATGAAGCATCATTGCTTTAATTAAAACCACCTTTCTCAGTACACATCAAGGCTGTCCTCGTGGAACTGGCAGTTTTTAAAATGTACTTCCCCAATTTAAGAAAAGGACCCTCTTGACTACAAGAAGGTTCCTACTGGCTCTTTACAAAGTATTAATTTTTTCAGGCACTTAACATTCTATTGAGTGTTGACTATGCCCAACACTTTGCTCATTTCACTACTCCCATGATCTTACCTGTACTGTGAGAGATTTAAATTGTCAACAGCCATCCATTGTTACAGGTAACTGTTAAAAACGGTGGAAAGTGACAAGTGCAAAGCTAATGGGGCATGATCTTTTCATAACGTGCTTTGTGATGGCAGAACCTGTCGAACCATAACCTCCAGTGCCAACCCCCACCCCCGGGCCACAGCATAACTTTATGAAATAATACCTCGTGGACAGTATTGGTCTCATCACGATTCTCCAACACTAGTATTATGATAAGGTTTTTTTTTTTTCAGATTCCAGACAATTCTACTAAGGCACACTTTTATTATATTTTCATCTTGTCTTTCATATCTATTGCACATATTCTGGCAAATAAGTGTACAATATCATCTTTAAAATAAGTTACAACGTGGGAGGGAGTCTCTTGAGTATGAAAATATTATCATTTAAGAGATCACTGTTTCCAAAGGAAATATGAGACTGATGAATCACCACATTAAATTAAGCGAAGTGTCTAATCAAGCAGATCTCATGTGAAAAGTAGATCCTAAAAGCAGTTGTTGCATTTGGGCTAGGGGGAGATGATGACTCTCTCTGAGAATAATATTAGAAGAGTAGTAGTGAAAATCATTTTCAGAGTATTGGTCTCTCCAACTCTGTTTGAGGCATCAGCTTAGAGAATCAGGTCAGAGGAGGAAAAAATCATTTCCCTTGAAGATGTTTGAAAATCAGCATTTCCTAAATTAATCTCTCTGCAATAGTAATCCTAAGAGACATTTGGTGATTTCGAAAAGTTCCCTGACCGAGTATAATTGAGGAGTCTTTATACTGCAGCCTCCTTTTGGAAATTCCCAGTGAATCTCAGAATCACCAGGGTTTAGAAGTCCTGTTGTAGACAGCCTTTGAATTTTGCCTACAGTTCCCCAGGTAGCATGTTAGGTTATGGAAGGAGGGTGGTTAAAACCTTGGAAAAGTGTTCTGTTCTCCCTCCAGAGGCACCAAACATCTGGATAATGGGCTGAATTTTTCACTTTTGGATGATGTTTAATCCCTGTGCAAGTAAGTCAGGGCACTGGTATAAATAAACAGGAAGACTATAGATGCTATTGTTGGTAAAACTTTCTACGTATGGTTCATTAGTAAAATATTATTGGTTTTTACAAAATGCCTTTGAAGAGAACACAAAATCTTGTCTTCAAATACAAGTATTTCCTATTACTTTTCACGCACTTCCCCAAGATTTCATCCTTTCCTGGCTCCATCACTCTTCTTCTTGGGAACTCTCAGAAAGGGAGAGCTGACAGCCTGGAGAAGCAGCCGTGTAAATCCTGCTAAAACAAAATGGAAGTAAAACCTCCCAAGAAGCAATTCATCTCTGCTAGAGAAGTTCCATGTTCAGTGGAAGGAGACCAGAATAATTGATGTGGGGGCCCAAAGGACTTCCGGACGGCTTAAAATTCTTCGTCAGTGTGATGAGGAAGGTTTTCTAGAGTGTCTAAGCTTTCAAACCTGAATATAGTTTTTGAGCTCAAGTAAGAAAGACCATGCCTTTTGGCCAAAAAAATAAAAAATAAAAATTTTCTAAATTTCCTCAAGCTAAAATCAGTGTTGTCACCCAGCCTACAAATCAAATTCAGTTAGAGCCCCACATTTCCTGCCAGACTATTCAGTCAAGACCTTAACAAAAGGATATCCATGTGGGAATATTCATGAGCTCAGAGACTAGAAAATCTGTTCTGCAGTCAGAGCTGCATCCAAGTCACTATGTCTTCAGGCAGTCACTATAACTCTTGAGGCCTTAATTTCCTCGTCTGTGAGGGGGTGAGAGAGAATCGCTATTGAGTGATTATGCACTTATTATACAGTAAAAGCACTCTTAACCGTCTTGCTTGTAGTCAGCTTGCAGGAATAAATTGATACTCTCTATTAGTTCTAGAAAAAGTTTGGCTGGATTCCTACAGCAAGCCCTAGCACACCAAGAACATTTGAGTACTCCAGCCTCATGCTTGGCTATTACTAAGTCCTGCTTCTTTGAAAACCTATTTATTCCAATTGTGATTATGATTATAATCATAGCCTTTAATTTTCACTTTGTACTAGAGAGTGGAAAAAGAGAGTTATTTCTCAGAATTTAAGTTAAATGCTTAGATAAGTCTCTGTAGCAAAATGAAGGTGAGGTTCTAAAACCTGTTGTTGAAATAGGTGTAAGACAACTATAAAAGTTTTGGTGTAAAACATAAAAACTCAGAAGAATACTTCATTCAAATGTCTTCACATGGACCCTCAAGTTCTATCTGAAATGGTTTGACTCATAAGAAGTTGCAAAAATAGTGCAGAGTATTTCCATGTACTCTGCACCCAACTCCCCAGTGATAATAACACACATAATTGTGGTCTCTTGTCAAGACCGGGGAATTAATGTAGGCACAATATTAACTCTAAACCCACTTTTTAATCTAAATTGTAAATAATAAAGGATGCCTTGTGGGTATGATAAATGCAATAAAGATGAAGTGGATGGGCACCTGGGTGGCTCAGTGGGTTAAAGCCGCTGCCTTCGGCTCAGGTCATGATCCCAGGGTCCTGGGATCGAGGCCCACATCGGGCTCTCTGCTCAGCGGGGAGCCTGCTTCCTCCTCTCTCCTCTCTCTGCCTGCCTCTCTGCCTACTTGTAATCTCTCTCTCTGTGTCAAATGAATAAATAAAATCTTAAAAAAAAAAAAAAAAGATGAAGTGGAACTCCAACTGACAAATCCATGTCCATGTAATTAAAAGATTGTCCATATGTCAAAAAAATGGTCAGGACTGAAAGTTTTGTAGCAAGTGATAAGTAGCTTATATGTTAAAAAAAAGTAATATATCTATTTATTTGGCATAAGCAGGGAGAAATTTTAGAGTAGTTCTGATATGTGACATCTTTAAGGAAGATAAACAACAAATGATTAATGGAGACTAAACATTAGAAAGTGAAATTATGGATGATACAAAAATTATACTTTTCATGACAGAAACAAATGGATCTACAGATGAGGAAGTTGGAGGAGAATAAGAGATATGGGATCAATATTACAGCCAAAAATTATTAATACAGTAAATGAAGATACACAGAAAGCAATTTCTATGTTGAACAACCTGAGTTAATATTATTTTTTAATGTATTGGACCATACTATAAAAATCAGGTTACTTCTTCCAGACAATGCAAAATTCTGTATTTTATTATATTAACATGCATTTATATGTTTATCTGAAAGCTATGTGTGTGTATGTATGTATATATATAATTTTTATACTCTGTCTTTTTTGAACTGCAATTATTAGTCCCACCCAGTTGCATCAAATAAGAAGGCCCATACTGTTCTGTAGTATTATAATGCAGACTTTTCTATTGGGGGGTGGGGAAAAAAGAAGAGAAAAAAAAATAGAGTATATTATCTCAGAATTCTCCAGAAGGAACTGTGCTTATCACCTGGGTTAGGAAAAACAAAATAATCCACTTTGAATTTACACGTGTCAATTAATGGTAACCTAGACAGATTTCTCCCATAGAACTCAGTGGGATGTCCTTAGTTGGAAAAGACTATTTGAAAGAGAAAAAAAGGATTAGTTTGGGGAGGTTGGGATTTGGCTGTGAATAGGATGATATATCAAAGAACAAGAGCATCTACTCTTATAAAAACAAGATGGTTCCCAGAGGTCTCATCTATGAAACAGACAGAAACTCAAGAGGAAAGAGTGAGGTAAGCATCCCTGACATTGTCTCTAGAAATCTGATTTTCTTGACACAAAGAACTCTTAGCTGTTCTTTCTGAAAATATTTCACTGGAAATAGTGCTATTATTTTCCCACTTAAATTTCCCTAAAGTTCCTTTTGAAATGCTAAACCATCTAAGCTGTGCTAAAAAAAATAAATTAAAGAAAATAATAAATAAATATTTAAAAATTTAAAAAGTTTTTTTTTAAAGGATAACGTTATAGGTAGAAGTCTTAACCTCCACTACCAGTGAATGTGACCCTACTTGGAAATAAGGTCTTTGCAGATGTAATCATGTTAAGTTGAGGTCATTAGGATGGGCCCTAATTCAACAGGACAGGTGCCCTGATAAGAAGAGAGACACACACAGAAAGCTGGCCGTGTGAAGACAGAGGCAAAGACTGGAGTGATGTTGCCACAAGCCAAGGAATGCCTGGGGTTACCAGAAGCTAGAGGAGGCAGAAAAGATCTTCCCCTAAAGGCTGTGGATGGAGCATGGCCTGCCAACATCTTGAGTTTGGACTTCTAACCTCCAGAGCTGTGTGAGACAATAAATTTCTGTCGTTTTAAGCCCCCCAGTTTGTGGCACTTTATTAAGATAGCTCTAAGTAAACTAATTCAGGTAGTCTGACCACAATTACCATAATAGGCAGCAGAGTTGATAATTCTGGGGAAAAACAAGACGTTTCCTTCAGTACCTTTCCTCAGAATTCTTTGGGAAATCATACTTCTGGTTTGATTAAATAGAACTTGTCTCTCACGTGGGGTAAGACAATGGATTCTCCACAGGTAGTCCTAGGTAGGGTAACCATACAACCCTATTTGCCATTGATATTTTGGGTTTATATCTCAGTTCAATATGATTATTAATGGTACTGCCTTTCACTTTCAAGAGTATCCCAAATTGAACAATAAAATTTTTGGTCTTCTATTTGTGAGTCTAACATGCTAACATTCTAGTAATTTAATTATCTAATAATCAGAGTTAACAGTGTCTAAGTTTTGTTATCTTTCTTCTACTTCAGGGGTGCGTGGGGGAATAAAATGGCAACAAAGGGAAATAGAAAATACTGATATTAAACAAACAAACAAAACCTCCACAAAATGTTTGGGGTCCATGTATCCTCAACCAGTCTCCAGCATATTCTCTTTCTCTATCCTTCATCTTGTACAAAAAGTATGAATATGTGGAATTGTGACCCTGAAACCATGTAAAATCTTCCATTATGCACTGGATGTATATATACACAGACACATGAATACATACACTTAGAGGCAATCACGAGTTTCTCTTTTAGGAGCGTGAGCATACCAAACATGCAGAGGAGGACTTAGAACATAGCCGTCTTTAGGGCCTAAAGAGGATGAATATACAAAGTGCACACCCAGATAACCACAAAACAGGCATGTTGCCATTTCCAGAGGCCATCTGTCCTGTCCCTCCCTAATTAAAATCAATCCCTCTCCCTAGAGGTAATCAAAATCCTAACTTTTATAATAATTATTTCCTGACTTTTATTTATGCTTTGTGTCTCTAAGAAATATAATTTAATTTTATCTTGTCCCTCAAACTCTCAATATAGGGAATATCTTCCCTTTTTTGCTCGACACTATGTCTCTGAGATCCCCACATGGTTGTGCATGTAGCTATAGTTCATGTATTTTCATAATTTAAGATTAATCTATCCTATGGCTAAAGCTTGCTTTATCTGTTCATTGTACTAATAAAGGACATTCTATTAGTGGTAGAGATTTCTCTTCCCCTTTATAGATATTAAGAACAGTCTGTTGTTATGAACATTCTTACACATATAGCCTTGTGCTCATTTGCAAGAATTTTTTGGGAGTGAAATTAGTCATAGTGCATGCATATTTTCAACTTTACTAAATAATGTCAATGGCAGTACTAATTTACACTTCCACCAGCAGTGTATGAGAGTTACTCTTATTCCAAGTGTCACCAACACTTGGTATTAAACTTTTTGGTATTTGCACGCAAGGTGGTTATGCCATGCCTTGTTTTACAGACAAGGATAATTCCAACCCCATTTTTTTTTAAATAACCCATTGCCAGGGTGCCTGGGTAGCTCAGTTGGTTAAGCATTTGGCTTTGGCTCAAGTCATAATCTCAGGGTCTTGGGATGGAGCCTGTGACAGGCCCTCTGCTCAACAGTAAGTCTGCTTCTCCCTCTCCCTCTCCCTTTGTGATCTCTCTTGCACTTTCTTTCTCAAATAAGTAAATAAAATCTCAAAAAATAAAAATAAAAGAACTCCTTGCCATGCTAATAGTTTTCAGAATGCCACACATCCGTCACAATCAATTTCCACCCGAACTCGGGAAAATTCTGATCTTAACACCATTTGAACCCTTCAATTGCAGTTTCCAACCAATTTTTCTCTTTCCCTTTCTCTCTTCCTCTGTCTCTCCCTATCTCTCAACTTTCATGATATGCATGCTGTTTCTGAATTATTTTTGTTGGCTCCAACTATGCACTTCCTCATGATACTTCTTTCCAGAAGTGCCTCTCCACTCACCCAGAAGCACCATGCTCCATCCAGTTCCTTGCATTCTCCCTAGGCCCCACAGGACAGGCTAAGGCAACAGAAATTCCAGAACCACCACTTACTAAGAGAAGAAGTGACCTCAGCAGAAATCAAGGCTCAAAGCAGGTAAGTGACTTATTTGAGAGTCATAGAGCTTCAGAAGCCAAGATTCCAGATTTCCTAGTTGCCAATCCCGGGTTCTTCCTAATATATGACATCAGTTAAAATGATTGAAATCTGTAGATTTGGTGTCACCTATGTCCTCCTAAATTCCAGACCGATACTAAAATTATCAGAGCAAGAATGTGTTTTGAGAATTAAACTGAGTCTTTAAATATCACAAGATATCAAGGTCACGTGTTTCCATTGTTAGAGCGAACACTGATGGTGGTGCTCTCACAGAAGCGCTCATCTCAAGCTGCCCTTTCCAAGGCACCATGTACCCTTCTGCACTGAGGCTTCATTTCAAAAGCTCTAGTTGACATTTCCATGTACATGTTTAAACTTTGAATTAAAATTTTGTTGTTTTTCCTTTAGTGACTAATGTAACAGTTGTCATTTTTATGCCATAAAACTATTCCTTAATAGACCACAAAATCAAGAAGAAAAGTAATCATCAGGAAAGTTCATTAAATAATGAACTTATGGGCGCCTGGGTGGCTCAGTAGGTTAAAGCCTCTGCTTTCGGCTCAGGTCATGATCTCAGCGTCCTGGGATCGAGGCCCGCATCGGGCTCTCTGCTCAGCAGGGAGCCTGCTTCCTCCTCTCCCTGCCTCTCTGCCTGCCTTTCTGCCTACTTGTGATCTCTCTCTCTGTGTCAAATAAATAAAATAAAAAATCTTTTAAAAAAAATGAACTTATGATTAATACCATTTAAATTAAAAACAAAACAAGCAAGTAAAAAGGAAACAATTAGAAGAAAGAAAAGAAAGAGGAATCCAAGCCTGGAAATAGAACACTAGAGCACCTGGGTGGCTCAGTCAGTTAAGCATCTCACTCTTGATTTTAGCTCAGGCCATGATCTCAGGGTCCTGGGACTGAGCCCTGTGTTGGGCTCTGCACTCAGCAGGAAGTCTGCTTCTTCCTCTGCCTCTGCCCTTCCCCACCCTCTAAAAAAAAGAGAAGAAAGAACACTAGGTTTATAGACATAAAACTGGGAGTGGGGGGTAAATCCCAGGCATTGATTCACTTGCATCCTGAACAAGTCACTTGACCTCTTCTGTCTCTGGGTTCTACACCTGTGAAATGGGCTAATGGGCACAAAGAATTGTTTTTACAAGGAACTGTTCCATGGATTAAAGGAATGGGGCAGGTGAAATACCTTTGAAGTTATGGGTCCTATACCCAGCAGGTCTGCAGGTGGCCTTATTTTCACCATCTACCTAAGAATTATGTCTGGAGCACCAGACCCCAGATTCCAAGAGAAGGAAACAAGAAAAAAGTCTATAATAAGTACAAATTATTTTGGTCAGAAAATAAGATATCGTAACAAAAGAAAGGAAGTAAAGAGAAAATTCAGAAAAGAATCACTGAAAGAAAATGGAGCATCTCCGGAACTTCAGCTGAACAGACAGTGGTATCCTGGGCTGTATAGACAGGTGTCTTGCTGGCAAAGTGATCATTGCAACAATTTTTTGTTGTCACTTCTAGCTCAAGACTTATGTCATCTACCATTTTGTAAAACACACTTTCACACATATCTTTGAGTTTATCACAAATGTGTTCTTTCACACATTGTGGAGATGGTGGCTGGCCAGAGTTCCAGAGCCAGCTTCTCCCTTGGGGGCCCATAGGTCTGAATAAGTTCTCTGATGTCTCTGGGTCTCATGTCTTCATCAGCCAAATGGCAATGGTGCCTGTGTAGCCTAATGAGCAGGGTTTTTGTGAGAATCCAGAGATCATGGGTACAGAAGAGCTCTGTAAAAATGCAAAGCCATGGGTGCCTGGGTGGCTCAGTGAGTTAAAGCCTCTGCCTTCGGCTCAGGTCATGATCTCAGGGTCCTGGGATCGAGGCCCGCATCGGGCTCCCTGCTCAGTGGGGAGCCTGCTTCCTCCTCTCTCTCTCTGCCTGCCTCTCTGCCTACTTGTGATCTCTCTCTCTCCATCAAATAAATAAATAAAATCTTTAAAAAAAATGCAAAGCCATGCAGCATGTGATGGTGGGAAGGGTGAGGGGTATGGATTTTATCTTTGTGTGTTTACAAAAGGATCTGACTCCCGAGACTTAGATTCCCGAAAGATTCCATGTGAAACATGAAATGTCCTGTCTCTGTTCTGATCACGAAGAAAGCAGTGCCTTCTGTAACTGTTGGAATTCCAAGGCCTTTCTTTTGATGAAAAAAGTCACTGTAGACTGCATTTGAGTAGCTTTATACTGCTGTATTTCTGCACCAAATAACTCTCAGGCTTTTATTAACTGTTCTGGTGAGTCCTATTTATCAGAAAGGCAGGTGTATTACCTGATAATACAATAAGCTCTGGTGGATGTATGAGTTGTTTTATTTTTTTATACCCATAATCAGTTCCCAGAGCATAATAAACAAATGGCTTATTTCTCCCCCCAACCCCCTTTAGTTAGTTCCCAGTCATGAAGCTATAAATTATCAGCCTTCAGAAATAACTGTTGCCATTTAATAAGAAATATAAAATATACTCTCATCTAACAAGGGACATGATAGATAAAAACAAACAAGGTATTCTTTAAATTTGGCGACGTGATGAAGGATGGGTGTAAGCATGCAAGTGTATTGAAGTTAGCAGTGGGCACGACCCAGGGAAACAGTTCAAAGGACCTCATTTAGATGTCATAAAGTGGACATTACACATCATTTTTCTAAAATGCAGTTTCAGGCATCTTATCTTACCTCCTCCTGAGCTTTGCAATTCCCCAAATTGTCAAAGCCAAGAAAAGAAGCACCTTATCATCCGGATATAGAGGCGTAAAAACGGAAATGAGAGCAAACGTGTGCCATGTTGAGGACGCAGAGCCCTGGTGGAGGTGCAGAGATGGCCAGAAGTCCACCTCCACCAGGCTGCCCTCCTGGGCTCCTCCTGCTTCCTGCACTCTGAGCCTCACCCAGGGCTCTCGTGCTTCTCACGGGCTGAACGCGTCCTATTCCCTAGTAACTTCTGGTCGGTGCAGCGTCTGGTTTTGAATATTCAATATTAAAAATTAAAAATAATTTTAATACATCCTATTTGACAAATACCCCTCATGGTTAAGTCTCTGGTTAAATGTTAAGTCCAAAATTCTTCCCTAAATCCTTTAATGCCTTAAAGAGGCAAATGTGGTCAGCATAACTGAGATCTTATTAGAAGTGAAGAATCTGTATTGAGCAAGCAAATGAAGCTAGACATCAGAGAACACCTGGAGTATAATTCCAGTTATGTGAAATTCTAGAACAGGAAAGATTCATCTATAGTGACAGAAAGCAGATTAGTGATTGCTTGGGGCTGGGAGTCAGGAATGGGGGAATTGGCTGTTAAGGGGCATGGGGAAACTTTTTAGAGCAACAGACGTGTTCTATACCCTTGATTGTGTAATGCTGACACAGGTGTGCACATTTGTCAAAACTCATCAAACTGCTTACTTAAAAATAGCGCAGGGGCGCCTGGGTGACTCAGTGGGTTAAAGCCTCTGCCTTCGGCTCAGGTCATGATTTCAGGGTTCTGGAATTGAGCTCCGCATCGGGCTCTCTGCTCAGCGGGGAGCCTGCTTCCTCCTCTCTCTCTGCCTGCCTCTCTCTGCCTGCCTCTCTCTGCCTACTTGTAATCTCTCTCTCTCTCTGTC
Source organism: Ailurus styani (assembly GCA_002007465.1). NCBI lineage: Eukaryota > Metazoa > Chordata > Mammalia > Carnivora > Ailuridae > Ailurus > Ailurus styani. Next base: position 632,462 of record LNAC01000406.1, read on the forward strand.
AAATAAATAAATAAAATCTTTTAAAAAAAATAGTGCATGTTTTTGTGTGTAAATTATACCTCACGAAATAAAAAAAGACAGAAATGCCCTATGTCAGCTCCACCTTAGACCTACTGAATCAGAATCTGCATTTTAACTAAATGCCTAGGTGATCTGAATACTTATTGAAGTTAGGGGATCAGAGGATTAGAGAACCGGTGTCCACTTCGGGAGCACCCTGGAATCACTTGGGAAGCTCTTAGTGTTACCAATGCCTGCTTCCCTCCGCCAGAGGTTGTGATAGATTTGGCAGAGAGTATAGTCTCAGCGCTGAGATTTTTAAAAGCTAACCAGATGATTCCCAAATGAAGCAATGTGTGAACCACATAGAGCGGTAGTTCTCAAAGTGGATTCCCCAGATCAGCAACAGCTGCAGCATTCCCTGGGAACCTGTTGGAAATGCAAAATCAGAGGTTTCACCCCATCCATACCTACTGAATGAGAACCTTGGGGGTGAAGCCCAGCAATCTGTTTCCGAAAACCTATCAGACGATTCTGACACACACCAAAGCTTGAGAATTCATTATTCTAGACCTAGGAAGAAGTGTTTAGGAAACCAATTCCTTGATCCCCAATTCCTCTCCATGAATCTAACTCAACGTCTCCTAGGGTGTCTCTGAAAACTCTCTGCATTTGAAAATCACTGCTGTGGGTCTCATAGAGGAGGGAAGCTTGTTAAGGACTTTAGAACATGACAGCCAAATTATCCCCATGTCTAGACTGCCTCTTAATCACCAGCCTAGGGCTGGTGCCAGTATGGGAAAATGCCAACAAGGACCCAATGATCTCCTATAGATGTCAGATGCAGGGACATCTCCAAGTTGACTAACATTGTCTCTGCTACCTGGTGGAACAGCACTACAGAAAAATCCAGAAAGTTCTAGAAAACTTCCTCTGAGTTGAGCATCCAAAATTGGTTCCTTTTATACAATGAATGACCCTGACTTAAAGGACAGTTGATTTGTGTGGCTATGAATAGAAAATAATGTGTAAAAAACAAGTAACAAGAAAAGTTTGAAAAATAAAATTAAGGAAATGAATGAAGAGATATCGCTAGGTGGTGGAAAATTGTCAAATCAGTGGCAAGTTATCTAGTGAATACTGAAAGGATTTTGTGACCTCTAAAGCAAAATAGAAATATTGACTAGTATCCCAGGTAGAGGGATAGTGTAATAATCCAAGTAAGAAGAACTCTAGGAACTAGCAAGTACACCAGCCTAGAAGAGGGGGCTGAAATATCATCCTTCGGGGCAAAGTTTAAAATGAAGTGGTTGCAATATTGAGCAGATTTACACATGTAATTAATACATGTCGAGCTCCTATAAGTACTCAGCATATTTATGGCTTTTTGCCACATGGAAGACCCTTACTCATTATATTTTGCAAGTCCAGTTGAATTCTACCCAACCGTAAAGGATAGTGACCAGTGATTCTTGTGCCACTTGCCAGAGGGTATGTTGTGTTTCTCCCACTGAGTTATACACTCTTGAATAATAGTGATATCTTCAATTTCTCTTCTTACTGTTCTTGATGCATTGTCTCATTCTTAAATACTGGGATATGGTGCTTAGGTTTTGTTCTTGGCTGAACTGGAAGTGTTAAAATTTAATAAACACAGAATATTATCTTTCCCTCTACTGACAGGTATTAAGCACCTATTCCGGGTCAAGAACCGGGCAAGTTGTTTAACCACAGCCAGTAATATGAGTACATATTTTTCAATAGGCTGGGCTTCTAGAAGCTTTATTTGTCACAGATTCCCCTTGTTTGTTCAGTGTACAACCAGCTGGCCAGGGTAGACTCCTGAGGATCATCTTATCCTTCTCCTTCTACCTTACCACCCACGTAAAATTTTTCATCAAATCCCATCAATTCTGCTTCCTAAATATCTCTGCTTTGGTCACTGCCATGTAGGTCTTTACCATTTCTTGTGTGAGCATTTGCAGTGGCCTTCTAGTCAATGAGGATTTCACTGGCTGCCCTTCCATCAGAGTAGTCTTTTAAATGCTTTTCTAAGCATGTCATTCCATCACTTAAAATACTTCCACCAGTCCACATAATCTGCAAAATACAATCCAAATCATTTATCCTGCTAGACAAGGTCCCTCGTGTTTCATAAGTTCAGGGAAAAGAAGAGGTTGTGACCACCTTATTTACTGATGCAGTGCCTGACACACAGCTGGTGTTCAGTTAATATCTGGTAGTGTTGTTATCCCTGCACCTGCCCCAGTTTACTTTCCAGTTTCTCTCCTGCCCTCCTTTGAGTCTGTTAGTCTATGCTCCAACCACATGGAAGTCCTTGCCATCCCCAAACAAGCCACACTTCAACGTCTTCACACATTCAGTTCCCTCTGCCTAGAATGCTCATCCCTTTAGGAGAAAGCTTGAATTCTGTGAGTTAATCTGAAGGCTGAATTGTTATCACCTGGATTCCAAGGAGGGTTGGTTTTGCTCTAATGCATTCAGGAAAAGTTGACAACCTCCTTCACCTGTTGCCACCAGAGGGCCTCTGGATGCTTGGCCCTATAGCTTGCTCTTCAAGTAGAACCCTGTGTGTCTCTCCTCAGCCATCTCAGTAGACCGTATCCCACTAGGGTGGTGGAGAGCACTACAGTCCACTCCCTTTAAGGTGGGAAGAATCCTTCTCACGTTTGGGGTGTGGGCTATGTGACGGTGAGTAGACAGCTTAATCCCTAGAGCATGAGAAAGTAACTGCGCACAATGCCCAGCCAGCATGACCCACAGGAAGTAGGGGACCGAGGGTGAGGTTAGAAAAGCAGTTCTTCATTTCATTCAGAGAATTTCTGTAAAAAATGTAAGCCACTTCTGGTAATCAAGATCTTCATGTATAATAAAAATGGTAGTGTAATTATAAAATGTATCATAAGGAAACACATATTCACTCTTCCTTATCTATATGTGTGTGCATTTTATACCAAGGCACTCCCTAGTTGTTTTCCAAATAAACAGTGCAGTCATAAGGATATGATACTTAATAACATTTAATGAGAACTTACTACAAACCAGAAGCTTCTCCAGAGACGTCTCACCCATCAAATTACTTAATCCTCTGAACAGTTTTGTTTTATTTTGTTTTGTTTTGTTTGGATTTTTTAGTTACTACTTCTTTTTTTTATTATTATTATGTTGTGTTAGTCGCTATACAGTACATCATTAGTTTTTGATGTAGTGTTCCATGATTCATTGTTTGCGTATAACAACCAATGCTCCATGCAATATGTGCCCTCCTTAATACCCACAAAAAATACCCAGGCTCACACATCCCTCTACCGACCTCCATTCTAAAACCCTCAGTTTGTTTCTCAAAGTCCATCGTCTCTCATGGTTTGTCTCCCTCTCTGAATTCCCCCCATTCATTCTTCCCTTCCTTTTCCTAAAGTCCTCCATGCTATTCCTTATGTTCCACAAATAAGTGAAACCATATGAAAATTGACTTTCTCTGCTTGACTTATTTCAGTTACCTACAACTGCTAAATTCATTTAGCAGAAGCGTTAAGAAACTTGCCCAAGATCACACAGCTAGCAAATGGCAGTGTCGAGATTTGAACTCAGTCTATCTGGCTCCAGGACCTGAAACAACATGTATCAGGCCACAGATACAGAAGAAGCTACTCCAATTTGTTATCTCATCTTATTCACATTATCCTAACAGCAACTTAAAACCTATTTACATGGTTCAAGTATCTGGCATGATTTCACCATTATGAGTTTCTAATGCATTTACTCATACAGCAATCAGGATTTCAATAAAAATTATTCCCATTCAATGTAATAGGACATATTGATAACTTTTTCATGTCACCAATATAGCATTTTCTCAATGTAGTAGTAGTAAAAAGTAGTGGTATGTGGTATTTCACTTGTGCCTATATTTGAGGAAGACATTAAAAATATTTAAAAACTGACAGGCCTGGGCAGTGACTAGACAAAACAAACGCCTGTAGTCATCCAGAAGGATCATTCTGGAACATGCCAGCAAGATGTCGTTTTGAAAGATTGTATCAACACTCAAACTTCATATACATGTTGTTGAAACCCAACCACATAGTCAATACACTATTCTTTGATTAGTGTGGAACCCTTCTGAAGATAAACTTGACTTCTTTCTGGCCATAAAGGGATATATTTCTGGATTATTGAAAGTTTTTGCAAATAGATGGACAAATAAGAGGAATCGTCTGAGTCTAAAATGTAAGCACAAAAAATATGTGCCTGTCATCTGCCCAAGGTCTAACAACACCCTTAAACTAGTCAGTTTATCTGGGCAACAATTTCCTTAAAAAATAAATAAAAATTAAAAATTAAAAAAGCAGTAAACATAGTCACTTCTTTTTGGTTAGAGCAAAATCATGAATGGAAAAGCACTGAGTTGCAAGGGTTCTGACATGTGTTATTCTCCCAGCCCTCCCCCAACCCCACCCCCATGCATCTGTGTCCCAGCCACGCTTGCCTCAGGATACCTTGATATTCCAGCATCTGTTCGTTCGTTCATTCATTCATTCATTCATTCGAGTTTCCTACATGCTAGCACTTTTTTTTTCTAAATTCACTTATCAAAAATCCTATCCATTCTTCAAGATTCTTTCCAAATCTGACCTTTCCAAGAACACCTTTATGATTAGATGTCAGAAATGCTCTCTCCTTCACCTGAGCTTTGTTTCCATCTTAAGTCATTCATTTCACATTGCCTTATAATTATTTGTAAACTAAATGAGAAATCTCTCCAGGCAGAGTGTAGTCACCAAGAGGTCAAAGAAAATATTATCTATGCCCTTTTGTCACACAGAAGGGTCTTACTCATTACATTGTAAAAGACTGAATTAATTCTACTGAAGTAAATAGAGCAGTGACTGTTGATTCCTATGCAACTTGCAAGAGGGTGTATTCTGTCTCTTCAGCTAAATTGTGCATTCTCCAAGAATAGTGACCATGTCTTCAATTTCTCATCTAGCCCTCATTCCCACACATAAACAAGTGCCTAGTTTAGGACTCCATATAAAAGAAGTGAATTATGACACTCAACTGGCCTTGAACAAAAAACAAGAAATCTGTTTCATGACTTTGTCACAGGGGAAAAATGCCTTCAGAGATTATATGTGGTGAGAAACATTGAAAATGCCCACATTCTTCTGTGATGTTAATTTCTAAGTTTCAGAAATCACATCTCTTCAATGTCGACCATTGCAGAAAGTGACATTGGTGACTTTTTTGAAAACTCTAAAAATTTTCCACTATCCACTATGAATATAAAGAGTGTTGTGCAATTTTTCAATTTCTTCAGAGCCTGAGTGGAAACAACAGATTGGGAAACAATCAAAAAATGTAATATTGGAATACATGCATGGATTCAGCATAACTACAAAGAAGTTTACAAACAGGATCAGTTCAGGGTAGTTGAAAGCCAAGCAAAAATTCAGGGCTTGAACTAATAATAACTCTCACAATTCTGAAAGTTTCATTGACTCTAGACTGTAAAAAATCTACTTAGAACAGTACTCTAAAAGCAGTAATAAATTATCTGATTTTACCTTTCCAGCATTCTTCAGGTAAACAGAGGATAAGAACCAAAGAATAAAATATCAATTAAAGAGATTAACCAAGGAAGCTGAGAAGAAGAGCCCTTGACTGGAACTTAGAAGGTCTGTGTTCACATCCCACGATTTTCACTCAGTCATGTATTTATGAACAAAGCAGTTAACCTCACTGAATCTGTCTCTTCGTCTCTAAAACAGTAATATTAACAATATTCTACCTTCCTTACAGTTTGCTTTTATGATCAAAATAATTTTTGAGAAATCACACTCCAACTATAAACTCTCACAGAAATGGAAAACATTAAATTAAAAAATCGTAAAAGCAAGTAATGAGGACTGCAACGATATTCTCTAAACCAGAGAAAATGTCCCATTTGTTCTGACAGAGCATTTTCTTCTTTTGAATGCATATGGAAAGCCTGAAATACACTGTATCACCCTTTTAGCCAGGGCCATGGTTTGACCTTCTCCATGAAGAAGCCAGGGCAGAGGGCTAGGAACAGAGTCCATGCTCAGAAGATACTGGCTGATTAATATATCACTTTATAAAAGACAGTATCTATTCCCTTCACAACCTGACCCTCTATCTCCAGAGAGAAGCAATCAAGAGTTTAAAAAGAGTTTTAAAAACCTTTAAAATAGTATTGATTTGTGAAAGGATCAAACAAAGAAAATTCCTGACTACATAATCTGCTTCCCCCGTGTACCCTTTTCTGTGAAAGTCTTTAACAATCAATCAGACATTAATCCGTCCTCAATTCTCGAGCACAATCTGACCAGGAGACCCAGCCAAGATTGGGCTGGTGGCCAGAGAGCCAAGTCCCCACCTCTGTCACCACTGGCTATGGGTAAGTGGGAGAAGCTCACCTCTTCCAGACCCCAGAGCTTCACCTATAAATTAAACCGGTTGGAGCACATGGTTTCCTGGAACTCCTTGCCACTCTAAACTCAATAAAAGTAGGTCACTGAAAGAGATGACTTACTGGATCCTCACTGGTGATTCAGTAAATACACTTGGATCATGAGACAACTGATTAAGTAGTAAATGGTGGCAAAACTTGGTGCAAAACCAAACAAGAGATTTTTCTTGCAACTGTGGCCACATTGTCTTTCCAGGAACATGACTGTGGTTGGGAATCAGGCAGTCAGAGAAGCACAGTGACTGTACATTTCTCTCATTACAGAAGGAGAAAACAGAGCCCTGGATGCTTGCAAATTGTGTGCACACAGAAACAGGCTTGTTGAAAAACAAAAATTATATCAAATTGCTCTTCAAAAAGAAATTCACCTTTAAGAACAAATACAGCCCAGGGTATTCTCAGAGTTCAGGGAAGGGCAGAACCGAGGTTACATTTGCAAAATCTTCCAGCAATGCATAAATGAGTTAGCTATAAATGAACGCTAGATTTGCTCCAACCCTAAGAGCTTCTATAAAGCATAAAAGCTTTTAACTCCCTGTGAATAATACTTTCCCATAAAAATCTGTCTTCCTGAGCTCTATTTCTATAATTTCTATATCTATAATTTGGGGCCCTGTTGTTATTTTAAGATACAGTGAAAAGTGGTTTCAAAGAAATAGCTCTTACAAGCACATCTGCATGCCGAGATGGTTAGCTACCATCGTGTTTTCTCAGCAAAATCTCCGATTATCCATTTATCAATCACAGATTCAACTTATTTCCTGCTTGTCACTCCTGCCTCCCTTCTATGTCCAATTTCCAGCAATTGTTCAATGCCCAGATCTGGGAAACATGCTCCATTTCCTCCAGACCTTCTCTAGCTCATTCAGACTTCAGCTATACCAGATAATTTAGGACTTGACTGTAAATGTGGAATTCTATCACTCTTTAATAATTTTATAAAACTCCAAGGAAGTTGCTTCAACTACATTATGACTTCTTTGAGACTTTAAAAACATGACTTCCTATATATGAATCCATGTGGAAGAAAAGGAAAGAAAAGGAGAGGGAAAGAAGGAATCATCAAATACTTGTTGCTTGACAGATTATATTGAAAAATATCTGGTAGGACAAGAGCGTGACCAAACAAAGAAATTCTTCTGATAAAAGACAGTGGACCCTAAAGAGATCTAATGTGGTAGATATTTTAAAAGTAAGGGCTCCAGAGTCAGAATCCCTGAGTTTGACTTCTGGCTATCCACCTTCCTAGCACTGTTATAGAAGCTTTGTGCTTCCATTTCTATAAAGTTTATAAAGTCGGGATAATAGCTGTACTTAACTTCGTAGGGTGTTGTGAAAATTAAATAAGCTGACATGTGGAAAGCACTTGGGTAGCATATGTCTGTTACATAGTAAACATTCCATAATGCTATTAGCATTATAATTTTGACTTAAATTAATAGCAGTTCTAGTGACATGGGATTCACTTTCAGCTGTTTTTGCTGTAGACAGATCAATTGACAATTAAGAGACAAAAGGGAGATAGGCTAGGTTTGTAGCTAAAAATAAAGAAGGAAAAACAATTAAACCAGTGGGTTTTGAAATTAACACAAGAACGGCTTCAAGAATGAGCTTGAGGCATTAGAAAGAGAACCTTGGGGAGGGATGGGGGGAGAGTGATAAACAGACTTAGTGTCCAGAGACTGTGTGAAAGGGAGGGGTCTGAGGGAATCATCATAGCTGACCTAGATGGAGCTAAGAAGAGAAACCAGTTATCTTTCAAGCCAAACAGAGCTACACTCTACATTGGTATTGATGAACTGTACCAAAGATACATTAGTCAAGACATAGGAAGTTATGTTACAATAACAAACATCCCCCAAATCTCAATGACTTAAAAACAAAGGTTTGTATCTTTTATATCGCTTTCATACTACATGTCTAAACTGGTCAGCAGGGATGGAAGAGGACTCAACTCATCGTAATTACTCAGAAACTCAGGCTAGTCTATATAAAATATATATGTATTGCAGATCCCTCACACTCTGAATAGCCAAGTGGCAATAGAATATCATAATATAATATATATGTAATACAGTATAATATAACATAAAATCCCATTTTTATTAAACTCGAGCCCATACCATACACCAACAGCTTAGTGCTCCAGAAATGGTAGTTACGGGGCACCTGGGTGGCTCAGTCAGTTAAGTGACTAACTTTGGTTCAGGTCATGATCCCAGGGTCCCGGGATCAAGCTCCACATTGGGCTTTCTGTTCAGAGGGAAGCCTGTTTCTCCCTCTTCCTCTGCCTGCTGCTCCCTCTGCTTGTTCTCTCTCTCTCTCTAATAAATAAATCAAATCTTAAAAAAAAAAAGATGGTAGCTATATCATAGTCATAGTTGCCATCATCATTCTTATTCTAATTCTAGGGACAATCCTGCAAGATAATATTATCTCCACTCTGTAGATCTGAAAATGAAAAATAAAAGACAAAAACAAGACTCTGAGACTCAAAGAGATTAAGAAAATTACACTAGGGCATATGAACTATACGACATTGATCCCCTATCTGTTTTTCTCGTAGAGCATTCTATCTCCTCTAGAAAACTTAAGCAAGTCCCTAGCTTAACTTTCCAAAGATATTTCCCATCCATCCTCTGTTGCAACTCACAATTTTAACAAACTACTCTCTTATTCTTCACAATGCCCTTTATGCTCCTGTTCACATCATTTCCTGCACTTGGAGAGAACTCTTCCTCATTTTTGTACTTCTAAGTTATATCAATTTTTCAAAGTATGTTCAAAAAACTATTTCTTCCACAAAACTTTTCTCCATCCCCTCCAACAAATTTTATTCCTGTCTTCTGAATTTGGTAATTCTGGATCACTGCCTATATCAGCATCGGGTTTCTGTCTGACTTCGCCCATCTCACTGTGAGCTCCATACAGGCAGGACTTGCATCGGAATCTTCTGTATGTGTGTGATTCTCACTGCACAGACAGGTGCACAGGGTATGCTGTGACTCCTTATTATATTGAAATTACAATAGATCAGATTCTGACTCTCACCCCACCCTCACAGCCAGTCTGGAACAAAATTCATTAGTGGTCCTTATTCAGACCCCTCCTCCCTAGAGCCCTGTGAATGTCCCAGGCATGAGGAAAACACTCCCTAAGGCTTTTGATCTGGATCTCTAGAGTCACTGCTGACCTACACATAGTCCCTGAAAAGTCCCACTCTGCCCAGGACAGCTGTCTGGGAGTACTTAGCCTGTCCTTATAGAAGACAGACCAAGCAGTCATGCCCTTCCTGTCTCCAATGAGGATCCAAGCTCCCATCTCCTCTCCAGGTTACTGAGGAGGAGGTGACTACAGGGACCAAAGGCTATGCCAACCTTACATCTTAGTGAAATCACCTCCACCCTGTCGGACTGCTTTTCTCTCTCACCCCGCCCCCATGGCCAACGTAATTTGCTTGCTCCAGCTTTCAGAATATGAAACCCAAGAAACAGCTCTGCAGGCAACTCCCACTCTCTGCTCTGCAACCAACCCTCCCTAAGGCATAGGAGGTCAAAACACTGTCTACTCCTTTCAATGTAGACAGTAAAAAAAAAACTTAAAAGTAAATTTCAGTAAATTATCCACTACACAAGCTAATGGGACGAGTGCTGATTTGCACAAAGGAGACATTCTCCACTTGATTAAAGGCAGGGATGGTGGGAAGATAATCCAGGAAATAAAATAGGATGATTCAATTAAATGAACCAGTAGGAAAGCTGTTAGTAGACTTACGAGTGGAGCTGACAATGTTATCACGTGCAATTCTGTGTGTGCAGCAGCATTGATGACTGGCCTGCAGTTGCATAGAAAGTTAAAATGGCTGAATTCTACTTAATGGGGCCCAATCAATAAAAGTGGGTTTTGAAGGGTTCTTTAAAAGTATGACTGAAATAAATAAACGTTGACTATTGCTTCAATGTAATCTATATTGACCTGTTCTGTTTAAAATAAAACTTTTGACATATGGGCTCACTTATGTAATGTATTTGCCATCAGCCTTGCATGCCCAAGGGTGTTCCATTTTGACATTTTCTTGGCCTAGAGTATATGGAGTTAAGGAGACCTATGAACCTCTGAAGTTTTATGTAAATTTATGTATGTTGCTACATGTATTTAGATAGATAGTATAGGTATAGGTATCTCTACATCTATTTATAGATAGATATCTATATCTGTCTATCTATCTATCTATCTATGAGAGAGAGAGAGGCAGAGGAGTGAGAGGGAGGGGGGGATCTATGGCATCTGTCAGACTGTCACAGGGGTAGGTAGTTTATAAAAGACAACGTCCAATGTGCATTTTCCCCATTTTCTAGGTAAGTTAAAATAAATCAGAAAATTACCGAGTAACTTTAAAATTGACACACGATTTTAAAGCATTCCATTTAAGAGCCACCTATAATGACAATGTGCCTTATTTTGCAACCTTTGTCCAAATGAGAATTCCAAATTGCTGGAGTTATAATGTAAAAGGAATTGTAAAAAAATAAAAAATAAAAAATAATAAAAGGAATTGTAGTACAGAATTCTAAGTAAGGGCTGTGGCAGTGTGAGAGAGGGTGGCATAAAGAAACCTTGAGCTCAAATGGGTGTGAAGACCTCTGTAAGTCAAGGTCGTTTTGCTCCTGCAAATAAGAGGAAATTCTTCAGAGACACAGGAGAAATGAAAGACCACCAGTTACTAGAAAGCTCATTAGTAAGTATTGTTGATAGAATAATCTCCAGCATCAGAAACAAAATTAAAGTGATGTGAAAGGTTGACAAAATGTTTACACCTCATCATAGAAAGAAAGTTGAAAGCTGGTAGTTAAATGGAGCCTGTTCCTACTAAAGGAGCCACTTCTACCTGAATGGAAATGGTGGAAAGTGGAATGCAGGCCCTAGCCCAAAAGGTTCCCACTCTTTGCTTTCAAGGAAGCATGTAACTTCTTGGGTCCCTGTCTTTATAATGCCTAGAGAAGCGACCCTCAGTTTATTTTCTTCAGGGACACATATGCTGAAGAATGGTAAAGTGTAGGCTTCATGGGGACAAGCAGAAAAATAATAGTGACTGATACATTATTTCACGGAATCCTTGTAGGAACCAAGGAGATGCCCCTATTATACCATTTTGCAGCTGAGGCAGAGGTGTTAAACAATCTGCACAAGGTTAAGTGCTAGGGATGGAATTTGAGCTCAGCGGACTTTTCACTGAGTAAATGCCCTCAACTACTACATAGCACAGCCTCCTCCACCTGTCTCACTCAGTGCTACATTCCCAACACCAAGGACAGGGACTCAGCAGAGGTGATGCAACAGAATCTGCTGTTTCTCCAGCAGCATCCCCCCTCCTCTTCTCCCAGAGTCACATAATATGGCTGCCCACTTGGGTCTGCATTCCCAGGGCTTCCTTGCAGCAGTGGCCTCAGAATTAACTTCACACTAGTGAAATATAAGCAGAGGTGTGACGTGCCATTTTCAGGCTTGGTCCTTGAAATCTTGCATGTGGGCTCCTCCATGCCACCAACTTGGTACCAGCTGAAAGACCCAAGCTCAGGGAATTAAAGAGGACAAGTCCTTCTGGCCTTGCTACTCTCAGAACTTACCAGAAATGTGAAAGCTTCAGCCCTATTTCAGAGTCAGAAACTGCATTAGCAGGCACTGATCCACCTGCATGGTGAAGTTTGAGGAACACTGAAGTAGGCAGCCAGAGAAACCAAATGAAAAGAAGTCCAGGGACTCCTTCTCAGAATTATCTGTGGAACACAGGTGCCCAGCAGCCTGGCACAACCACCTTGGACCATTCCATGAGAGAAAAACCAACTTTTACCTTTTTTAAGCCATTAAATTATTTCTCTCTGACAGCAGCCTAGTCTTACCCTAACACAGTGAGGAGATAGCCTACTTGATGAGTTTCTCCTTCAGAGATCAGAAATGAAAACTGTTTTTTGTTGTTGTTATTGCTGTTTTGTTTTAAGCAGTGAAAACCATTGAGAGTATAAGGACAAGTGTCAAAGGGACTTCAGTCCTTTACTTCTGATAATGCAGTTGAAGGACAACATTATAAGTATGTCTTTTATTATACAACCCAGATATGAGGCAGAGTTTCTCACCCCTTTTAGATCTGGTTAAGATTTACTTGAACCATAATTCTAATACTTAATGGAAACTTAGAACTTTCTCTTCAGCTTTTGCAAATTCTAGTGATTTCTTTTCCCCATTATTGTGAGCCAATGTGTGCCTGCATTTGTACACTGCCTTGTTTTCACCATGTCAATGTAGATGAGAAGCCCAGATTTCCCCCTAACTGTCAGTAAAAAACCATCCTTCTCCCTGGATCCCACTAGAAACATTATTAAAAATATGGGACATTACACAAAGAAGACATAAATGACCTTACTTGTCTATCTGGATTCTTCCCATGATTTCTCCCCACTTCCTCCCCTACCTTCTCCTAGTAAATGTATTTACTGCCCAGACACAACAAACTAGAAGATGTAATAAAGTAGTCAGTACCCATACCCAGGATCACTGTGAGGCCATGGGCTCCAGATGTTGATCCATACAAATGTGCTCAGTCAGCAACTTAAATTCCTTAATAAACATCACCATTGTAATATGAGCTTTCTAAAACATTGAACAACACGAATTCCAGAAAAAGACAAAATGCAATCTTTCTTCCATTTACATAGCAGTTACATTCCTGGAAAAGTCAGTGTCCATTAAAACCATGCAAAAAATACTCTGTGTTCGTAGCATAATGAAGTTAGGTTCCAGGTTCAGATCATCGTAAGCAAGTTTTTCATCTATGTGAATAACTGGCATCTGAAAGACTCATGGGTTGGGGACCAATTTATTGATGTGCACCACTGCCCCAGGCATTGCAGGATGTCTGACATCCTTGGCTCTATGCCATTTTCATTGTGAAGTCCAAAAGTATGCTCCAACAAAGTTATGAAATACCACATTGGACAATATCATTCCTAATGAGAATCTTTAGTATAAAGTCATCAGGATGTAAACTAGCAAAGCTAGCACTCTGTGAGTGTGTGTGTGTGTGTGTGTGTGTGTGTGTGTGTTGGAGAAGGAAGAGGAAAAATGAAAGGATGTGGAAAACAGTGAAGAGGAACTGCCAATTTCACAAGACTTCTGAGGTCTGTTTCTAAAAAGGGAAAGGTTGAGAGTACTTATAAAAGGCCCAAGGCCTTGACAAACTCTCTCCTCTATCAATATCCAGATTTGGTTAGCAAATCTGGCTTCAAAAAAATAAAATAGCTTAAAAAAGAAAAGGAAAGATGTTTGCTCCACCAGCCTCTTCAACTGCACCAAAGGGGGAAGTTACCCTTTGACCTCTTAAGCCATTTACTAATGACCTGCAGCATGAGATTGGATGGCTTTTCTCATTAGTGCATGACTACATAGCAAATGTTATTGCCAGCCAGCCGATTATAAAAGCATAAAGAGAAAGTAATTAGCACAATCATTTTACATAGAGTAAATTTTAGTGCAGCCAGTTTGTCAGAGATGCAATTTCATGGGATCACAGCCATGCATTAATGGAGTTATGGGAAACTGTTAATTTGTTATTTGAAATGAAGTCCTTATCTCTGGCCAGTTAGCTCAGTTAGTTAGTGCCTGATGCTAGGGAGGCCAAGGGCATGGGTTTGCCTCCTGTGACGTCCAGTTTGACTTTATGATGTTGCAAAACTGCTGACTAGCACTCTCTGCCAGCCAGTTCATGTGGGAGGCTATTCATTCCCACCAGAATAATTTCCAGGGTTCCATGAGCATAGATGACTCAGGAAAACTTGCTGGGATAATTCAATTGAAAGTGCATGCTTAAAAAAAAAATAGGAGGGCTCCTTGTAGTGATGAAACTCTTCTGAATTTTGGCTGTGGTAGTGGAAAGACCCACCTACTCATGTGATAAAATTCTATAGAACTAAACACACGTACACACACACACACACACACACACACACACACACACACACACACAAGACTACAAGTAACACTGGGGAGCTCTGATTAAGATTATTGAATTATATCAAAATCAATACCTTAGTTGTGATATTGTACTAAGGTTTTCTGTTTTGTTTTTTTTTGTTTTTTTGTTTTTTTTTTACAAAATGTTACATTAAAGGGAAACTGAATTTAAGGGTGCAGGGGTCTCTCTGCATTATTTCTTACCACTGCACACAACTTTACAATTATACCAATGAAATAATTTTCTTAAAAATGCACATGTTTGGTGATGGTTAAAGAGAATAGCCTTGTATTCCCAAGATAATTCCTAATTCAGCAAGACTTTCCGTGGTTCCCAAATACTACATCTTGGTGCTCTAGGAACAGTTTCTCTGATTCCAGAACTAGTGACTTGTTCTGTTTCAAAAAAAGGAGGCTAGATAATTCAAATTTGCCATCCTCTAGTCCTGTCATTTTGGTTCATATTAGATATCGTTATAGTCTTATGTATGAAATGATGGAGAAATTCTAGTAGATTTTCATGCAAAGAAACTAGCATTTTTAAAGTTTCTTTTAAATATCAGTCATCCCAAATCCAGAAACATATCAAATTGCCATCTAAAGATGGAGGTCCTGGTAATGGGTATTAAGGAGGGCACGTATTGCATGGAGCACTGGGTGTGATACATAAACAATGAATCTTGGATCACTGAAAAGATAAAATTAAAAAAAATAATAAGTATTCATACCTTAAAAAAAAAAAGATGGAGCTACTTCTCAACGGAATCTCATGAGATAGCCAAACAAAATTTATATGAGGGCCATATTTAGGCTACAAGTTTTCCATGTCTGATAAATAATTACAGGTGGGACTTGGGATCACTTTGGAAGAGGCTACAAAATGATCTTATGGAGTTTCATTCTCAGAAAACTCTCAGAGGAAAATCAAGACCCATATGCCGAGGATGGTTTAGATTCTCATCTAAGTCTGTACCGTAAGCTCTTCTTTGAAGAAAGGGTTCATGGACCCATTGTGTTAAGAGATTGCCTCCTTCCATCCTATCCTTCTACTTCTAGAGTTAGTAGAATTGTGCCCTCCCATTATTCATTTCTACCCAGAATCTCAGAATCTCATCTTATTTGGAAATACAGTACTGGCAGATATAAGTATTTAAGATGAGTCATACTAGATAGGGTGGGTCCTAAATTCAATGACTGGTATCCTTTTAAGGAGCAGATGATATATGTAGACACATACAGGGAAGAAGCCCATATAACAACAGAAGCAAATATTTAAGTGATGCAGCTACAAGCCAAAGAAACTGCCAAAAAGCACCAGAAGCTAAGAGAGAACCATGGAACAGATTCTTCCTTAGCGACTCCAGAAGGCACCAACCATGCCAACTCCTTGATTTTGGACTTCTGGCCTCTTGAATTGTGAGAGAATACATTGTGTTTTTTCTAGCCACTCACTTTGTAGTAATTTGTTATGGCAGCCCCAGAAAATGAATAAAACCATCAACCTCAGAAGGTTGAAAGTTTGAGAAGTTTTGAAATACCCCAAATTTATTTAATTTTGGAAACATTTTTCTTTGATTTAACACCTATTAGTCTTTCAAGAAAATTATTCTAAAAATGCTAGTTTAGACTATTTCAAATTTCAATGTGTATATGAATCACTTGAAGATTTTATTAAAATGAAGATTATAATTTAAGAAGTCTGATGTGGAACCTGAGATTCTGCACTTCTAACAAGCTCCCAGGTGATTCAGGTGCTGCTGACTCTTGGACCAACTTTGAGTGCAGGTTTATACACTAGCAGGCAAGGGCTAGAGTGGACAGTCTTCCAGCATCTTTTCCAATTCAAAGGACAATGACCTACTGTCCATGAGCCTGCTTAACTAATAAAATGTTCCACCAGAAGAAGGAAAAAAAAAAAAAGGACAATGACCTAGCTATCTATGGTGGCTTGATTTTTGTTCCCAGTGCTTGACTTACTTGTAATAAGGAATTTTGTAGTGCCTCTTCCCACGGTGGGTGGAGAAACTTCCCTACCTCACTGATATCAGCTGAGCCATGCAATTTTCTTTGAGCCATGAAATATCTATGGATGAAGAACATGCCCCATGAACGTTAACTGATGAAGATCCTCTGCCCCTTCAGACAGGGCCCCAGAATTAAGACATGTTGGGAAGAAGTGAACCCAGCCAAAAGCCTTGGAATCCAGCCTGGCTCAGCCAAGCCCAACCTAAATCAACCAAACCACAGGCTACCCATACACTTATGAAAGAGAAATAAATGTTCACTGATGAAAGCTACCGAGAAGTTTGAGATTGCTCATTATACAGCAAAACTGAAAAATACACCATCTTGGTCTTCTATCCATCCATCCCTTAACTATGATTACAAACGTTTATCAATAACCTAGAAGGTATTTATTGACTGCCAACCATCTACCCAGTACAAGGAGGTAGAAGATATGATTCCTATTCAGAGAACTGACAGTCTACCTTAGGGAAAAAGTGGCTTACAATTAAAAGAATAAATTACAATGTAAGATCATATAAGATTAAGAGTAACAGAAGTTTGGTGTAGTCTAAGTAGGCTGGAGTTATCAGAGAAGGCTGTGGATGGGCTTTGGATAGGTAAGAAGAATTGGAGAATCAATTTTGAGGGGATGAAGATACCTCCTAGAGAAAAGGTTCTAATAAGAGTAAAATGCTACAAGCTAACAAAGTATTGATTGCAAAATTCAAACCAGCTTTTCTGACCATTATGGGAAAGCACACATATATTACTACACTGTGGCAGGCCATTTGTGACCGTTTGGAGGAGAAAGAACATTCTATTTGTACATTATTCACTTCTGGCACAGTAAGAATTGGAGGCACAATGAGGAACCGCCAGTGGCCAGTTTTCAGTAGCCATGACAAAGCGAAGGCAGTGAAGTCAGTGGGCTGCAGGCAGGACTCAGTGTGTATTACTTGCCCAGTGGAACTGACAGAGGCTGAGAAATATTGGAGCAGGAGAAAAAGTGCTTTGTACCAAATTACTTTTTATTCCTCTCTTAATAAAAATTTCCTGGGTTGTCTTCAGTTATCATGGCTAAGTTCATGATTCATTGTTCATGAATGTATGCATAGAGCAATTCTGATGATGTGCTGGGAATTAGAGGAGGTTCAGAAGAAGAGTGAGTTTGCACAGTGACTAATATCCAGCCTCAGGGATCTGCTCACATACAGGACTACAACAACAGTGCATGGGTAAGCCAGAAAATGGAATCAACATTCAGTGTCTCCCATAACAAAAACT
Organism: Ailurus styani; assembly: GCA_002007465.1. Classification (NCBI taxonomy): domain Eukaryota; kingdom Metazoa; phylum Chordata; class Mammalia; order Carnivora; family Ailuridae; genus Ailurus; species Ailurus styani. Next base: position 650,274 of record LNAC01000406.1, read on the forward strand.
ATAATTGTTTTAAAGATAGATCTTATAGGGGTGCCTGGGTGGCTCAGTTGGTTATGCATCCAACCCCTGGTTTTGGTTGAGGTCATGATCTCAGGGCTCTAAGCTGTACTCAGAGCCTACTGGAGATTCTTTTCCTCTCCCTCCTCCTTCCCTTCCCCACCACCCCTCCCTCTATACTCTCTCTCTCAAATAAACAAATAAATAAATAAAATTTAAAAAATAAAGATAGGTCTTATAAATGTTCTATTCCTACATACTCATTTTATAGATTGGGAAACTGAGATCCAAAGAAAAGTGATTTGTCAATTTAATCAGTGTGGGCCCAGAACAAGAATCTCAGATTCAGGATTCCCTGCCCATCGTCTTCTCATTTGCATCAAGAGATCTCAGAAGGACATACAGATGTATATTCCCTAGAGGTCCATCCCTGGCAAGGAATCTGAAGTGCCTGCTCCTAGGTGTGTCTCTGCTAAAGTATTTTGGAGGCAGCTCATCCCGGGGAAGAAGTATCACAGGACCCACAGGAGCCCAACCAAGGTCAAGGGAAGAAAAGAGTTCGAATATAGGAGAGTCCATACTCTTTATTTTTTTATTTTTTTTAAGATTTTATTTACTTATTTGACAGAGAGAGACACAGCAAGAGAGGGAGCACAAGCTGGGGGGGGGTGGGAGGTGGGAGAGGGAGAAGCGGACTCCCCGCCAAGTAGGGATCCCGATGTGGGGCTCGACACCAGGACCCCGAGATCATGACCTGAGCCGAAGGCAGCTGCCCAACGACTGAGCCACCCAGGCGTCCCAAGTCCATACTCTTTAGACTGCCCTCTGGCTCCAGATCAATTCCCCCTGGTCCCCACAACTAGACCAGAACTGTCAAAATGTAGAAAAAGAAGGTGGTAAACAATAGGGTAACAGCTAACATTTTTTGAGCACTTTACATGAATTATCTTATACCAAAACACATTTTACAGATAAGGGAACTCAAACTTAACAGTGTTAGTTAACTTGCTTAGGGTCTTGATAAGTATATGTAGTGGAGCTAGGGTTTGAAGGTCAAGTTTTGACTCCAGAGTTCTTGCTCATTACTTCTTACATATAGCAATACCACTGCAGCAATTGCTGTGCAGCAGGTTAACACTTATTCACGCAAACCTGGCCATAAACATCTCCTCCCCACTGCCTCACCCAAGAGAATTCTATAATTGCCAAATCAACTCCTGTCCCACCCTGTGCCCTCGGAATAAAAGACTATGTTATCTTGTAGGATTTGAGAATGGATAAGCATTGGCTGGATCAGGAGGGATGAATAAAGGGACATACTGAGTCTTATAATGAGCCACAAAATAAGAAGTATTAAAGAAAAGAGGAGGGATAGAGAAGGTAAGGGCAGATGGGTCTAGTAATAGCAGTGAGTGATGAAGGAGAAGCCCCAGGCAGTATGAAATGCAAGAGAACTAAGGAGTGAGTATAAGAAGTGCTGCAGGGGATTAATGTTTTTCTACAGATAAAAGTGAAAACTGAAGTTCCTTTCATATTATGTATGGTTATTAAACTGTACTTTGGTAAATGTGACACTATTCTAGAGCTAAATAACTATTTGAATGCACCACAAATTTGAAACCAAAGTGTACAATTTCAATAGGCTCACAGGTAACACAAAGCGTCCTCATGCTGAAACTTAGTATACATACTGAGGTGGGGGACAATTTTCCAGGAATATGACAGGCCTCATGGCAAAGGCCATCAACGCCACAAAGGATAGAGGGTCCTCAGGGGACCCATCTGCAAGTCATAAACCTGCAAGTCCAGCCTCTAGAGCAAAAAAGGAGAAAATGGCAGAAAATAAAAGGCCATGAAAAACACTGCTCCAAACATATAGACAATGCCCTCTGGGGGCTTCCTGAACTAGCTGGAAGATTTGAGGAGTATATTCATAGCAATTGTAGCAAAGGCAGAGAGAGAAATGCTGTTAGTTCCATTCTCGTGATCCTAATGTACTCCCGGTTTGGGGAAACCTGAGAAACATGGATTATACTCCCTATCTCCATTGAAAAGTTGGAATAATAGAAACCAGAAATTGGTCATACATTTACATGGTATGTATCAATTTCACAGACATATAGCAAGACAGATCTGTCGACTGGAGAAGTGGAGATTTCAGTCTGGACCCTGAAATGGTGAAGGAGACCCTGAGATGCGGAGTTAGGAGAGGACAGCAAAAACCATGCAGGCTATGAGGGCAGCAGCACAGGGAGAAAAGGTCTGCAGCATCTGGACCTTCAACACCCAGCTTCTCGGTTGCTTAGCAACTTTTTGCATAGAGATTAAGCAGTGAGTCTTTAAGAACTCTGCGGTGAATTCTTTGTTGTAAGAAACAAAATTGTATCTGAGTCCCCAAAGAGTTACTTTGACTTTCAGAGGTGACAAATTCACCAGAGACAGTCAGTCATCATGGCTTATTGAGGTTTGACCATGAGCTGCCCTGGGGGGATTCAAAAGACACAAGAGACCATCCCAATCAATTCCAAGGAGTTCACCACATAGGCAACATACTCATATGAGGAAGGTAATTGAAAAGAAATACATCTATTTCTTAGTGTATTTTTAATTAAGTGTTCTAAAAATGCACTGGATTATTTTATTCATTTGTATCTATATGCATTCTCTTGTCCATTTTAATGGAAAGAAACTCAACTTATTTGCCCTGCAAAGAAGCACCTATCTCAAAGGGAGAAGTGTAGTCAGCCAGCGTCCTGGGATTAGGGTGTAACAAATATTTTGTGACCCAATCAGGCTATTATCCCCCTAGGGCCCTGCTATGCAAAGATGTTCATTATAAAAAACTAGTTAATTTCAGTACAAAGTACACAGCATTTAGAAGCAAAATATCTGGCACATCAACCCCTAGCATCTCAAGACAAGGAGTTAAGGCAACCTGTAATAGGTTCAACCAAACTCTCCAACCAAACTTTAGTGACACAGAGGATGAACAGTGCTCTAGGAAGAAAATTACTTTTAGGTAGAGGGAAGTCTAGAATAGATTTCAGGGATATAGGGTCTGTATAGTGAGTTGGTTTCAGAACAGACCAAATAGATGATACTATAAGAGGCCCTAGTAACATGTCTTTGTCTTGGGAATATAAAATGAAGGCATACCACTGATGAGAGCTGGCACCTTTGGAATGAGATCATCCTTTCTCCACAACTGCACTGAGGAATGGACACAGCAGCAGGTTGACTCTGCTAAGGCCCACAGACACACACATGGGGGTAGCAGGAAGTGGTGGGCCTCAATCTGGGAGTGAGAGGCAGATGGGAATGCCACTCAGGACAGTGTTAGCCTGACCCATCCCAGAGTTCTAGAAGAAAATCAAGGGAAGGATGGCATCCCAAACTAGAAACCTCATTAACCAATCAAACCTGTTGAATTCTGACTGGCTTTAATTTAACTTAAAGAATAAGGAGTGACAGCATTAAGAGGAAGGAGTAGGACACTCCAGCTTCTGTCCCCACAAAGAACAACACTTAGATAGCTACCCATAAACAAAAATAGCTCTGGGACCTCTCAGGAGTCCAGTTAAGAAGCCATAAAAACTTTCTATTTGCAATGACATGGAGGGAGCTAAAATATATTATGCTAAGTGGAATAAGTCAGTCAGAGAAAGACAAATATCAAATTATTTTACTCATATGTGGAATTTAAGAATTGAATCATGAATATAGGGGAATAAAAAGAGAGAGAGGCAAACAATACCCATAGAGCACAAACTGAAGTTTGCTGGAGGGGAGGTAGGCAAGGGGATGGGTGAAGTAGGTGATGGGTATTAAGAAGGGCACTTATTGTGATGAATACCAGATGCTGTACGTAAGTGATGAATCATTAAATTCTACACCTGAAACTGATATTACTCTATACGTTAACTCACTGGAATTTAAATAAAAATTTGCAAAGAAGAAGAAGAAGAAGAAGAAGCAGCTTCAGCAACACAATAGAGTAAAAAACCTGATAATAACTACGCAGAAAGGGAAGAGCATGGTGAGTGACCAGCTTCTCCAGTCTTTTAGGGCACAGCACAAAGGATGTGATAGTCTCACACCACAGAGACTGGTATAGCAGAGATATCTGGAAACAGCTAGAAACAAGGAAGGAGGGCACGGATTACCAATATCAGCAACATGGTAAGATCTAGTGTGTTCTCAGTTGTCTGCTTTGTGAATGACCCCCAGCCTTCACCACTGAGGAAACCAGCAAGCAGTACAGTTGCCTTGGACTCCCTAAAGCTTTCTCTGCTGAAGCACTCACAGGCTTTCAAATTTGCAGTCTCCACCTATATGAATCCATCCCCAACCCCATCTCCTTACCCCTGATGGAGCCGCCTCAGCCCCAAGGACCCAGTACAGTCACCCCACTCAGCAGCCATCCCCAGCTTCTCTGGATACCTATTGACACAATGCCAGACCAGGCCCTGACCACCAATCCCCACCACAAGGCACATTTATGGAGATAAAAATAAATGGGATGATATCGTGTATTTTTAGATGGAAAGAATATTATTAAAATGTCTGTTCTACCCAAAGTGATCTACAGAATCAATGTAATCCCTACTAAAAATCCAATGGCATTTTCATAAATATATAAAAAACAATCCCAAAATTCATATGAAACCACAAAAGGGGCGCCTGGGTGGCTCAGTGGGTTAAAGCCTCTGCCTTCAGCTCAGGTCATGATCTCAGGGTCCTGGGATCGAGGCCCACATCGGGCTCCCTGCTCAGCGAGGAGCCTGCTTCCCCCTCTCTCTCTCTGCCTGCCTCTCTGCCTCCTTGTGATCTCTCTCCCTCTGTGAAATAAATAAATAAAATCTTTAAAAAAAAAAAAAAACCACAAAAGACCTCAAACAGCTTAAACAATCTTGAGCCTGGAGAACAAAGCTAGAGGCATCATAATTCCAGATATCAAACTATATTACCAAGCTACAGTAATCAAAACAGTATGGTATTCATCTAACAGACCCATAGACCAATGGAACAGAATAGAGAGCTCAGAAATAAACTCATGCATATACAGTCAACTAATTTATGACAAAAGAGACAATAATATACAATAGGGAAGAGATATTATCTTTAATAAATAGTGATGGGAAAATTGGATATTCACATGCTAAAGGATAAAATCAGATCTTTATCTTACACCATACCCCAAATCAACTCAAAATGGATTAAAGACTTCAACATAAGACCTGGAACTATAAAAGTTCTCAAGAAAAGAAAAGGGAATAGCTCTTTGATACCGGTCTTGGCAGTTTTTGGCTATGACATCAAAGGCAAAGAAATGAAATTCAACTCAATAAGCAAATATACAGCTCAATAGCAGACAAAAAACCAATTAAAAATGGGGAAAAAGCCTGATGATTCACAGAATCTTGTACCCATGGGGCAAGTAATATATTATATGTAATAAAAAATATAAATAAATAAATAAATAAAATGAAATAAAAATGGGGAAAGGACCTGCATAGAAATTGTTTCAAAGAAGACATACAAATGGCTTTTTCAACAGGTTGAAAAGATGTTCATCATCACTTAATCATCAGGGAAAAGCAAAACCACGAGATATTACCTCATACTTATTAGGATGGCTACCACCAAAAAGTCAAAAGATAATTATTGACAAGGGTGTGGAGAAATAGGTCCCCTATGCACTATTGGTGGGAATGTAAATTGGTATAGACATTAACAAAAACAGTATGGAAGTTCCTCAAAAAATTAAAATAGAATTACCATGTGATTCAGCAATCTCACTTCTGAGTATATATACAAAGGAGATAAAATCACTATCTCAAAGAGATAACAGCACTCTTGTGTTGATTGCATCATTATCCACAGTAGCCAAGATGTGGAAACAACCTAACATATACAAACACACACACAACTACACACATACACATATACACTCATATATACATGCATGTAAATACATGTATACAATGAATATGAGTCAGTCTTCTAAAAGAAGGAAATCCTGCCATTTGAGACAACATAGGTAAACCTGGATGGGATAATGCTAAGTGAAATAAGCTAGACACAGAAAGATAAAGATAAATGATGTCACTTACATGTGGAATCTAAAAGAAAGTCAAACTCACAGTAACAGAGAGCAGAATGGTGGTTATCAGAGCCCAGAGCCCTGAGGTGGGGACAAGAAGGGAGATATTGACCGAAAGGCACAAACTTTTCATTACAAGATGAAAAATTTCTACAGACCTAATATACAGAATGGTGACTGTGGTTAATAATAATGTATACTTGAAATTTGCTAAGAGGGTAGATCCCAAGGATTCTCAAGTATACACACAAAATGATATCTATGGAGGTGATGATACGTTAGTAAGTTTAACTGTGGTAATCATTTCACAATTAGACATGTATCAAATCATCATGTGGTATATCTTAAGTATATGTAATTTTTATTTGCCAAAAATACATTTAAAAAAATTTTTTAAGGAGTGGAAGGTCATGCACCCAGAGTGTGAGAGACAATACAATATGTCCCTACTTACAGCATGATGCAGACCAATCCCCTTTCCCACATCCACCTACCAGGGGCCATGTATGCTGTCCCATTCAAATATTCTGAGATGATATTGAACACATTTGTTTCATAAGCAATTGTACATATTTTGATTTTAAGTAAAAGCATGCCTGGAAAATGTCAGTTAGTATTAAAGAAGGTCCTAGGTGAAGAATCAACGAAAGGCACTCACCATTTATAGCCAAGTGGTATTAACCATGAATATCGTGAAAAGCAAAGATTATTTTTAGAGATATATACTAAAGGATTTAGGGGTGAAATGTAAAAATGAGAATCACAGTATGATATGGAGAAAGGAAAGCTAAAACAAATCTGACAATACTTTGACTATTAATTGAATCTCAGTATGATGAGCTCATAAGGGTTATAACTTTTCCAAGAATTTAAAAATTTATACAATAAGACATTTTTAGAACAATATAGGTAGAGGAAAAAGGAAAAAACAGGATTTTCAGTAGTTTCTGCACGCTTAGCCTTGTGAAAGCAATTAGACAATATGGCTGAAATTCTGTATCTTCACTAATATCATAACTAATTATTTAACATATTGCATTTGTTTTATTTCAAATGCTGAGGGTTGAGCTAAAGATACTCCTAAGTTCATGTCATATTATCAGTAAGTTATGGAAAGCTTCTCACTTGTTGTTTATGTGTTTATTCCCTCCCATTTCTCTCCCCTACTCCTACATGAGTAAGCATCTTACATGTCAATGTATAAGTGTTTGTATGTGTTCTTGCAAAATACACATTTTACATGTATGCACATATTGTAAATAAACTCAGTCCTAAAAATACCAAAGTTGATTATTATGGATCAGCTTATTATTCTTAAAATTATCAATTACTGAGAAATGTATGTTCCATTTATATGGGTGAAATTATTAAAAATGGCAAAACCTATATAAGATATAAAGTAATTTGGCATAAAAAATATGTCAGTGGCTGAAGTATTATTATAATGTATTTTTCTTATTAATATTGGTAAAATATCTATTCAGTACTATTTTTTCCAAGTTCTATAAAGAATATACAACCTACAGGATATGTTTTTTATGAAACTTGGATCAAATGTTTTCTTTACCTCCTTACCTCCAAGAAAAAACTAAACAAAATAAAAGTATACAATGAAAATCTTTACTTTTTTGGTTACCTCTGCTTTGCACATGGGCAATATCAACTGACAACCTACAGATTTATTTGTTGGCCCATAAGTGATTAGTCCACCTGCCAATTACACAATAAACTCTACTCATGTGGGCATTATCATCCCATATGCAATCTCTAATTCAATATGCAAGGTGGCATATATCTAGTTCATTAAAAATGGGGGATGGAAAAGCACTATGATATTGCCCATGGAAAAGCACTAAAAGACTGAAGAATATGCTAAATCTGGGTTGTCACTGAGTGAATATGACAAAAACTTGTTTTGCAACAATTCTTATAAATGAAGAAGATAGAGAATAGAATTTACAATGCCTGCAGGTTAATGTCTTGGGGGACTTAATTGAACATTTTTAGTAATTTTGTTATTATTTCCTAAGTAAATCTTTTTCTTTACCATATTCACCTTGTCTAGAAATGTTTACTAAGAATATTAGTATATGACTAATGTTTATGACTTGACTCACATCTAACTCACTGAAATTTGTTTCTTTCTTTTCCTTTAATTCTTATGAGAAAATTAATTTTATTTTAAGTGTTTTTTAATTGCCTGTTTCCTTTCAAAAACCTAAGCATCCTATAAATTAGGAGGCAGGTGCATTATGCAAGCTACAGTGAGTTCTCAAAGTTTCTTAGTAAGTCAGGTATTGAGAATTCAGAGCATATTTTTTTTTCCCATGAAGATTTGTTACACAAGGTGGTTGGTTGTCTAGAGCCAATAAAAATCTTTCTGCCCCATTAACACTGATGAAATTGTTTTCCTAGAATAGCTATTTTCAAATGGAGTCCACTGTTGTCCTGTTGACCATAGGAAACCAATGAGACACTTTCAAGGGGTATTCAAGGTCAAAATTATTTTCACAATCACACTGAGACACTTTTTACATTTTCACTGTGTTGACATTTGCTCTGATGGTCCCAAAGCAATGGTGAATAAACAACCAATAGTTCAGCCCAAACCAGGGCAAGGGCAACGAACTAGTAGTTTTATATCCTTCCCTGCCATTCACACACTTAAAAACACCAGCTTCACTTGTTCACGAGGAAGCAGTAAACGTTATTCATTTTATTAAGTCACAACTCCGAGGGCAAATCTTTTTAATGTTCTATGTAACAAAATGGGAAATATGCACAAAGCACTTCTGCTACTTACCAAACTACAATAGTTGTCTCCAGGAGAAGAAGCAAAAACAAAATAAAACAAAATATGTATGTGATTGCTCAAGTTACAAGTGAACTAGCCACTTTTTTCATGGAGGAAAACAGCTGGCATATTGTGGTTATTCAGACCTGGATATCCAGCAGATGTTTTCTCAAAACTGAATGAACTAAACCGAACACTTCCAGCAAAATAACTAATGTATTTGGTGCTGATGATTAAATTTGAGTTTCAAATAAAAATTAGAATTTTGGAAAACTTGTATCCATCATCATGAGCTTGACAGCTTCCCAACATTTGCAGATTGCTATAGCTTCAGATACTACATTGCAACTAATCCTTGAGAAATTACCAGTGGTTGAATTTTGGTGTAATATCAAAGAACATCCAGAATAATCTGAAAAGGCTATGAAAACACTCCTACTTTTCCAACTACATATCTGTGTGAGGCCAGATTTTCTCCATATGATTCAATCAAATCAATATACTTCACTAGACTGAATGCAGAAACAAATATGAGAATACAGCTGCCTTCTATAAAGCCGGATATTAAGACTTCTATAAAAATAAGGCCATTCCTTCCTCTACATTTTTTTTGTTTTAGAAAATAGTTATTTTTTTATTTTAAAATGTTATTTTAAAAAGTGTCACACCTAATTTATTATTTTAATGATTAATAAATATGTTATTTTTCTGTTTTGGTTTCTAACAGTAAATTTTATACAGCCTACATAAAACAAAAACTCTTCAATTTCCTTAATAATTTTTAGAAGTTTAAAGATTCCTGAAGTTGAAATTTTCTGAACTGCTGTCCCAGAGAAACAATATTAAGCACCAACTGGGAATACTGAAAAGCAAGCCTCTCCTGCTCTGTACCAGAGATGTCTCCCTCTCCCATCCAACACACTTATTCGAGGAACATTCTTCATCAAGTCCTAAGCAAACTCAACTCACTCAGGAAGGGATGCAACATAGGGGCATAAATGGGGATGGTTTCTACAGAAGGTGGAGCTTCCCAAAGATGCTTGTATATATGAATTAAAGGTCGGTGCTACAATAGGGACTTCAAACTTCCCTGGGTCATAAAAGAGATCAAGGCATCAACATCAGGGCTTCACTTCTGTACAACTTCTCTCAAACATTCTGGATGGGAAAGATTTGTTCATTTCACTTACAAGCAGATGTATTCCTAACATCCAGCAGTGTCCAGCACACAGCAGCTTCCTGACATATATTTGTAGATGGTAGGTGGATGGATGGATGGATTGATGGGTGAATGGGTGGATTGGTAGGTGTATGAAAGGATGACTGGATGGGTAAGTAGATGGATGGAAAAACTTCTTTGAAGAAATAGAGGCCAAGAAATAGAGAAGGTTTCAGCAACTTGAGAACAGGCGCAATACCTAGCATCACTATCATGATCAATTAAAGTATTGAGCATTGAGATTTTGCCCTGGGTCTTGACCCAAGACATGGATTGGCAGTGAGGAACTGATAGAGCACTCCAAGTAGAAGAAACCCAGGATTCTATCTGAGCTAACAATGTAGGACCATTTTTCTAATACTGTCTTGAATAGGGAGATCACAAGAAGAAGTAGAAGGTTTGAGACTATAAAGAATCTTACTTACCTTACCTCCAAAGAAAACTAAGCTTCCCAATGTGACTCTCCTCTTATTCCACTCCCAAAGGTATCCATAATTACAAAATGTTAGATTTATCTGCTCCTTTATTTTTTTCTACATCCAACATAGGAATGGTGATACAGGCTATTGAGAAAAGCAGGTGTTTTTAGAGAACATTTGGTTTTTCATAGCATTTCATCCATGAGCATATCTGACCTGGTGGAATTCAATTTGGGTCAAATTGGTATGCATTTACTGAACACCTGCTATATACCAAGAACCATTCTCAACACTGGAAACACAAGGACGGATAAGTGATGGTTCCTGCCTTCAAGGAGCTCACAATCTTATAGAGAGGGCAAACATGTACGTGAATGACATCATATGTGTTCAGGGGTGCAACGGAACTACATGGCAGGGCATCCTTTCAGGACAGCAATCCCCCAAAATTTAGCTTCCTATTTACTCTTTATAAATTAATGTTCAGCTTTCTCCATTCCTGTTGAGATAATCTGAAAGTCTATTAAAAGTCTATCATAGGTGTGCCTGGGTGGCATTTGCCTTTGGCTTGGGTCATGATCCCAGGGTCCTGGGATTGAGCCCTGCATTGGGCTCCCTCCTCAGGGGGGAGTCTGCTTCTCCCTCTCCCTCTGCCTCTCTCCCTGGCTTTTACTCTTTCTCTATCAAATAAATAAATAAAATCTTTAAAGAAAAATAAAAAGAAACAAATTCTTAAAAAAAGAAAAAGTCTATCACAAATCATTTTAATCTAAGACATCCATTTATTGGACAAGAGACCACTCCAGTAAAATGTCACATTGAGGAACTGAGAGACAATGAGACTTGAGGATGTCAAACTTGGAGCGGTTGCTAGAATCAGCAGAACAGGGAAAGAGAGAGAGAGGAAGAGAGAAGGAGAGAGCATGTGCACTAGTTCTTCATTTTGTCAATGTCCCTGACCTGGGAGAAACTACTTTTCTTCCCCACCCAGCAAGCATGTAAAGCAACACCCCTGCTTACCACTGAGAGACACCATCTGCTATGGTTAAGATAGTTCTGGACTGCTAAACCTCCCTGCCTCCCACTCCAGCAAGGGATCTGATGAGGCCTGAGGACGAGTCATGCAAACCCAGGGCACCCGACAAAGTCATAACCTTGGCCAGCCAAGAATCATGGGGCTCAGTGCACTTGTCAAGCATGTCAGCTCTATATATGAGCTGAAGAAGCAGCGACCCTCAGACAAGAAACAGAAACTGAGGGGGAGGTCTAGCCAGGGAACCAACTTTGATAGAGGCAAGAACAAAGATTCTGCTTGTGGCCAGTAGAAGAAGCTGACTGGGTTCAAGTACACTCCAGGAGACAAAAGTCAGTCAAGCAAGCACAATTATTTGTTAAATCACAGGGGTTCGCCAAGACAGCTGGATCCAGCGGTGAACAAATAGACACAGACACTGCCCTCATGGACTTCAAATATCAAAAAAGTCCAACAGCAAAAGTATTACTACAAGTGCAATAAGTACAGGGAAATATGGGGGTTGTAAGAACACATTCCAGAGCTTTTTGCTTAGTTTGGAAGATTAAGGAAGATTCCTCTGAGGAAGTGATATTTAGGCAAAGATAAAGGTCAAACAGGCACTAAGTCATGAAGAACCCTGACAACCTGACCTGGGCAGAGGCTGGTCTCAGACACCTGTCTGAAAGCACGGGCCTTGAGGGAGAGCTCCAGTAAGGAAGAGAATCAGCTTAACCATCGACCAGCTGACATACTTCATCATAACTGAACTTCTGGGCACTCATCAGAGGTGGACGTCAGCCTCGCAAGGCTGACACCCAGGGAGACTTCAGGAGAGACCTGGGGGAGTCTCATTAGAGAGTCAGGTCCACAGGCCACCAGTCCCAGAAAGGTCTGAATGGCTATGGGTGATTCCATAGGGATCCCGAGCCTGCACACGGGGAAGTAGGGGAGGGAGTGTCTGTTTGAACTATAAAGTCCCCCCACAAGAATGGTCTCCCCACAAAACGAGAAGCAGTTAGCTCAACTCAGTAGAGATGTGCGTATAGAAAAAAAAGCACCCTGTGAGAAATTGTGATGATAGCCTGGTTTCCTCGTGTTCTTATTTTTCTTAACACAACTGGAAAGCTGGCCACACACACGCACACACACACACACACACACACACACACACACACAGAGTATCATAATAAACTTTCAACCCATAGTAAAAACAGACATAAATTAAAAATATAGACTTTAAAGCAATTATAAGTCAGATTCTACTACTTAATTTCTTGCTCTCCTATTTAGTTCTAAAAAATGTATATCCTGGACTTCCAATGCACAATATAGTGAACAGAGACAGAAATATTATATTATAACCACCAAACTTGCCAAGGGAATAGATCTTAATTATTTGTACCTCCCCAAAAATGCTAATTGTGTGACTTAATCAAGGTGCTAACTGACGGGCCAATGGCAATCCTATTACAATATGAAAATGTATCAAATCTTCAACTTTCACAATTTTAGGTGTCAAATGTATTCCAACTAAGCAAACAAAGCTGTATGGGAGTTTGGGGTAAAGAAAGGGTGGTGGGCAGGTAGAGGAGAGCTGTTTCCCCCAGTGGGATGCCCCTCCTCCACTCTCGAGGGTCCAGCCTCCATCCCTCGCTGACCTAATGCGCTGGAGGCTGGCTTTTGATGGACTGACCCAATAGCCTCTTGTGCCTTCCGGCTTCCAGGCCAGAGGCATTGACAGATGGCTGGGAGCTGGGAGGTGAGTTCCGGTTGTTCACTCTGGGACCAGTAGGCTCTGGGCCACAGCACCTGCAGGGCAGCCATCATTAGGTGCCTCTGTGCCCACCCTGTGCCTGGCACCTGGCTTCCCTCAGGCCTGGGGCTAGTGTCGGCTCCCCACTGTACCAGCCCGGCATGTTTTCACTACCCCTTGCTGGTCTCTCTGAGAGCTGCCTGCATTTGTAGAAGACAGTCCTTAAACTCTCCTCAGTTCCTTTCTTTAATCTTGTCAGAATCCTGACCAGGACACGAGAGGGCTTTGCACCAACTGTCACACGCTTCTTGATAGGGAAGGATGGGCCCCGAGGTCAAATAAGGCCAAGAGGATTGAGGGAATAAATGATAGTAAAAGCAGTTGCCTTTTCACTGCCTGGAGCTGCAGGGACTGCCCAGGGGTCAGAGTGTGGAGTCTCTGGCTAAGGAGGGGAAGAATCGACTCTTTAGAGCAAGAGAGGACTGGAGGGAAAGGACCAGCGCAACAATAAAGCTACCATTCAGGAAGAATGTACCTCCTGCAGCACTGTGTTCAACATTCCACCTGCATTATGTCACATGGTTCCGAAGGAGCCCATTTTCCAGATAAGGAAAAGACTCAGGAAGAGCCTGGATGGGATGCAGGTCTCTGACTCGAGAGCCCAAGGCCTTAATCACACACTCTCCTGATACCATTGTACCCACGGCTGAGACTCTGAGAGGCTTTGTCTAGTCATTGTCCCGGGGTGAAAAGAATTGGGGCCTGATGCTCTGTAAACAGTGCTACCCAGGAAACCATGGCTGGGTTTTAACATCAATCTCCTTACTGGATTACTTCACTGTGTGGATATGTGGCTTGTCCTCATTTTTTTCTTACGCTCTCTTTGTTTTCAATCTGTCTTTTTCCCATTAACCTTCTTGTCCCCTAAACAACAACCATGAGCACAAAACCCATAACAACGAAAACTTGTTGAAATAAGGAGTAGGGTTACTTCCACACAGAGGTCAAGGATTCTAGGAACCTGGAGAGATTCCAGAGACCCACAATGGCCTCAAGAGAGGGAGGCTCTGAAGCCTCCTCTTTGTACCCGAGGGAACCCCCAGGTTCAAAGCAGGACTCTGGCAGACGATTTCAAACTGGAAAACACAAACGGGAGAAGAGCACAGCTATTTTTGTTGACTTTATTTTAGCAGGATTGCCTATAGGGCGTGCGAGGCCCAGTGAAAAATGACAATGCAGTGCCTCTTGTTCAAAAATGACTAAACATGTCAAGATGACAACAGCAGATCACTAAACTGAGTGTGAGACCCTTTAGAGCAGGGGTTCTTTGGGATGACGCAGGTCCTAGGCCCGTGAAGCTGGCCCTATTTCTGTCTTCCCTGAAAAAGGGATCAACTTCTTTGATCAAACACACACACACACACACACACACACCGATAACACTGTACAGAACCATGACTGGCAGGCCAAAAATTATATACAATATAATAATGCTACCATATTGTGTACATGGGAAATGGCAGCCTATATGCTAATTCAAACACTTGGGACAATCAACCTTGAATCTCAAGTTCTCTGTCAGAGATCCCCCCACTCCCAGGGCCTGTGCCGGAAACAGTTCTCTTCACTCATTAATCTCAGGACCAACACAGCTGTGGTTTCCAGGAAACATTGAAGACCCTCATATAGCCACATCCTCAGAAGACAGTCACTGGAATGGACCGCTGTTGTCTAAAAAGTCAATTAACAAAAGAAAACACTGTTAATCAACAACGTCTAGTGCTTTGAACCTGCCTCAAGTTTGTCTAAATCATGATAAATTGCTATTAATTTCGCACAGTAAAGGCCAAGTTATCATTTGTTTCTATCTGCTCATAAAAAAATGAGTTTAATCTCTAAATATTAATGAAAAGTGTTCATTTATAACCAAATAACGTTGTAGCTTTCTAGATAGTACCATCACTAATACAAATTTATCACAAGTGTGGCAGCAAAGTCAAATCACAGACCAATGGAAATCTTCAGTAACTGGAAAATCAAATCTGGCTAAATACCAGGTCTGGGCTGGAGCCCACTCATTTCCCTCTGTGTGGTCTGTGGAGCTGAAGGAAAGCAGGGAGACGGGTGACTCTGCGCAGACAAACCAAGTCATTTATCCTGAAACCCCTCACTCCCTGTAATAGGCATTTGCCGTTTTGTTGTTTTCTTTTCCCGGAAGTAAAGGTACCCCAACTTTCCTTGGGGGGGGGCCCTCACCTCTCCCTCCCTCACCGGGTGCAATCCTGGTGGGGCCATAAATCAAGGTGCCTCCTGCCCTCCAAACAAAACATGAGCAGTTGACTGAATGTGGATAATTGAGAGGAACTCGCCCAGGGCTTTGACTCGTGATAGAAAAAGGAAATACCGTTGGAATCTCATTCATCCGGCAGTGGGGCCCTGCCAAGACAGCTGGCTTGTTTCTCCTGTCTGGATCTCCAAATCTATCTCAATCTCTGCCATTTTCAACCCTTTTTCTCCAGCTTTCCTATCATTTCTATGAGTTATCCAATATCCTTGCAGTAAATTACTTTTCTGTTAAAGTTAGCTGGAGTGTCTGATGCCCCGCAACCAGAAATACACTTAACAACATGACTTGCTCTCTGTTGTGATTGCAGAGTGTTTTGGCTCCCAAAGGCATAAGAGATCAACGCAAGACAGGCTCACCAAATTCAGCATCTCAGAAGAAGTTGAAAACATTTACAAATATGATGGAAGAACTGGCAAAGCAACAGACTCATGTGTTCAACCCGGCACAACCTCTGTTTATGGGTATATATCAGAATGCCTACTAAGGAATACCCAGAGAATTCGATTTTAAGGCAATTGTCAGGGAAGCTGTGACATTAAGGGCTGAAAAGCTCTCGATTTAACAAGATGAAAAGAATGATCTGCCCAGATCAAATGCACTTGACAATTGCCACACATCACTTGCAATTAGCATTACAGGATCACCTGGACAAAGCAGATTGCAGACCTATGTCATCACATTACCAGTGCCCTGCCCAGTAGTCTGGCTGTGACACATCTGGTTAGGTTAAGGGAGGCACTGTGGTATTTACCCATAGGAGGTGTGCTGGGATATGAAATGTGTGACTTAGGAAGGAAAAAAATCTTACAGGCAAATTCCATAGCTGCATTTCAGCATTTCTCATCCGTGTTCAAATTTGAGTGGTTCAAAAACATCTAAATTCAAAATCTATTTCCCCCACTCTGGGAATATTAATATAATTTCTGTGAATACTGATGACTATTTGAAATCTACCTTTAAAAAAGAAGTGTATTTTCTTTAATGTAAAGAAAAATGACTAGGAATATTGACTATGGTTTTGTGAGAGGATATCAAAATATCAATTTGGGGTAGCAATATTTTGTCTACGCTGCTCTTTATCCTAATGGACTGAGGCCAAAATCGCACCTGTCCATATTCTGACAAGGACTTCTTTTCTTGGATACGACCTGTATCCAAGAGATCCAGTGCCCTAGTTTTGGCCTTAAATGGTTCTGACATCTCTAGTTTCCCTTCCGTCTCCTGATGCTATGGTTCTAGTGGTATCAAAGCTGAGTCTGAAAACTTGTGAGAGTAAATACACTTCTTGTGGAGACTGGGGTGCAGGGGACCTGGCCAGCGCAGGGCAGATCAGCCTACGCCCCGTACAGTCACTACTGCTGCTGCCAATCAAGTATGATCAGTTCTCTGCCACCTGGGCCCAGGGCCTCCTGGCACTTCTTGGCCCCTGGTGCTGGGGCAGACCACGTAGTCCTGGCCAGGGAACTGTGAGAAGGACGAGCATGTGTCACCTCCAGGCTAAGCATTAAATGGCTGGTGAAACGCCCTCTGGAGCTCTTCTCTCCAGGCCGTGGACAGAAACTTTCCATATAGTAGCTGTCCTGGACTGGGAAGACGTGGAGTAAAGCACCCAGCTGAACTTCAGTGGTGATGGAGCACTAGCCAGAAATCAAACTTTGCAGTTCAACGCTTCTAGGATTCAGTAGGTTACGATAGCATAATTCTGCCTAATTGGACAGATACAGTGTATTAAAATGTCCATGTCATCCCCAACGCATTTTTAAGCACTACCTTCAAACAGCAAAACCCAGCTCTGGGTTTTGTCTAATAGGCATCGATGAGGTCATCTGGCATGAGACAAACAAACCTCTCGGTGACTAATTGAACTTTGAACAGACCGCACAGTTAGAATGCTGGCACGTTCCATCAGCCCTGTGCTCAATTCCACAGGCACTTTGGGAACATTACTGTGTGCATAAAGGTGTGTTGAATTCTACAAAGAACAGAGACTCAATGATGTAACTATAGGCATCTTATTGACAAATGTCACAGCTTGCGGCAAGTAAAATAAGGACTTGGAATTTTCCACTGAATTAGTCCACCAGCAGGTAATTGTTGACGTGAGAAGCAAACGTCCTACCTGAGTGTCAAAGTTGTGTAGGCAGTACCATAGCAGGCTGGGGTTCCCTTCTCTTCCAAGCCTACCCCTGCTGGTCCATAAGCGCCTGTCTCCTGTTTGATGACCCCGGAGCATTACCTCTGCTTATTGTCAGACAGGAGATGCTAAGCTCATTAAGGGACTTGGATTTACATAAAAAGTTTGGCAAAAGCTTATTCCAAGGAGTTGAACTGGGCTTTGTAATGATGTGCATTATAAAATCAAAACTTCTGGGTGCCTGGGTGGCTCAGTGGGTTAAAGCCTCTGCCTTTGGCTCAGGTCATGATCCCAGGGTCCTGGGATCAAGGCCCGCATTGGGCTCTCTGCTCAGCAGGGAGCCTGCTTCCTCCTCTCTCCTTTCTCTCTGCCTGCCTCTCTGCCTACTTGTAATCTCTCTATGTCAAATGAATAAATAAAATCTTAAAAAAAAATTAAAAAATTAAAAAATAAAATCAAAACTTCTAAAATCTGGTACACATATGCATGCCTCCACAATTAATTATTAAAGAAATTAGGGGTTAGGTTCTTGTGATATTTTGACTTATAATAAGAAATATATATTTGGCCTTCAACTCCATTTGGGGCATAGAGGTCCTAAAAGCCTTGGAATTTCCAAAGTAATGAGAGCTACAGGGGTGTCTTTTGTTATGTTAATGAGGTGGCTTTTGGACCACATCTTGGGGGGAGGGGCTAGTTGCTAGGAAACCAAACCAAGGGAGTCCAAAACTAGCCCCCACCTCCAGGAGAAGAGAGGGGCTAGAGGTTGAACCCACTGCTAAATCAATGATTTAATCAATCATTTCTAGGTATTGAAGACTCCATAAAAACCCAAAAGGATAGGATTAGGAGACCTTCTGGGTCGGGGAACACAGGAAGATTTGAGAAGAATGACACACCTTCCCCATGACTTGTCCTGTGTATCTCTTCCACCTGGCTGCTCCTGAGTTACGTCATTTTATAACAAACTGGTAGTCTAGTAAGTAAAATGTTTTCCTGAGTTCTGTGAGTTGCTCTAGAAAAATCAATTCAACTCAAGGAGGGAGTCACGAGAACATCTGATTTATAGCCAGTTGGTTGGAAGAACAGGTAGCAACCTAGATTTATAACTGGCATCTGAAGAGGGGTGAGGTAAGGTCTTGTAGGACTGAGCCCTCAACCTGTGGGACCTGATGCCACCTCTGGGTACAGAGTGTTAGAATAAAGTTGAATCGAGGACGCCCAGCTGGTGTCCAAGAATTGCTTGCTGGTGGGGAGAACCCTCCCTCTCCCCACATTGAAATTGGCTCCCAGAACATTTTTAGCTCCACAGTGAGTAGCTAAAACATTAACGAGGTGGAATTAATGAAGATGCAGAAACTAGGGAAGACTCCCACTGAGGTTTGAAGACTTTGAACCCATAGCATCTACAGATATAACTCTGCTGGCTATGAACACTTGTGGACCACTCTCCTTAGTGCCTCAGTATGCCCATCTATTTAATTGCCAACTAATAAACAATAAGCCCGGCCTTTATTTTAGGGTAAAGCAATTTCTTATTCCTGGGGGGGGAGGGGAAGTTTGTAATATGTATATTTCACACCCTATTGAGTGACCTTGGACAACACTCAGAATTCATGTGTGCGTCAATTTCCTAGTCTGTGCCATGCAGGACACTGCATCCCCTAACAGTTTTGTTAATTCTCTGATGACTACATGCTATGATCTTCTAGCCATCTATTTTCTTTAAATTTGCCACACACACACACAAAAAAGAAAAACCTCCCATTACAACTGCATGCTATTCATGCCTTTGGCCAAATGAAGAAAGAGAGAACAAAACACAGCCATCACATTTAAAGGAAAGAGTTATCAGTCATTCTTGTATATTGCAGCTGCTTGAGGAGCCATAGGGCAAAGGCATTTATATGGAAGATAAGCTCATTGTGTTGAACAAATTAATGCTGGATTGTGAATTAAATGGCATGTCTTCGGACAGCTAATTAGCTTTGTGCTGCTCAATTAAGTTTTGAAAGGACATGTTGTGTTTCTTGATGGAATACAGAATGTACTTCAAGGCTATTGCTGCTCTGGATAATTTCAATTTCAAACCTCCTGAAAATAAGCAAGAAAGAATCAAGAGCTTTGTAAACCCACAAACAATTCAGACTTCCCTAGGAACTTAAATTTCAAACTGTAAATAGCCAAATAACACAGTTTATTTTTAACCACATTGGGAAATGTCAACAAGCCAACAAACATGAAATTAGTTATAACTTTCTTTTTCATAATATCATTTACACTGAGAACAAATATTTTCAAAGTAAGGGTGAATGCTAAATTAGAATGCCTTCTAGGCTCCGTATAATTTTATTCTACAAGACGACATCATCAACATGCCTTATTCTATAGACTGCGGGTGTTTTGGGGGGGCTTTTGTTACAGGAAATGCTTAAGCTTTAGAATAGAGAATGTTAAATCCAAATCATTTCAGAGTTTAACTCTGCTACTGACCCTGGGAAAATTACTTAACCTCTCTGTCTGGATTTTTTCACCTATAGAATAGGGTTATAATTCTTATCTTTAGCGTTATTACGAAGACTCCAATAGTCCAAGAATAGCATCAGCCCCAGTTAAACTCACTATCTCTTAGTTTATTTTCCCTATCCATATTGGTTGTGAACTGACCTATATTCACATGCGGGTTTTCTGTGAAATACCAGGAAGTTCCAGTGATTGAGCATATAGATGTCTGCTACTCCAGACATCTTGCCACCTGTTGCTATGCTACAGGAAAAGAAAAGAGTTTCAGGGGTGCCTGGGTGGCTCAGTCTATTAAGTGTGTGCCTTTGGCTCAGGTCATGATCCCAGGGTCCTGAGGATCAAGTCCTGCATGGGGCTCCTTGCTCTGCGGGGAGCCTGCTCTCCCTCTCGCTTTGCTGTTTCCCCCTGCTTGTGCTCTCTCGCTCTGTCAAATAAATAAATAAAATCTTAAAAAAAAAGTTTCAGATGGAATTCTGTCACTCATACAAATACAGTAAGCAAATACAAAATTAATCCCACTACCTGTTTCTGTCAACTTGGGGATGTCCCTTCTTCTGTTCTGACAGAGCAATCGGTCAAGCCCCTAGAATGGAAAATGGAGATCCCAGTTCAACTCAATGGTGCTCTGAAAGCAGAATCTGCTAATCTTCTTGTCACATCAGGGAACAATGCCCAGGAGGGGAAGAAGGCACAAGACCAAGACAAATGCAGACCTAGAACCAAACCTTGCACCCTGTGTGAAGGGTTAAGACATAAACATATGCAATGCCTCCCCCACAACCGTCACCACCAGCAAGCCCCTAACTTAGTGTTTCTTGCTAAACCCAAAACCGAGAAGTGTGCTCCTGAACTTCCTCAGATGCCCATTTTCCTCACTCAACTTGAACCCACAGAGTTTACTTCCCTAAATTTTCTTATCCGCAGACCATCCACTTCTAAGAACTGAAAACTGAACATTTGTCTTGTTCCACATAACACATTCTTGTTGTGTTTTATTTTTTTCTAACTTGGGAGACCATAACCCCAGGAAACTGTGCGAACACTAGAAAACAGGGCTGTTACCCTTTCAGACACCCTCCAACTAGCAAGGAGCAAATGCTCTTTTTAGCTCCACTTAGGTGGTCTTTTCTTTCAGGGCATAAGTAATGCATTACAGAATTTGTCAGATTCTTATACTTTCTAGGCAATCACTTTTCTGGAACACTAATCATTACCCCAGTGAAAACTTTCTTCTAGCACTCCCTAGGCAAACGAAAGTCCCCAGTGCAGGTCAGAAATAGCAGTATTTGAAACATTTGAAGGGCCCCACCTCTGGCAAGTGCATTCCTGACAAGATTTCTTCAGATTGTTAACCAGCCCCACACTCAGCACACCGTGGACATCGAATGACCTTGAGTGTGTGACAAATAATCACTGCATTGTTATTGTTAAGTTTTTCTAATCATAGCTCATTTTTTTACCAATTTTTTTAAGATTTACCTGATGCATAGAACTGTGGCGTGGCAAGGAATAGAAGACTGCATCTATGCACAGACTACTTTGAACAAAGGCAATGAATTTCTATAAAAAGTAAAAAAAAATTGAACACACACCAACTGAATTTATTAGTTTCATTTTCACTTGAGAAAAAGGACCACAGTGGCACATGTAGACAATGGAATATTATTCAGCATTAAAAAGAAATGAGCTATCAAACCATGAAAGGACATGGAAAAAATTTAAATGTATATTATTAAGTGAAAGAAGCCAATCTGAAAAGGCTACATACTGAATGATTCCAATTACAGGACATTCTGGAAAAGGCAAAACTATGGAGATAGTAAAAAGGTTAATAGTTGCCAGGGATTAGGGGAAGAAAGGATGAGATTGAGTAAGTAGAACACACAGGATTTTTAGGGTAGTGAAAATACTCTGTATGATACTGTAATGGTGGGTATATGTCATGATACATTTGTCCAAACCGATAGAATGTACACCACCAAGAATAAACCCTACGGTCAATGATGGATTTTGGATGATTACAATGCATCAGTGTAGGTTCGTCCTTGGTTTAAAAAAAGAAAAAAGTACAATTCTGGTGAGTGGCATTGGTACGAAGGGAAAGTTATCCTAACGTAAGGGTGGGGTATCTCAGATGTCTCTGTGTCTTCCTCTCAATTCTACTCTAAACCTAGAACTGCTCTAAAAAAAAAAAAATAGTCTTTCTTTTTTTTTTAAAGGGACTAAAGAGCCTAGTATGAGCCAGCAAGCCACAGGCTGTATGTTGGGGCTCCTCCTCAGGAACACACAGGCTAATGCTCATGGAATCAAAGATAATGTCCTGATCACTTGTAATGTCATTAACGAATGGTGATCCAGCTGTGATTGAATACATTATAGGGACTGGAACCTTCTCTGGAACACATTTCCTTAGGGATAAGCTAATGGACCAGCTAATATGAGAGTTGTTTTGTTTTTTTTTTTCCTTCATATCTGGTACAGATATAATGTATTACCTTTCCTAGATAGTGTATTTGCATTTTTATAATAGATTCTTGTCTCTAAACTCAGGCATCATAGTTTGAATTTCAGACATGGTAGCAGACCAATCAGAGAGCTATATCTTGATGGAGGGGGGAAAGAGACCTGTCTGTGCCCTTCCATTTACACACTATGATTGGCTACCTTTCCCATATAAAGGATTGATCCTGCTTCCAAAGGATGAGTAATTGTGAAGAATAAAACACTTTTCATATAAGTCACAAAAATAACCATCTCTGTTCTCACATCGTTTCCCTTCCTTTATTCCACTATAATTTATGAAAATGATTTAAAACTTTGGGCTTTAGTGAATATGGCAAAATCCGGTCTGCAATTAGTTCTGTATGTTTAAGGTCTCCTTCATCAGAGCAAATCATAATTCTTTAGAAGCAAAGTTAAGCTTTGAAAAAGATACAAATCTGCAAACTCCCAATTTTAGAGAAATCAATTTATAAGAGAAGAGGACGTTAGCATGGTTTTCTCTGTGGAAAACCTAAAATAAACCTTGGGGAAATTGGTACATGAAGTTGCCATCAAATTCCACCTCTCAACGTTTACGATCAACTTTTATGATTACCAGTGCCTGGGAATGTGCTGGGTGCTTTCTCACCCATTAGGCCATCAGTGTTAAGGAACTAGTCTTAGTATAATTTAAGCTATGGCAGTGTTAGGACTAAAGTATGAGGTGACTATGAAACCCAGATCTGTGGAGTAATCCTTAAGAAGATACTTCAGGTCATCCTAGGACTACAATTCTTGCTTACCTCCCTCTTTGACTAGCATGGTGCTTTCCACTTAGCAGTACTTCATGAATGCTTACTGAACTGAGCAAATGCCATATAAAAGTCAAAACCTGCTGCATCCACAACCTCTCCAGGGCTTCAGAAGGTTTATTAGAAAGCAGGACGTGCTTTCCCTCAATATCCTGTCTTGGTGATTGATGATATGGGAGATGATTAAAGATTCTCAAACTTGGAGTCTTTAATATATTGGTAGTAATCCCTTCAAATAAATCACACGTAAGTAATAAGTTAAGGACGCCATTCAAAAATTACAAAGGAAGTCAAAACCTATTTACTGGGACTTGTCAGAATGGGAATTTATTCTCATTACCCGAAATGTAATACAGATCTTCCTCAACTTAAGACGGGGTTATGTCCCAATAAACCCACTGTGTGTTGAAGATATCATAAGATGAAAATGCATTTTACTACACCTGACACCCTAAACATCACAGCTTAGTCTCACATTCCTTAAATGTACTGAGAACACTCATGTTAGCCCACAGTTGGGCAAAATCATCTAACACAAAGCCTAGGTTATGATAAGGTGTTGGCTAGCTCATGTAATTTAATTCTGTAATTGAAAGTCAAAACAGGGGCACTGGGGTGGCTCAGTTAAGTGTCTGCCTTTGGCTGCGGTCATAATCCCAGGGTCCTGGGATCGAGCCCTGCATCGGGCTCCCTGATCTGTGGGGAGCCTGCTTCTCCCTCTCCCTCTGACTGCCACTTCCCTTGCTTGTGCTCTCTATCAGATAAAAAAATAAAATCGTTTTTAAAAAGAAAAGAAAATCAGAAACAGACCAGATGTGTGGGTACAGTGTGACTAGAAGTGTATCTGTTGTTTGTCCTTGTGATCACGTGGCCAGATGGGAGCTGCCACTGCCCAGAATCAGGAGAGCATCTTACCACACGTCGCTACCCAAATTCAAAATTCCAAGTACAGCTCCTACTGAAGGGATATCATTTTTGCACCATTGTAAAATAGAATATTCTAAGTTGAACCGTCTCAAGTCAGGGACTGTCTATACCAGATTGTGTTTTAAACTTACTTCCTGAATGACTTTTTTTGTTTTGATGATAGCTCAGTCTTAACAGCATTTGGCAAGAAAACAGCTAAATTTGTTTGCGGTACATGAATTTCACTCTGTATTATCATGCTGGTGTCCATGGTCACATCTGTGAGACCAAAGAAAGAGAAACAAACAGCTTTGTAGAAAAACCACCTATGAACCCTGGAGTAAGTCTGAGTCTGAGCATTTGCTTGGTTTGCAGGTCAAATTGAATAACGTCTAAACTAAATTTTTTGCTTTCATTGAAAAAGACTTTTCCACCCAGAATTTCAAGCTGTTTTAATAAAAGAAATTTAAAAAGTGCCATGTTAGCAGTAACTTCTAATACAGTAGAAAGATTCAAAGTTAGAAAACAGAATTTTTGCTCACCTGAAGCAGAAAAAGCAGACAGGTGATTTACCCTATAAACTTACCCAATATCCTTGTCAGGACAACACCTTCGAGAGGATTTCTCCAGTCTAATCTTACAGTAGCATTTCATTATTTCTCGTTATTCATCTTTATTTATTTTTTAACATATATATTTGAGAGCCTAAAATGTACTGGGTGCTGAGAATACCACAGTGATCTCAACCAGATGAGGTCCTTCCCATCAGAGAACTAACATATGGAAGGGATAGAGAACCATAACCAAACCTCACAGTCCAGCCTGTAAAGCTGTGGAAGAGGTGATGTAGGGCAGACCCATGATCGGGGATCAAACCAAGACAAGGAGATCAAGAAGGGACTGCCAGGAAGAAGTGATCATTAACTCTGGAGATGTGGAAACGAAGCATCTCCTTCTGCTCAAGAGGACTCCAGCAGAAGGAACCACAGACAAGTCCCTGTCACTGAAAGGAGTGTGGTTACCACAAGGGATGAGAAGGGGACCAGTGTGGGGCTAAAAGAAAACCCGGGAGCAATGGGAAACCACCAATGGTTATTGGGAGGGAGATGTCATGAGCAGCCTTGAATTTTTAAAGATGGTTGCAGGTGAGAGAACAGATTAGAAGGGGGCCAGACTGTCTACTAGTGGGTCAGTGAGGAGGTTCATAGTTCAGGCAGAAGATGATGGTAGCTTAGACTAGAGGTAGCATTAGTGGGGGATGGGTAGCTTTGAGAGTATTTCTCCTACCAACTTCGATTGCCCTCCAACCCTCCCTTCTAAATAGCTTCACTTCCATCTACATCGATTTTCTTGCCTGCTTAATGCTCCCTACTGCAGGACCAGCTTTTAGTACTCTACTTTATAATAAAGAGTCCATGTGTATTTGTGTTATGAATGAGTAGTTCCCATTTTCATTATGCTCTTCCCTGCACCATAAAATTTCTTCCAATTCAATCCATCCTACAGTGCACCATGTAGGCACATACACAGAGGTCATAGAACGGGCCCAGGGGCCCTAAGATCACAACTGGAGATTCCTGAGGGGTGGGAAAGGGTTTCCCTAACTCCACCTCTAAGTCTTAACCTTAGATGCAAAGCAAGTATGGGAATGAGCTGTCACAAGAAGATGAAGCCTTGAGGAATGGATTTCATGTCTTTGAGCATAGTTTTCTCTGTAGCACCTGCCATAAGGCCACTAACATCCAACTCATAAACCAACTTGGCTATGACTTCCATAAGTTGTCAGCACCTTTTCTAGATTCTCAGAAGGACTTTTAACATTCTACTAGTCCATGTCTCAGACTACAAAATGCCTGCACTACTATGAGATAACTCACAACCTAATAAAGATAATATAAACATAAAACATTTTTTAGATGTCCTTTTATCTGCATTTCCTCCACTGACACTTACAACAACCCCATAAGGTAGCCAAGACTGGGATTTATTCCCCAGTGGTGGCTTGAGGATGCAACCAACTCCTTCAGTCAGCAGTAGAATGAGCAGTTGCTGGTCTGACTTGTTGGAGAGACTAAATGTGGCTTCTCTGGGAGCCTTGGTCAACTCAAGCCTGGGTGTTTCAGAGTTGGAGTGCAAGCCATTTCCCTCTGGATGGAAGAGCATTTCTTGCTCTGGAGGATGGTTGGGTCTCTGTGATACTTAAGGAAATATCATTTTAGCCATTTCACTTAAACAACAATCTGAAATTGGAAATAACACTCACAGCTTTTGTTAAACAAAACCAGTTTCTGTTAATATTCAGCAACTATTCCCACTGGATTTTTTTCAGCTGGGTTACTTATCACAAGGGAGATGTCTTCTAGTCTTAATTATAGAGACAAACATGGATGGCGGATGGCACAAGGCTGGCTCTGACACTTTCTACACTTTCTCTGACTAACCAAATGGAGAGCAGAAACCAAGAAGGCAGATATCCAGTCCACTTCCTTGGCCTTTTGGTGTGCATGTGTCTAAAAATGTTACATCTGAGTCATGTTTCATGCCTGCAATGCTGCCACTGCTCAAAATGGTTTGGAAATCTTTTCTTTGGGAATGGTCTTAAGAGTTGATTTATACGCTGTAGGAAAAAGCAATGACTTTGCTTTTAAGAAATTATGATTTCTTTCAACCAGAATGACTTCAGACTGGGGTCCATATGACAAATGGTATTTGTCAATGAGCAAATACACCCTCAAAGAAAAAAGATTTGCTGCCTCTAAAGACCATCAAGGATATGTGGTTATAGGTGATGCCGGCTACAAGGACGCTCCAAAATAGTAGCAGTATCACTCTTCTGGATATAGAACCTCTAAGGAATCTTTGTTAATGAGGTCATAATTAACTGGATGTAGAAGTCCTAGTGTCTGTGCTTCCAGAAAACATCTCCTGTCATGTCGTAGTCACATTATGGACCTTGTTTTATTTCTGCAGCTTCCCAAGGTTCTGACCACTGTCATCATCTTGCCCCTACTTGCCCAACAATGTCTGAGTCAAATACCACCATCTACAAGGTCGACATGTGGAGACACTTAAGACAACTGTGGGGACCAGGACGGAATCGCTAACATTTTCCTCTCGGTGTTTGTGAACACATGGGAAGTGGCCATAGCTTGCATACACTGATTTAACTGTAAAGACCAAAATACGTGACTCTTCAAATCATCCACTGGCAATTAGCTCAGTGTATGAGGAGATGGGGAGTGTGAAACCTGTTTATCTTACCCAGGAAACCATGATTTTAAGTCTTATTTTAAAAATAAGAAACAAAAACAAATATAGACTAGACCTTCAGAATTTTTCAGGGAACACAGCTCTCCTTGGCTCACCCCATCTTAGCAAAAACATACCTTTGTATCCAGTCATTTTTACCTCTAAAATTTTTCAAAGAAATAAGCCAGAAATGTTCACATTTTATCTAAAAGTATGCTTATCACAGAGATATTTAGGAGTGAGAAAATGAAAGCATGCCTTTATATAAATCAAGACGTTGATTAAATAAATTATCATGCGAATGTTGGCATAATATTTTGCCATGGCTAGAAATCATGTTTTTGTAAAGAATTTAATGACAAGAAGAAAGACTCACCCCTGCAGGCTCTAAAAAGCAGATGCCCCAAAACCCAAAGATCTTTCCAATTTAGGCAGTCACCCTCCTCCTCAGAATCACTTCTGCCTCAAAATGTACCTGAAGGGTTCTAACTTATAGACATGACTGAGTGACAATACAGAGAGGCTAATGCCATCAAAAGAAGTTCAGTATAGAATTTTCATCTTATTACTCACATTTCTCAAGAGGATAGGGTGTGCCACACCAAGCAAGGCCACATGAAGAAGAACCAGTTCTGGCCAAGGAGCCCAAAGGGTCAAGTGGAAAGCATGACCCAGAGCCTTTATTGTGTTTTCCACAGGAAAAGGTTAGGATTAACTCATTTGAATAATAACAGTGGGCTCTGGGTTATAGAGGTCATCTATAGTTGTTTGGTTCTTGGCCCCAGCTGATTAGGGCAGAGGACTCTTACCACCTGGAGTGTAAGAATCAGACAGAGAAAGTGGTTCTCAGTGAAGGCTCTGGACTAGATAGTTAGCAAATGAAATGCATGCTCTTTGGGGTGAGCCCTTTGGCATCTCTAAGAATTGACTAGCCCTGAAAGGGGCAGTCTCTCCCTAGTCAGTGTGGTCTCAAATGCCAGATCATCTAGAATACAGAAAATGAGAAAATGTAGTTAACACAACTCCTATGAAGAAACAGAAACAACTGTCCCCGGAACCTCTGGACCACAGAAGAAAGCCTGTACTTACCCTAGCCATGCCTCTCTCCTTCTTTTAAGAAATGGTCAGACTAACCCTTTTGGCCTCATTCAGTATGATATGTCCCCAGATCTCCAACCCTTCATGTAACATATGCAACTCTAATACAATCAATGGCCCCCTGCCTTGTTAATTTGCCCCTGGATTAAGGGGGCCCACCATTTTACTCATCTCTGCACCCACCACAGCTCCTTGCACTTCCTACAACGTACACCTCTTCAAAGGAGGCAGTTCATGTCTACTGACAACTGGTGGATTACACAAGACCACGGCATGATAGTTCTGCAAGAGAGGGCAGGGATCAAGGGAGTAGTATATATACTCCCAAGCTGGTAAGATTTGTTGGACCTATATATATGTTGATGTGTGCATTATTCCCAGTTGAGGTTCCAATGATTTCAATATACTCTATTGCTCCAAACACAGTTAGAAGCCTGCACTTAAAACAATTTTGCCAGATTGTCAGATTACCTAGCCCAATCTTAGGGAATGAGACTATAGAGTGGGAAGAAGGGCATGGTAGGGTACAGTCGGAAGAGTGAATGGAATTCACCCCCAAGAGGGGGGAATGGGGATTAAAAATCCTTACAACTGGCATAGCCCAGTCAGAGCTCTAGAAATGGTATTTGTCTAACAGATGAGCGCTGCAGCCGCTCTATGGGAACAGATGACACAGGCGAACATCATGTGCGATTAGGCCAACGTGGCGCCATTCACATTTGGAGGCTTGTTAGACAATTTCACATTCTTCTGGAGTTCAGCCAACTGATGGGCTGTGACGTGAGATAATCGGTGTCACTGATGTGTGAAGGTCCCGTAAGAGATGACAGGCAGACTGTGCAGAAACAGGCATCCCAGGGTCTCTGTGTATGAGCAGACAGAATAAATGCATGTACTAACACGATGCCCATTTGCAAAACGACAGCCAGTTTCAGCAAGCTGACAGCAGCAACAATTTTTTTGAAGTCTTGCTCCTAATGATTTGGAAAGTAGAAAAAGGAACCGCATTTTCTTTCTGGATAGCGATGATAGGCTATGTGTGTTACTGTTTTTCTGTTTAGGACAAGTGGAGAGTAAGGGGAAAGTGAAATATGTGTACATTTTTAGTGACTTTCTGGTTTCAGAGCATGGAAAGTTGCAATACATAGCATGGGGAATGTCTAACATTTTCCCTATGCGTCTTCATTGCCTTATATCAAGCCAAGTTCTGGCTGAGAAGCCCCAATTCTCACTTCCCCATCTCTCATTCACTCCTCAACCCATTCTACTCTGGCTTCTCTGAGCCAAGGTCACTCATGACCTCCTAACTGTCAGATCCAGTAAACATATTTGTTCTAGTTGCCATTGCTGTTGCGTTTAAAAGACCCCATTGACATGTCTCTAGTTTGGGGGAACTTGACAGTCCAAGGGAGCCTTCTCCTATCATGAAAATTAAGTATTTCCTTCAGGCTTTTGGAGGATCAGGGGCAAGAGGGCAGGAATCACTTCCGGCTCCAACAGACTGACATGGCACCCACTGGAAGGGGCAGGAGGGCTGAGTATGGACTTGGAAAGCTGGATTCCCTGGAAGTTTTAGTCTTTGGAGCAAGTATGACAATTTTCCAGGAAGACAGGACAAAGTAATCATGACCCTCAAATGTTTAATGCTGCATGTTTACACACACATTTGTCATTTTTTTCAAAGTCCTTTTATTCCTTCTATGTAAAGGAAGCAGGGTTTAATTGGTGGAGTCTGGACTATGAACTTGGTTAGGGCCTGGGATAGGGTCATCTACTGCACACAGGACTCAGCCAAAAGTTACTGGTTTGTGTTTTGAAATCCGAAAATGCCCCTCAGTCACACAGTCCTGTCCAATACCATGTACCTAAGTCAAACATGTTCCTTTTCTTTCCCTTTTTCCCCTTCCCCTGGGTCACTCCTACTCCTCTGCCTTAGGAAGCCTTCCCTGCCCACCCCACCCGAGCCTGGAGTGGGTGACTATCCCATCACCCCCTGCCTCATACTGCTGCAGACCTTCAAAAGGATCATTAGGATAGAGTCAGCTGAGTTAGGCCTGGTTGAAAAATCATTGACGATGAAGAGAGTATGTCTTATTCATCTCTAGTGCCAAATGCAGTGTCTGGCAATGAGTAAGCACTCAATAAATTTTTGTGGAATGAATGAAGGAACTAGTATTATTACTAGCCAACAATAGCACCAGTCAGAGTCCATAAATGTTCTCAAATGAAAATGCTGAACTGTCGAATGCCACGAAGTGTGCAAGCAAAATTACTGAGCCATTAGGAACCAAGGATTTTAATGCTGTACATTGAAAATATGCTCAGTACAGGAAAAATACAAGTCCTTGAATTAGTTTAATGCCACTTGTGCTGATAACACAGATCTGCTGTCTTCATTTAGCTTCCCAGCAGTAGGTTACAAGAACACAGTTTGAAAGGGTGTCATATTCTTTTACTGAATATTCAATAAAAGTAAAATAAAATTGAAATGCTGGAGTCCATAAGAAACATTATACATTTTTGTTTTTCATTCTACCTTAAAGAAAAATCTTATTTCAAAAGCACTTAAACACATGTCTTCTGTTCTAATCTCTCCAATAATGCTCAGTGCCATGTGATACAGACCCCCTGGTCATTCTGAGAAATGAGCACTCTTTCTCTGCTATACAAGAAATTCTAGATATTTCATAAACCCACTATCTGCCGGAAACAGAGGAACCAGGCTATACATATATTCTTCAGAAGGGCCAAAGGCATTGGTCATGGCAAGGAGAGAATGGAGTAAATACCCTGGAGCGAGCACTGGGAGAGATAAATAAATAAATGGATAAAACAAATCAGGATTAGTGGGTAAGTTATCTCAGTACTTCCAAGAAGTCACTCTCCCTCATCCCTCAATCTAATAGCAGACAGAGTGGGTGGGGGTCAGTGGGGAGAGTCTTCACTCTTGTTTCTCTAGGATTCTCCAAAATTACTTCTCCTTTCCTTCTATTTCCTCAACAAACCCTATAAGTTCTCCTGAGAAATTAAGCTTGATAAAAACCAACAGGTTACTTCTACCTACCCCACACTGGAGCTCTCCTGAATCAAGGACACGCTGAGCCATTTGCTTGCAAGAAGGGGAGTACAGAAAGGAAGGCATAAACCAATTCGCATCTCCATCGAGATTAGAAAGCCACACACTGAAGTAGACAGAAATGGAATTTCTGGATGTTTCTTATAAAGTGAAGCACGTAAGCCAGAGCCTTGGTTATAATGTTTGTGAGGTTCTATTAGTAGTAA
This sequence comes from Ailurus styani, assembly GCA_002007465.1. NCBI lineage: Eukaryota > Metazoa > Chordata > Mammalia > Carnivora > Ailuridae > Ailurus > Ailurus styani. Next base: position 682,406 of record LNAC01000406.1, read on the forward strand.
AGATGCTCTCCATGTTTCTGAAGGCCTGCTCGATCCTGAATGGCTGCCAGACCTCCAGGTGAACATATGGAACCCTAACCCTGTGTGTTGTCTAGGGGCTTTTGCTGAGCGAACCAGACAGCCTGGCAGCCCCAGCAGCATGACTGGGACCAAAGCTTTCGCCTTGTCTTCAGACGGTCATCAATCCGATTTGCTCACCTCCTGAAGCTATCTGCCCCCTGCCACTTCTCTTTAGGAAGTGGAAATGAACCCCCCTTATGAGTCACGGGCATGACGGATTCTTCAGGAACTGACAGTGACAGAACAAGGCTAATAAATAGGTGGGCGTAAACAGAGAACCAGCCACCCAAGCCACAGCTGAGCACTGCCACATTCTCGTTTGGAGAATAACATGAGCAAATCTCACCTCGATTTGTAGAGGAAAATGTCAATCATTGCGGGGGAGGGTTGGTGTTTAAATCCAATCCCGTTTTCCTCTCAGACTGCCAGATGATTTAATCATCTTCCTTATTAAGCTGGGAAGAGCTGACCTTTTGAAATCCTCCTGCAAGCAGAAATATTTAAAAGCAAAATACTTTCCAAGTACCAAAGAGCTAAGCGTTATCCATTCATGTTCTTCTCTGCTCAGTGGAATTTGCTACAATCTCAGGTCAAGCATCAGTGCCATGGCTGCATCTCTGGGAGATCATTCTCAAAGAGCCTCTTCCATGCTCTGCTCGCCGGCGGGTGCATTTGCAAACCCTAGCTCATGTTACCTCTCAGGTAGGAATTGTTATCCCCACCTTATAGGGGAATTATCTGAAGCTCAGAGAGGTTAACTAGGTCACACAGCTTGTGAGATCCCACTAGGCAGGAGTCATGGACGCCTGCAACTCTTATGGTGCTTAATCTAATGCACTTAGGAGACTCTTGATGAAATGGTGAAACAGGCTATTATTCTTGTCCCTTTCCTACCCTTCTAGATCCTCTGCACCCCTCAAACAATGGCAGCCATCTCCCCACAGAGATAAGAACATGCCTGGCTTCATATAACCTAATATGCCTCTGGCCAAAGCTTTGATTTGCCAGTTTAAAGCAAGCAGGACTGACCTTACAGCCAATGTCTCTACTTCATTTGGGTCCCTGTGCTGGTTCTCTGTGTTCTCATCCCACCCCTATCTCCTCTACAATGTGAGCATTACATTGTCAGTTTATCTTAATACACATATCTGGAGTTAGCAATGGAGGGCTTTCGAGATTTAATCCAACCCCTTTATTTCTTTAAAGATGTGAAAAAACTGGCCCAGAGAGAGGTGGTGATTTGGCTGAGGCCACCAGAGATGAGACCCTTGTCTCCAGCCCCAGCCCATTGTTCTCAGCTCACACCACTGTGCCCTTCACTGTATGTCAAAGCCACTTGATCAGCTCTCCAAGAACACCCATGTGCTCCCCCTGATCTTTAAACTTGGGATAAGGCATAATACTTTGTTCACATCAAAGGGAATTTCTGACATCAGTCATCCAGTGGGAGAAGTGCTTGCCTCTAAAATCACGCCATTATGAATCTTGTGTCATCATTGCTAAGTCAATGTGGAGCACCTCTGGAGAAGGCGATGGACAAGCAGGAGTGGCAAGAATAGCCAAGCGTCCTTCTCCATACATCCCCAGGCCTGCCCACCACCTCGGGTTGCCAGGCCATCCCTATTCCTAGAGGTTCTGAGTGGAAAATTTTATGTCCCAGTGTAGCTCTAGCAGCAGCACACTCAACCTCACCCCTAATCCGAACCTTCTATCTCCTTAAAAACTCCCACATGCATGCAAACAGAGCCTTTGGTCTTAACCCCTCAGTCTCATGCCTCCTTCCTTAGCATGAGGCAAAACCTGTAGGAAGTTGGATGCACTGCTCTTCAAGAAAGGAGAAGCAGGGATGGGAAGGGGTGGCTTAGATCACGTGAGGAGTCACAGGCTAGGGCCAGAGAAAACAGAAGCCTTGGGAAACTGTACCACTTGGGGGGTTTATTTGTAAGCGCGCACACACACACACACACACGTGCAAGCATTAGAACATCAATGATATTTCATGTCCCTATGGATTTGTGCTTAGCTGTGTGTTTGTGGGATTATATACGTGCCTCTGTGTGTGCTCGTGTGTGTGGTGAGAGTGAGATGAAATGGCTTTGGGAAAAGCCGTCAACCCCAATGCCATTATAGGTAGAAAAGCATTAACAAAAGTGAGAAAAGAAATCCCTCTAAAAGTGGTATGAATGTGTGAAGCAATGGGGTGCCAGTTGGAAGAGCAGACTCCTGATCTGAAGCCAGTCAGCTCACACTCTTATCAAATGCAGACTATTATATTGAGTACCCTGGAGGGTCACTGTGATGAATACTGGCTGAGTCAGCCCTGGGTCTGTCACACAGCGAGGGCTCAATGAATGTTGACCCCAACGTGCTGGGGCAGGGGCCAGCAATAAGGAATACAAAAGGAAGAGAGAAGGTCGCCCCCTTACCCCTCAGAACTGAAGAAGGTAGACATTGATGGATTTAAAACCTTAAAATTCCTTTACTAAGTGTCTCTCCACATTTCCAAGATTTAGCAACAAACTCAGGAGAAACCTGTAATCGGTTCCCTTCTTCTAAATGCTCTAAACTTGCATGACCGTTGCTGGTGGTCTCAGCCCTGAGAACCCGCTCAGAGCAGACCGGGTGAGAGCCCAGGACCTTGGAGGCAGTGAGCAAGAGAAAACCCTTCCATGGGAAATCAAGTTCTTACCAATCACTGCTAACTATGCCACAAAAGGGAGAACACGCTTTCAATTACCAAATGTCAGCTCTAATTCCCACTTATGAGCGCTAGAAATAAAACGATGCAATAATTACACAATCTGCAGGAAAACTGACAAATATATTCCCAATACAAATGATTTACTGAGCCAGCCTGGCCACAGCCTGGCTTTACTCCTTAATGGAAGTTGTAAAATCGGTGCCCTGGGCTTCAATGATCACAAACCACGGATGAAGCAATAGATGAGGGAAGCATTTTGGAGACTCTAAAATATCTCTGATTTGTTGGAGATTTCTCCAAAACGATTGCCAATCTGCTGAGGTGGCCTGTTAAAGGATCATATAATGGTATGGCAGAAAGGACCTTTCACCAGGGAAAGCCATTTTGGAGAAGAGAAGAGGTTAGGCGTCATAGTGAGGGCATGCAGCGGTAGAGCTAGGACGAAACCCGAATGCCCTGATTTCCAGTCTTTCCCACAATCCCCCGTAGACTCCCCTATCAACAAGATATAATCAACCGTGGTCCATTAACCTGTATTACTTCCCACTTGAAAGCCAAGCCAATCAATATGTTACTGTCACCAGCAAGGTGATCATTTGGTTGCAGTTACTCTTGATCAGGAAATTAATGAGTTGGGTAATATGGAAAGAAACGTGCAGCCCATTCTATTCTTGGGCACGATATGGATAGGAAAGGCCAGGTGAGAATCAGAGAGTCTGAGGGATGGTATTTTCACAGGAGAATGCTTGGGATAGAAGCATATGGTTTTTCTCTAGTGAGGTCACTCAAGCTCTCTGGATACCCTACCTAGTAAGAGGAAGACAGCCTGGAGGTAACAAATATTATAAAATTAAGACTTTGAGTAAAGAAGATTGAGTGTGCAAGAAATGGTAGAAATAGAAAAGTAACATGAAAAGAAGATTTGGAATAAAAGATAAACACATTCTTAAGTCATAAGAAGTGTGTAGGTTTACAAAATACTTAAATTCATACATCATTATGAGTTTGCAATGAGTGGCAGTAATCCTAAAACCATAATTTATGCTACTCTATATTTCATTTCAGTTAAAGAATTGAAACTCCCTGAAGGAGTGATTGGTAAACTATTTTGGATGTCTGATTCTTTGCAAATGCAACGAAAGTCGTGGATTCAGTCCCCAGGTAAGTTCACATCTACGCATAAAGTACTGTATATATTTTCAGGGCATTCAAAGACCTTTTTGAAAGGTAATCACTGGATTCTAGGATATGGCACCATGAACTAGCCTAAGAAGTTTTAACCAATTATATAAGTATAAATATATATCCCGAAGTCCCGAAGTTGTTTTAGCCTTGAGTTTCTCAAAAATTCTGTTTTAGATATACCTTTGGTGAGAAACTCCATCAACCTGAGATGGAACCTAATGTTGCTGTCCATCCTCAAAATTTTTCACTGTGTTACATTGTACATATTCTCAACAATCCCATGAATTTTTAGCTGTCTGACCTGCTTCCTGAGCAGAGGCATCTCTTCTTCTATACATAGGTCTGTGTGTGTGTGTGCGTGCACGCGCACACATGGGGACGTGTGTGTATGTTCATGATGCAATATGCAAGACATAATTTCTTCCTCTGTATTTTGTGAATTCCAATATCTGTCTATTTATCTCAGAGTTGCTAAGAAATCAAAATGACATCATGGATGGGAACATTCTTTTAAACATGTATAAAGAATGATAAAAAACGCATGGCATTGTCATTATTAGTGTCGCCATATCATTAAGTGTGATACTTAAATGCAATTTGCAAGCCTCGGTGTAATTTCAGGAAGTTTGTTTATATGTTTGTCTGCTTATGAAATCAAGGTGCTACACAATTCCAACCACATTAATCGCATTGGCAACACCCTCTTGTCCAGAAGAAGTTGGTCATGGCCTAGGTTGACTTTATGATCTAAGGAACAATTCTGTACCCACAGGGCTGACAGTCAGCGAGCTCATGGGGCAGGGCTATCCTGGGTGTCAGTCCCCAGCATCTGATCTGAATAGTTGGTGCCCCAATTGTAGTAGTCATTAAATATTTTTTTTATATTCTGCCTGGAATCAGCTACATGTGAAATACGGTGCTGGGTGCTACATGGGGGAGAAATAGATTTGTAAGACGTGGTCCACATTCCCAAAAAGATAGGAGCCTGATTGGGGAAACTTGGGCCATTAATAATAACAGAAGGTATTTAGTATTTACTTCTGTGTATGAGATATTTCATTTGGGTCAGAAGAGGCAATTACTTTGAGAAGGGTTGATGAACAAGACTCCATCAGGTAGGATTCACTGTAGTCCCAAAGAATGCTAACCCGAGGTTAGTGGTCATCTGCCAGTTCCACAAAAATGCTCTCTGTGGCAGAGAGAAAAACACTCGAGCCAGCATTAAAAAGGGACAGAGAAAGTGAGAGTCTTTGCATTTTATTTTACAGACGGCTTCCTCCTCCCCCTACTTCCAGGCAGAGATTTAATTAATTTAGAAGGGTAATTTGCAAAGTTCTTTAAGACCTCCAGCCATCAGGTGCCACAAGGAAGATAAGTGCTATGCCTACTGTATCTATTTTGGTGCTGTGGGTAATGCCCCATTATATTAGATCAACGCGGCCCTCATTTCACGCTACCAATTTCTGTTCTGTTAATTCTTTACTTAAATCTGCTAAGTACCTCTTCATTTGCCTTACCACTGTTATAATTTAATATGTACAACCCGAGCTGGAGTTTAATTGTTTCTCGAGTGAGCTAAAATCTAATATTTGTAAAATGCATCCATTTAAATGAAACCCCAGCAAGGGTCTGCTGCTTCCTGCCCCATCTCTGATGCCTTCGTTCCGCTCCCGTGGAGCCTCTCCGCTTCACGACACTGATTCCATTAGCCCAAGAAGGCCACTGCCGCCTGGGGATGGCCCTGAAGTGGCCCTGCATACCCGCCCACGCTAGCCTCCCTGCTCTCTCCCTTGATCGAAAGAACTGTATGCAGCAGGAAAAATATATTAATGGATGAGTGTCACCAGCCCATCCCCTTACCACCCACTAAGGAGAACCTGGCTTTGCTGTCTTGCATCAAGAAGCAAGAGTCTAGCTGGATTTTCACCAAACTGAAGAGACGCAGGAAAGACAGCAAGAAAGACAAGGAAGGAAACAAGTCCATGTGTGTCCTCTGAGCTGAAGCAGGAGGGGGGAACCAATCCCTGTACGGGAGGGAGAAAGAGAAGGAAAAGGAACAAGGCTTTGAAAATTTGGCATGGTGCATTGAAGGTAATCCTTCTCTGGCATTTTCTCAAGACCGAAGTCAAGACTTAATTGCTTTTCAAGTATTATTATACGTTGGACCGGAATTTCTTTGAATGAGACGCTGCAAAGAGGATGGGCCTCAGGGTGGCTTACAAAGCAGGCTCTTTGTGGAGCAAAGGATTCAGAATGTGTCTCCATTCCATATCTGAGGCACAGAACAGAGCAGTATCGGGGTCTTGCAGTTCCTCTTCCCAGGCAGGATTAGGCTGGCCAGAAGACAGCATCATCTGAGGCTTTTCAGGCTGTATTTTTTTTCTCATGCCAGCAAGTTTACACATTAAATACAAAACAGTCAAGCCAGAACTCAAGAGCGTCCAGAATCATCTCCTGTACATGGCAAGAGAGACATCAGCCTCTCTTTCTTCTCATCACCTACCCCTAATCATTCCCAACAAATTGTCCCAACATACCCTTCTGGAAAACTCTCCCACGTACTCATCATTCTTCCTTAAGGCCACCCTCCTCCATGAGCTTGCCTAGGTCACTTTAGTGCACAATAGTGCACTTTAGTGCTTTCTTTCCACAAGCTGGACATCCATAGTTATTAATTTATTGGAAAATGATTACATTGGGTGAGAGGCAATAACACAATAACCCCCGGAAATAATTAAAAGTTAGGGATGGTTCTACATAGAGTTCCAAAACATTGGTAACACTGAGCCACTAACTGAATCCAATACTCAGACAGGACCCTTGTCCCTAGTTACCTATGGCGGAATAAAGGCCCCTAAAAGATGTCCATGTCCTTACCCCTGCAACCTGTGAATCTGTTGTTTACATGGCATAGGGGAATTAAAATTTCAGATGAAAGTAAGGTCACTATTCAGCTGACCTTGAAATGCAGAGATGAATAGGAATTATCCAAGCAGGTCCAATGTCATCACAAAGGTCTTTAGGAGAAGAAGAGGGAGACACAAGGAAGGGGCCCAGAGAAATGGTAGCATGGGAAGGCCTTCACATGCTGCTGCTGGATATGAAGATGGAGGAGGAAACCATGAGCCAAGAAACATGGGTGGCCTCTAGAAGCTGGAGAGGGTGAAGACAGAGATTCTCCCTTAGAGCCTCCAGAAGGAACGCAGCCCTGTGGGCACCCTGTTTGAGTCCACCGAGACCCATGTATGACTTCTGATCTCTGGAATTATAAGATAGTAAATTTGGGAGGCTTGAAGCCACTACATTTGTGGTAAGTTGTTACTGGGGCAAGAGAAAACTAACACAGCACCCCAGACCTCACTGCCCTGCCTTCCTGAGACCCCAGCCCCCAAGCATGAGCTCTCTCATCAGCAACTTGGAACTAGAGGAAACTCTTGCTTACATTTTCACAAAAAAACTTTGTTGCCCAAATGGGGCTAGCAGAGTTCTGTGGGCTCAATAATACAGCACATTAGGGGTTTGAAGAGCTCTGTTGGCAAGCCTGGGAACCTAATTATCACTGTTTTTGAGAAAATAAATAGTGCCAAACAGCTTACTTTCTAATGAATATTTGGAATATTTGGAATCCCTCACATTGGTGGATTGCTTGGTGCCTGTGATCTAAGCAGATGGCTCAATGAGAACTGTCAGTTTCAGACTCCAGACATGCAGGAGGCCAAATCATTATTCGTTTTTCTAAAAGTTTATAATCCTGGAGAAAAAAAAAAAATCCTGGCTTGTGATGTAGTCCAGAAAAACAATCTGCTTTAACAGAGGCCTGTACGCGGCATTAAGCTTTAGGCCCAGACAGGACGTTTCCTTAAGAAAATAAAACAATCTCAGAAAGCGCTTCACTGAGTACCGTTTCAAGAATCCAAATCTTTGCACCACGTTGCTCGAGAAACACACGTACTTCTAAGGCCGTTTTGCAAGGGGGCACATTGAACTGCTCCTGGAAACTCTTCCTCAGAATTACAGAAGCTAGAACGTCAGTCTAGACTCACATTTCATCAAACAACGGGGCCTGGTATGATAAAGCACATGCCATATATGTATGACATCTGGTGTTCAAACCAAATTGTTAAAAAGATATATAAACACATATTTTATTCTTCCTTTATAAGTAGCCTGAACTTATGTCTGCTTTCCTCCACCAGCCCCAGCTCTCATCTGCTGCTGCTGCTTAATTATTACTAATTTCCCCTTTTACTTTCAGAACTGTGCCAGTGTGATGACAAAGTATATGGTCCAAAAGCCTCAGTTATAGTTTCCTCATACATTTTCTTAAGTCAGAGTACAACGCCTTGCAGTTTCCTCTAGGTCTGCTGAAACCTGCATGTTTCAGAGCTGACTCCATGGGGCAACCACAGGAAGAGGGTAGGAGCTGAGAAGTAGATGATTTGGTGGATATATGAATTACATATAATATATATATTACATATATAGAGAATGCACTTCAGTTGCATTCTATTACAAATTTATATATATAATTGATGTGTAATGTATTTATATACTATATATAATTTATTTATATATATAATTTATATAGTACATATATTAGTGATAGAATGCAACTAAGTGCCAAAGCCATGCCTGACTCTGTGTGTGTGTGTGTGTGTGTGTGTGCCATGTCTGATAAAAATAAACTCACTCTCCAGGACTTCCATTCCTAAAACCCATCCCTAAGCCATGAGCCTTATCATCAGCAACTTGGAACTAGAGGAAATTCTTTTCATTATTAGTAAGGAATTTAAGCATATTTTCCCAGAAAAACATTGTTGTTCAAGCTAGTAGAGCTCTGAGGAGTCAATAGTACAAATATATATAATCATATCATCTTATGTACATAATATATAATTATATAGCAATCTCATATATATTTTATATATATTACATATATGACACACTATGGTTAGGGAGCAGAACAACAAGCTAAAAGGTGTTGGCAAAGATAACAAGGATGTCCATTTTTACCATGTCTATTTAATATCATACTGGAGTTCTAGTGAAGACTACTAGGCGAGAAATAGATACAAGGCATTCACATTCAAAAAGAAGTAAAACTTCCTCTTTTTTTGTAGGTGACATGATTATGCACATAGAAAATTCTATGAATAAAGCTGATAAGGTCCTATGGACCAAAAAAAGAAAATTCTATGAAGTACACAAAATAAAGAGACTACTAGAGTTAACAAATGAGCTCAGCAAAATTATAGGATACAAGATCAATGTACAAAAATCAACTGTAGGGTGCCTGGATGGCTCAGTGGGTTAAAGCCTCTGCCTTCGGCTCAGGTCATGATCTCAGGGTCCTGGGATCGAGGCCCACATCGGGCTCTCTGCTCGGCAGAGAGCTCGCTTCCTCCTCTCTCTCTGCCTGCCTCTCTGCCTACTTGTGATCTTTCTCTCTCTCTGTCAAATAAATAAATAAACAAAATCTTTTAAAAAAAATCAACTATTTCCATGCAGTAGCAATGAATAATCCAAAAATAAAATTTTAAAAATATTTCTATTTCTAATAGCATCAAAAAGAATAAAAGACTCAGAAATGAAATTTTACCAAAAAGTGTAACACTTTTGCACTGGAAAAATTCAAAATATAATTGAGAAAAAATTAAAGAACACCTAAATAAATGCCAATATATCCAATAATAATGGAGTGAAAGACGATATTACTAGGATAGCAATACTCCCCAAACTGATTTGCAGATTCAACACAATCCCTATCAAAATCTCAGCTGCCTTTTTTGAAGAAATTGACAAGATGATCTTAAAGTTTATGTAGAAATCCAAGGGACTCAGTATAGCCAAAACAGTCCTGAAAAAGAACAAATTTAGAGGACCCAAACCTCCCAATTTCAAATTATGACAAAGGTACAGTAATCAACACTGCTTGATGCTGGCATAATGATAGATAAATAAATGGAATATAATTCAGAATCCAGAAATAAATACACACATTTATGGTCAATTGATTTTCAACAAGGTACCAAGATGATTAAATTGGAAACAAGTCTTATTAACAAACAGGGCTAAAACAACTGAATATCCACATGCAAAAGAATGAAATTGGACCCCTACCTAATACCATATGCAAAAATTATATATACACCATATTAAAAATATACCAAATGGATCAAAGACCTAAATATAGGAGCTAAAAGTATTAAACAGTTGCAAAAAAAGCATAGGAGCACATCTTTGTGACCTCAGATTAGACAGTGTTTCTTAGACATAATAACAAAAGCACAAATAAAAAGAGAAAACAATAAATACATTGACATCACAAAAATTAAGAACTTCTTTGCTCAAAGAATACCTACTATTAAAAAAATGAAAAGGAAAAAGGAAAGGCAACCCACGGAATAGAAGAAAATAATTGAAAGTCACATAACTGATAAAGGTTTAGCACACATAAAATGTAAAGAACTGTTATGACTCAATAATTAAAAAGATAAACAACACAACTACAAACTGGGCAAATAATCTGAATAGACATTTCTTCAAATAACATAAAAATGGCCAATAAGACATGAAAAGATGCTCAACATGATCAGTTACTAGAGAAATGCAAGTCAAAATCATGAGATACGGCCCCACATCTGCAAGCATAGCTACAATCTAAAAGAGACATTAGCAAGTGCTGGTAGGAATGTGAAGAATTTGAAACTCTCACACACTGCTGGTAGAAATGTAAAATGGTGCAACCACTATAGAAAACAGTTTGGCTGTTCCACAAAAAGTCAAACATGGAATTACCATATGATCTAGCAATTCTTCTCCTAGGTCTATACCCAAGAGAACTGAAAACATATGTCCACTCAAAAACTTGTGCATTCGTGTTTATATAAGTTCATAATGGCCAAAAAGAGAGGGAAAACTAAAATGCCCATCAATGAATGCATAAATAAAATGTAATATATTCATACAATGGAATATTATTCAGCCACACAAAGGAATGAGGTACTGACACAAGCCACAACATAGATGAACCTTGAAAACATTATGCTAAGTGAAAGACAGTTACAAAAAGTCACATATTATATGATTCCAATTACACGAAATGTCCAGAACAGGCAAATCTGGAGAGGCAGAAAGTAGATAAGGGGTCACCAGGGGCTGTGGGGTAGGAAAGAATAGGAGTGACTGCTAACAGGTACGGGTTTCTTTTGGGGTGATGAAAGTGTCCTGGGATCATATAGTGATGGTTGCAAAACTCTGTGAATATACTCAACCACTGAAATGTGTACTTTAAATGAATGAATTTTATGATTTGTGAATCATACCTCAACTTTCTTAAAAAAGGAAAGAAATACAAATAATAGTAGCATCTCTCTCAAAAGGTTGCTGTGAAGATTAAAAATGAAGAAGGACACACAAAGCAGTTAGCACAGTACCAGAATGAATGATAATGGGGCAGGGGAGTTATCATCTCAGGAAAGAGCTTGTGCTCACAGGCTTACGGCCTAAATTTAAAACCCAAGAGTGATCCATCGGCATTTTGCTTTATTTTTTTTTTTTTACCCTTTCTCTTTCTCCCCACACTCCTGCCCCACTATTCCCAGGCTTTTTGGATTTGATCCTAGTTCCAAGCTCTTCTTTCCAATTCGCTCCAGATACCTGCATCTCACTTTCAATAATCTCTGACAGCCTTCTCTCCGGCTTCACTAGCAAAATTAGGATGTGTCAAACGTGTCCCAAGTAGCTGCATCTCCTGACATACAGCACTAGCAGGGAAACTCATTCAACACCCACCCACACAACAAGACAGAAGCCTCAGTTGGTCGTGTGAAGAGAGGAGATAATTTTGGAAACTAGGAGCCTGTGTCATCATTTTAATGAAATAATAAAAGTTTTTTGATTTGCACCCATTTGCAATGTTACTGTGCACAGACAAGCGTCTCGGAGATGGTGATTCATCAGTCAGCCATCCCATCACGAGCAGGGGAGAAACAAATCTCCATGCCGTACACATCATAAAAATGGAAATCAAGGAGGCTGTTCATTAATGCAGATTAGTTTTAAGCTTGGCATGGCTTTGCTCTGTCGAGATGAATACATACAGGAGAAATTCTCAGTGGGCCTTGAGTCGTTGGTAATATGTAGTCCTTATTACCTCACTGACTAATGAACCTTCACGCTCAGGAGAGGCAACTTGTGATCGTCCATGTTTCCTTGCAGACAGACTAGGGATCAGAGCTGCCTGGAACAGGCTTCCCCACCAGACCCTCTGCCCCCAGCCACGGAACCTCTGGTCCATCTCTGCCATCCTAAGCTGGTCTTTTCTTACCAAAACTAAAGAAGGATTTGTATTCAGGGTCTCCACAGTACCTCTTCAACCAAGCACGTGAGCACCAAGTAATCCAATGAGCTAATTAACAAGAGGAGTTCATGGCTGAAGATACTCGAATGTGTTACCCTTCAGTGTCAGCATACAAATGTATTTTAAAGAGAGCCTTAAATCCCATAATCTGAGGGGTAGACTAACTGGGAAAATATCAGGTTTTGAGAAAAAGCAATTGAAGTGGTTTTTTTCCTTTCTTTCTTAAAGGATGGAAGGAGCTTTTCAAATGTTTTAGAAATGCTTCAAATCACACCATGCATGAGGACATACTGCAATCAGATTAGAGTTGATTTTGACTCTGATCCTAACACAGGTGTATGCCACAGCTCTGAGCAGGCTTTGTGGATGGCAGGTAGCCTGCCTCTTCTTTCTTTCCCTTCCTTTTTCCTCCCTCCCCTCTCCCCGTCTCCCCCTCTCTCCCTCTTTTTCTCTCCCCCCTCCCATCTTATATGTGGCACCTTCATGTACCACTGTACTCATTCTTTCTCTCACAGAATTTGCATAATAAAAATATAATCATTGCACAACACAAGATATGTGCTTTTAATTCTACCAACCACCACAACAAAAGCAATCATTTGTGAGCATCCCTTAAAAAGTAAGCCCAAAACCTGTGGTCTCCAAACTTTCTTGAACATGCCTACATATGAGTAAATAATTTTAAATGCACCTCCAATATGCGTATATATTTATTTATAAAATTATATATATGGGGCACCTGGGTGGCTCAGTGGGTTAAAGCCTCTGCCTTCAGCTCAGGTCATGATCTCAGGGTCCTGGGATCAAGCCCCACATCTGGCTCTCTGCTCAGCAGGGAGCCTGCTTCCTCCTCAATCTGCCTGCCTCTCTGCCTACTTGTAATCTCTCTCTCTGTGTCAAATAAATAAATAAACCTTTAAAAAAATTATATATACATGTACTATCACTATATGCTATATACAGTATAAAACAATCGCCAAATTTAAAACTGAGGTCAGCAAACTTTTTCTTAAAATGCTCAGCAGTAAATATTTAGGTTTTGGAGGCCACATGATCTTTGTTACAACCACTTAACTCTACCATTATAGATGAATCATCCATTGACAATCTGTTAGCAAATAGGCATGGCTACATTCCAATAAAGTTTTATTTACAAAGACAAGTCATGGGTTGGATTCAGCCCATGGGCCATATTTTGCCAACCCGAATTAAAACATAAATATTAGTAAAAGTCCTAAATACTTTTCCATATCCATTGCTGAACAATATAAGAAGAAATAGGATTAGATTTAATTCCCCAATTCTCAATTGCTACTACAGAATATAATTTGCTTTGTTATTTCTATATGCTGAGGTGAAGTATACAAAACACAACCAACTTTAGATGCAAATGCTAAGTTTCAGGATGACCTCACTTCTAGGTATATAATTTATTCTACAAATTACATTTCTCATCAACTCTGTGGTTCAAATTTGTGCTTCAACAAAATGTCAAATTACTATGTGTCTTGGATCTTTGGGGTTTCTGGCAAATGATCAAAGACATAGATGCCAAACTAGGAAATCCCAAGGGACTATTGAGTAATGAATAAGCACCAAATAAAGTCCTAAGTCCTCTGCGTGTATATAGGTGTGTGTGTGTTAAACTGGGTAAACAAATCTTGTCACCTTGAGATTTAAAAATGATCTTGCTGATACCATTATGCTGAACCCAGTATGTCTCTCAGTTAATCTATAAATAGGAATCTTGGAAATTTTTGACAAATTATTAAAGTCATGGTTATTGAATCCAGTTGAAATTGGAAAAAGAAGACCAATTAATGTAACAATGTTTGAGTATCAGGCCAGACTCACTGATGATTTTTTTTCTCACTTCCCTGGCATAGAAAATCCTAACTGTTCATTGGCATGTTTAGAACATCAGCTATTCAACCCTCTCAATACAGAGCCTTCTCTATGATGCTCTAGTAATAATGTCACCAAAAAAGATGGAAGTTACTTTAATTACTTTAGTCAAATTGAATGTGTCAAAGAGAAATACTATGAATAGAGGCAACACTAATTCGAGAATATGTCTTCAGTCCCAACAAACCCAAGCGAGGCCAGAGAAAGAGATTGCATGGCCCAAGAAGATGCTAACAATTAGGGAAACTTGGTTCTAATGCAGTCAAAATACAACCAATTTCAATGTTCTGAGCCTCAGTTTTCTTAATAGTACCATAAATACATGATTTATAGAGCTACCGAGAGATTAAAATCAAATGATACATATGAAAATGTCTCAGAGCCTGCCTGACACACAACAGGTGCTCAGGAAATATCTTGAGGGTTTTTTTTTTTCCCTTCTTTTTCCTTTAGGTGCCTCAATATTACCATCTTTAAAAAAGAAAGTCTCTACCAAATTCATATGATAACTATGAAAATTCAAGAAATAATTGATGAAAATAAGTGAGATGGAAAAATCTCAGCTCATAGAGGATATGGGTAAGATTAAAATTAACCCAAAACATCTTGATATATTGCTACCTCCTCATACTTCATACAGGATGGCTTTTGGTCACCTGAAGATAAAGAAATGATCTACATCTCCCCGAGAAAGAGTTTGTGCATACCAGGATGGTGCTAAAAACTCCCTCTCCTTTCCGTGTTTATCAGCAAAAGCTCTTCCTTATGCCATTTCAAACACCATACAAGGAGAATATTATGCCCCAAAGCATAATATTAGCATATCAATACCAGTCCTGACACACCCAACCCAAACTGAAGGTGATTAAGAAAAACAAAGGAGAGAAGCAATTCCTTCTCCTTCTTTCACAGCCCAGGATACCTCCACAGGCCTCCAAAGCATTTACACTTTTTAATGGAAATTGTGCCAGTTGGTCATTCATGTACCATGACTTGAGGGAGGTCAAATACATGATTCAAAACTGATTACCATACACGACCTAAAATCTTGTCATTACCAACATTTTTAGTCACAGATTAATTTCATCAAATATTTCTGGTTTTCCAAACTTTAAGGAACAGGGTAGGATTGTACTTTTTATCCCCACTCCTTGCAGTTGGGTGCAGTTCTAGCAAATGAGTGGCAATCCAAAGCTGCGTGTATCACCAGGCTGGAAGATTTAAATGCCAGTGGGAGAGCTTCCAGAGAGCTTTTTCTCCACTAATACAGTGACTTGTGCCATTCAAGATGGTGGCTGCTTTGCAAACCAAGGTGAAGATACCTAATCAGAACCTACAACCACTTCATTAGAGACATGAAGCAGGAGCATGAAATAAACCTCTCTTGTTTCAAGTCACTAAGATTTTGACACCGTTTGTTCATGGAGCCTAACACCGCCTATCCTGAGAGTTACTCCAACAAAACTAGTCATTGAGTTTCCCTTAAAGGCAGATTTTAACTAAGTGTTATCAGTAATTAATAATAGAAACAATCAATTAACAAATTAACCCTAGGATAGGGCTCATTTTTAAAGAAATGAAACATAGTTGGAGACAGAAATCATCAACTCAGTATTCCAACATATGGCACAGTGCCAAGGAAGAGAAGTGAGAACGAGGGAGCACAGGAGCTTCCTATGAGCATAAAATGGCCTGAGAGCTATAATATATATATAGTTAACAATTAGTATCACTAGAATTGCAAATATTTAATGAGAACTTACTATATATTAAGCATTGTGCTAAGCACTTTCCATCAAATGTTATCTCATTTAATCCTTCGGAGGTAAAAAGCTATCCCAATTTTTTGTGGTGATGAAGAAAGCAACAAAAAGATAAATCACTTACAGTCTGTCTAAAACCAAACCAGTTTCTCAACTGATATTAGATATAAAGAGATAGAGGACAGGAAGGAAGGAAGAAAGGAAGGAAGAAAGAAAGGAAGGAGGGAGGAAGGAAGGCAGGCAGGTAGAATTATAGATATAAAAGCACATGAATCTTCCCTTATTTGGCAATACTGAATATTTGCATTGCAGATTCATGCCAAAGAACATAACTTCAGGTCCTCTGTTCTCTGGTCCTTATCTAAAGCTCAATGATAAAAAAAAAAAATCATTTTTCCCAGTAGACTGCCGGCAGAATATGCACTGCTCCTTCCTTGAGATCAATAGCTCTTCATAATTGGGAGGAGGGCACAGACTCCCCTATAAATCTTATTTTCCTAGAAAAATATATGTACACAGAATTCTAGAAGATCCACAGAGAGCCCTTTGAGCCTCATTATGGATTCCTGAGGGGAACCTGGTCGCTAAATGGCATTTTCTAGTAACTGCCTTTGGGCCCCTGGACTTTGCCTCTAAAAGCACACATTCCCAGTCAGATTCTGGGTCCTCGTCCTGTTCCTGCAGATGCTTGCGTTGAGGCTTAATACACACATCTTACAGCAGCATGGTTAGTCAGATCCAAAAGCACACATCCTTTACAAAGCGTAGGATGAGATACAGACGGGGGGGAGTTTGATGAAGGTGACTTCTCAGCACGGAGTGATGGTGCCGTCTTTGGCCTGCCCAGCATGAGGTCCAGCCAGGCCCAAGCAAGCCCTTATACTAAACCTCTCATACTTCCAAACATGCCATCTTGAAACACGCACGAATAATATTATAGGATTGCTAAACCAACCCATCATGCTTCACCCCCTTAAAATGTTGTCCTTTATGGGACCAAGCTGCCTCCTGCCTCTGGCTTCTCCTCTGGTCCTATCTCATCTTCCTCATACCAAATCTCACCTAGTCTAGAAACCCAGAGCAGCTGAAAGAGGAAATCCCTCTCTCGAGAAGATAAGCATCCATGTAAATTAAGTGAGAAAAGCAGGTTACGGCTTTACATGCGAAATGAACAACAGCTCTATCATTATTTATAAAAAACAATGGGAAAAATACCAAAATGCTAATAGCAGTTATCTCTAGTGGGTGAGATTTATAGTGAGAGTTCTGTTTATAATATTTGCTGTGTTTTTTTAATTCTCTATGTAAGCTTACATTTACATTGTTCATAATCAGAAAAAAATAAATGCCATAAAAAGTATGTGAGAACCATTAGCTCTTGCTAGCATCTGCAAATACACTGCTAACCCTTACAGTAGAGGCAGACAAGGGAAGCATATTTATGTGCTAACAACCATATGTTCATTATTTCATTTAATCTTCACAACAGGACTATGCTATCTGCCTTTTTAACTGAAAGGGGAAAAAACCTGAGATTTATGGAGGTTTAAGAAATGCATCCACAATCACATGGCTAGGAAGCAGCAGAGCTGAATTTTAAACTCAGGCCTGTCTCCTACAACCTGGACACTTTCTACTGTTCCTCCAATGACAGAAATAGTCAAACAATAAAATTATTAAAGTGACAATTTACCTTCCAAGTCTGAGTCAGGGCTGGTGAAGCAACAGCTGTGTTTTGTGGACTGCACCCATGCTAGGGGGAACATTGAAGTTTCTCCCTCTTTAACGCCAAGGTCGCCAATCCACTAGACACACGACTTCTCTCCATGAAGCACAAGGAAGTTGCAGAACCTGAAGAAATGGGAGAACTGAACTCAGAAGTCAAGTAATGAGCCTTAACGAGGAAGTAAGGTCAGTGCCTGCAGGAGCAGACCAAGAGACAGCAGTCACCGCTCCAGAAGGCAGGCCTGCGTGGCTTCCTTAGTACTTCCCCAAAGTTTGCTGGAGAAAAGCAGTGTCTCTGCTCATCGCAGGGCCAGCCCAGGGCCTGGAGTGAAGCGGTACCTGGCTGGAATCCGCATCACATGGCTGCACGGCTGGCTCTGTGGCTTGGAGCCTGGTGCTTAGGAGGCCGGGTTGCTGCTTCACTCCAGTTATCTTTCTGTGAAGAAACACTCTGCATAATTTACAGAGCCTGCACTGCTAATCTCTACCAGCTGTCTCACAAAAGCACGTGTTGAACCAAAGTGAGGCTTCAGGGAGCCGGATGGAGAGCCAGAAGAATTCCTTTTGATGGGTCATCTTTGACAGCTGTGGCTTTAAAATAATGAGGCTTTGGAAGCATCCTATAAACCCAGGTATTCATCGGCATGTCACTGATTCCAAGAGCAGCCTGATACCTTCTCATCCTTCTCAAACCCACCGTGTGACTATAAAGAAACAGAAAAGAAACCTATCTCATGGCCACACTGGACTAGGGAAGGGTGGACCACTGCCTGATCAGAAATGCTATAGCCTTCCAGAAATTAAAAAGGTGATGGGGTTGTTCTGGTCCATAAATAGATGCACAAGGCCACAGCCAGAATATGCCAAGAAGAAAAGTCTGTGGTGTGGTAGGCGAGCTTTCCCTCAGTTCTCCCATGATTTGGAGCATGCAAATTACTACAAATGAAGTAGCTTAAACCAACACCAGTGATCTTATCTTGCACTTTGGGAGCAACTTCGGAAGTCTGAAATGGGTCTTACAGAGCTGAAACCAAAAACTGTGTTCCTTTTGGAGATTCTGGGAAAACGTCTTTATGTGTTTGCTAGTTTCTAGAGGCTGCCCACATTCCCTGGCTTGTGGCCAACCCCCCCATCCCCCCAACGCTCTCATTGTCACATCTCCTCTGACTCTGACCTTGCAGCCTACCTCTTAGAAGAACGTTTGTGATTATTTGAGCCACCTGGTTAATCCAGGCTACTCTCCCCATCTCAAGATGCTTAACTTAATCACATTGTAAAGTCCCTGTTGCTAGGTAAGGCAGTGTATTCAGAAGTTTCAGAGATTAAGATATAAACATCTTTGGGGCCATTATTCTGCCTAGCACATGGGCTAAGGAGATACAGAGTGCAGTGAGAAGCAGGACAAGAAATAAGGCTTTAGATTACAAGATAGTTCCAAGCAGCTACACAAATTGGTGCCACACACTGCAATCAGGACGACTGTTAACACCGAAACGTTTGCCCCCAGGATAAAGCTGGATAAACATTCTCCAAAAAATTCAGTCTGTGGGGGAAGGTCTGGGTTACATGCATAAGAGAAAGATCAAGAAGAACACACAGAACAACTAATGTCAGAGAAAAGAGAGATGGGGGGATTTAAAGTTTTTGACTGGTATCCTCACAAAGATTTTCAAGATTTTCCATTCATTAAACAAGAATAGTTGGGACACCTGGGTGGCTCAGTTGGTTAAGCTTCTGACTTTTAATTTAGGCTCAGGTCATGATCTCAGGGTTCATGAGATTGAGCCCCACGTGGGGCTCTGTGCTGGGCATGGAGTCTGCTTAAGATTCTCTCCCTCTCCCTCACTCTACCCCCCCCCCAATAAAAGGGAAAAAAAAAGAAAAAACAGAATAGTCTACCATGAAAAGGGAGCAATTCTATAAACGTTCTTGGAAAGTAAGAGAGTGGTTTGTAAAACAAAAATACAACAGGTAGCCTAAATAAAGTCGAGAACAACTTCAGACCCTAAGGCAAAGAGACAAAGAGAGTATTACTGAGATGGAAGATAAATCCAGAAGACCCAACATCCATCCAACAACAGTTTTAGAAGGAGAAGGAAAAAACAAAAACAACAAAACAAAACAAAACAAAAACAAAACAGAAAAATAAATTCAGGAGCATAAATAATCCACAAAAATTTTCCCGAACTGAAGAGTCAGATGATTCTTCTTTTGAGAGAGCCAGATGAGGGCTAAGCATACATCCTCACAAAATTATAGACCACCACAATGAGAGAAAAGACTCAACAGTCTCCACAGAGATTAAAAACAAAAAACAAAAAAAACTCAACCAAACAAACAAAATCCCTCACCTACAAGGGAATGCAAATCAGTTCTCAATAGCAACATTATTTAGGAGACAATGAGTCATGATTTCAAAGCTCTGTAGAAAATTATATTATTGAATCTAAAATTCAGATCTTCAGACAAATGATCCATGGTGACAAGGGAAAAAAATCAATACGTTTTCTAACAGGTTTCAGGAAGTTTGCTCAGGAGAGGCATTCGGCAAGTTGCATTTTTATTGTACTGTACATGGGAGTTACTGCCACAAAATAAAGAAACAAGGAAGGGATAGACAGACGGGAATATAGCTAGAGCAGACATGCAGTTAGCTCACCCAACACCCATGCTAACGCCCTTCCTGTGAGCCTGGGCACTCCAGAGACCTGAAAGTCACAAGTTTCCCTTCCCCTGCCTGCTCTCAGTAGCTAGCTGCCCTCAGGAGGTGACATGGTGTATCCTGAGGCAAGTGAGGACAAACCCTGCTACCATTTCCCAACATAGTAGATGCTGAGCAGCAGGCTGCCACGCAAAAGCATTTCTGCTCAAACTCCCCATTGTGCTGTTGGGGGTTTCTCCCAGATACAATGTTCATTCCTGGCTTGACCACATCTTCTCTAAAGAAGGTAGAAATCCTGTAAACTACAATATTACCCTGGCATAAATCACTTCCTGTTTGAATAGCTAATGTGGATTCCATGGTCTGACTTGGAAGATTAGGAAAAGAGTGAGGAAGGATGGGACAAGTGGTTATTGCTTTCATTATAAACGCTTCTGTGTAATTTATTTTTGCTATGTACATGCGTTACTTTGAATAGAACTTTTTTTTTTAATGTTAAGGTAGGAGCGAGCAAAAGAAATAAGACCTTTGTCTCTTTCACAGATTAGCAAATCCAGATGGACCAAAAACATGGGCACGGTTCTCCAATTCCCCAGTAACCAAAGAAATGCAAATCAGAATTATGCTATGCCCATTAAACTGGCATAAATTTAGAAGGAACATACCTATTACAGGTTGAGATGTGGAGAAACTGTACTTTCAGATGGAAGTGTGAAATGTTACAGCCTCTTGAGAAACGGATCTGGAAATGCTGATTAAAATATAGATTAAAATTTAAAATATATATACTCTTCAATTCAGTAAACCCAGTCCTAGAAAGTTTTCTCACAGAAATAAATAAAACCACCCAAACTTAAAGACCATTTGTTACAGTATTGTTCATGGCAGCAAACAGTGGTATAAAAGGAAAATGTAACTAACCAAAAATTATATAAAAATTAAATAAAGGAATGCCTGGGTGGCTCAGTCGGTTAAGCATCTGCCTTCAGCTTAGGTCATGATCCCAGGGTGCTGGGGTCGAGTCCCACATCGGGCTCCTTGTTTAGCAGGCAGCCTGCTTCCCCCTCTGCCTGCTGCTCCCCATGCTTGTGCTCTCTCTCTTTCCCCCTGACAAATAAATAAATAAAATCTTTTTTTAAAAATTTAATAAAAATATTGGAACACTGAAAAAATAAAATAAAATTAAGATGTTAAAAAAATTAAATAAAAATAAATAATTTTTTAATTGAATAAATCAGGGTTCACCCACACCATACCCTTCAGAAGAACGACTATCACCTATACCAGCAGATATAAGATACGGAGTTTCACAAAATATGGAGAGAAAAACAGCAAGATCAAGAAAAGTATACAGTATACATTTTCCCATTCTCCCTGTCTTTTGCTCTCATTGTCCCTTCTATTCAAAATATCCTTCTTCCCTGACATCAACCTCTTACCTCTGCCTAGCAAGTCTCATCCACGGTGAGTATAAATTAGGCTTACCATTTAGAAGAGCAGTACAAAAATATGATTCAAAATGTAAAATATACAACCATTTGACCCAACATTCTTTTTATTTTATTTTATTTTATTTTTATTCTTTGCCCAAGGGGTACAGGTCTGTGAATCATCAGGCTTACATCTTTCACAGCATTCACCAAAGCACAAACCCTCCCCAATGTCCATAACCCATCCACCCTATCCCTACCCTCCCACCCCCCAGTAACCCTCAGTTTGTTTTATGAGATTAGAAGTCTCTTATGGTTTGTCTCCTTCCCCATCCCATCTTGTTTCATTATTTTTCCCTCCCTACCCCCCACAACCCCCCACCCTGCCCCTCAAGTTCCTCATATCAGAGAGATCATATGATAATTGTCTTTCTCTGATTGACTTATTTCGCTCAGCATAATACCCTCCAGTTCCATCCATGTCGTTGCAAATGGCAAGATTTCGTTTCTTTTGATAGCTGCATAATATTCCATTGTATATATATACCACATCTTCTTTATCCATTCATCTGTTGATGGACATCTAGGTTCTTTCCATAGTTTGGCTATTGTGGACATTGCTGCTATAAACATTCGGGTGCACGTGCCCCTGAGGATCACTACCTTTGTGTCTTTAGGATAAATACCCAGTAGTGCGATTGCTGGGTCGTAGGGTAGCTCCATTTTCAACTTTTTGAGGAATCTCCATACTGTTTTCCAGAGTGGCTGCACCAGTTTGCATTCCCACCAACAGTGTAGGAGGGTTCCCCTTTCTCCGCAACCTCGCCAACATCTGTCATTTCCTGACTTGTTGATTTTAGCCATTCTGACTGGTGTAAGGTGGTATCTCGCTGTGGTTTTAATTTGTATTTCTCTGATGCCGAGTGATGTTGAGCACTTTCTCATGTGTCTGTTGGCCATTTGGATGTCTTCTTTGGAGAAATGTCTGTTCATGTCTTCTGCCCATTTCTTGACTGGGTTATTTGTTTTATGGGTGTTGAGTTTGAGAAGCTCTTTATAGATTTTGGATACTAGCCCTTTATCTGATATGTCATTTGCAAATATCTTCTCCCATTCTGTCAGTTGTCTTTTGGTTTTGTTGACTGTTTCCTTTGCTGTGCAAAAGCTTTTAATCTTGATGAAGTCCCAATAGTTCATTTTTGCCCTTGCTTCCCTTGCCTTTGGTGAGGTTCCTAGGAAGAAGTTGCTGCGGTTGAGGTCGAAGAGGTTGCTGCCTGTGTTCTCCTCGAGGATTTTGATGGATTCCTTTCTCACATTGAGGTCTTTTATCCATTTTGAGTCTATTTTTGTGTGTGGTGTCAGGAAATGATCCAGTTTCATTTTTCTGCATGTGGCTGACCAGTTTTCCCAACACCATTTGTTGAAGAGACTGTCTTTTTCCCACTGGACATTCTTTCCTGCTTTGTCGAAGATTAGTTGACCATAGAGTTGAGGGTCCATTTTTGGGTTCTCTATTCTGTTCCACTGGTCTATGTGTCTGTTTTTGTGCCAGTACCATACTGTCTTGATGATGACGGCTTTGTAATAGAGCTTGAAATCTGGAATTGTGATGCCGCCAACTTTGCTTTTTTTTTTCAACATTCCTTTGGCTATTCGGGGTCTTTTCTGGTTCCATATAAATTTTAGGATTATTTGTTCCATTTCTTTGAAGTAAATTGCTGGTATTTTGATGGGGATTGCATTAAATGTGTAGATTGCTCTAGGTAGCATAGACATTTTCACAATATTTATTCTACCCATCCATGAGCATGGAATGTTTTTCCACTTCTTTGTGTCTTCCTCAATTTCTTTCATGAGTACTTTATAGTTTTCTGAATACAGATTCTTTGCCTCTTTGGTTAGGTTTATTCCTAGGTATCTTATGGTTTTGGGTGCAATTGTAAATGGGATTGACTCTTTAATTTCTCTTTCTTCTGTTTTGTTGTTGGTATATAGAAATGCAACTGATTTCTGTGCATTGATTTTATATCCTGACACTTGACTGAATTCCTGTATGAGTGCTAGCAGTTTTGGAGTGGAGTCCTTTGGGTTTTCCACATAAAGTATCATATCATCTGCAAAGAGTGAGAGTTTGACCTCTTCCTTGCCGATTTGGATGCCTTTTATTTCTTTTTGTTGTCTGATTGCTGAGGCTAGGACTTCTAGTACTATGTTGAATAGCAGTGGTGATAGTGGACAGCCTTGCCGTGTTCCTGACTTTAGGGGAAAAGCTCTCAGTTTTTCTCCATTGAGAATGATATTCGCTGTGGGTTTTTCGTAGATGGCTTTGATGATATTGAGGTATGTACCCTCTATGCCTACACTATGAAGAGTTTTGATTAAGAAAGGGTGCTGTACTTTGTCAAATGCTTTTTCAGCATCTATTGAGAGGATCATATGGTTCTTGTTCTTTCTTTTATTAATGTCTTGTATCACATTGATTGATTTGCGAATGTTAAACCAACCTTGCATCCCAGGAATAAATCCCACTTGGTCGTGGTGAATAATCCTTTTTATGTGCTGCTGGATCCTATTGGCTAGTATTTTGTTGAGGATTTTTGCATCCGTATTCATCAAAGATATTGGTCTGTAATTCTCCTTCTTGATGGGGTCTTTGCCTGGTTTGGGGATCAAGGTAATGCTGGCCTCATAAAAGGAGTTTGGAAGTTTTCCTTCCAATTCTATTTTTTGGAACAGTTTCAGGAGAATAGGTATTAATTCTTCTTTAAATGTTTGGTAGAATTCCCCTGGGAAGCCGTCTGGCCCTGGGCTCTTGTTCGTTGGGAGATTTTTGATGACTGCTTCAATCTCCTTACTGGTGATGGGTCTATTCAGGTCTTCAGTTTCTTCCTGGTTCAGTTTTGGTAGTTTATATTTCTCTAAGAATGCATCCATTTCTTCCAGATTGTCAAATTTGCTGGTGTAGAGTTGCTCATAATATGTTCTTAGAATTGTTTGTATTTCTTTGGTGTTGGTTGTGATCTCTCCTCTTTCATTCATGATTTTATTAATTTGAGTCCTTTCTCTTTTCTTTTGGATAAGTCTGGCCAGGGGTTTATCAATCTTATTAATTCTTTCAAAGAACCAGCTCCTAGTTTCATTGATTTGTTCCACTGTTCTTTTGGTTTCTATTTCATTGATTTCTGCTCTGATCTTTATGATTTCTCTTCTCCTGCTGGGTGTAGCCTTTCTTTGCTGTTCTTTCTCTAGCTTTTGTAGGTGTAGAGTTAGGTTGTGTACTTGAGACCTTTCTTGTTTCTTGAGAAAGGCTTGTATTGCTATATACTTTCCTCTTAGGACTGCTTTTGCTGTATCCCAAAGATTTTGAACAGTTGTGTTTTCATTTTCATTTGTTTCCATGAATTTTTTTAATTCTTCTTTAATTTCCTGGTTGACCCATTCATTCTTGAGTAGGGTGTTCTTCAGCCTCCATGTATTTGAGGTCTTTCCAACTTTCCTTTTGTGGTTGAGTTCTAGTTTCAGAGCATTATGGTCTGAAAATATGCAGGGAATGATCCCAATCTTTTGGTACCTGTTGAGACCTGATTTGTGACCCAGAATATGGTCTATTCTGGAGAATGTTCCATGTGCACTGGAGAAGAATGTGTATTCTGTTGTTTTGGGATGGAATGTTCTGAATATATCTGTGATGTCCAACTGGTCCAGGGTGTCATTTAAAGCCTTTATTTCCTTGTTGATCTTTTGCTTTGATGATCTGTCCATTTCAGTAAGGGGGGTGTTCAAGTCCCCTACTAATATTGTATTCTTGTCAATGTGTTTCTTTGATTTTGTTATTAATTGGTTTATATAATTGGCTGCTCCCATGTTAGGGGCATAGATATTTATGATTGTTAGATCTTCTTGTTGGACAGATCCTTTTAGTATGATATAGTGTCCTTCTTCATCTCTTATGATATTCTTTGCCTTAAAGTCTAGTTTATCTGATATAAGGATTGCCACTCCAGCTTTCTTTTGCTGTCCATTGGCATGGTAAATTGTTTTCCATCCCCTCACTTTAAATCTGGAGGTGTCTTTGCGTGTAAGATGAGTTTCTTGTAGACAGCATATCGATGGGTCTTGTTTTTTTATCCATTCTGATACCCTGTGTCTTTTAGTTGGGGCATTTAGTCCATTTACATTCAGAGTAACTATTGAGAGATATACATTTAGAGCCATTGTATTGCCTGTAAGGTGACTGTTACTGTATATTGTGTTTCTTCCTTTCTGGTCTATGTTTCTTTAAGGTCTCTTTGCTTAGAGGACCCCTTTCAATATTTCCTGTAGGGCTGGCTTGGTGTTTGCAAATTCCTTGAGTTTTTGTTTGTCCTGGAAGATTTTTATCTCTCCTTCTATTTTCAGTGAGAGCCTAGCTGGATATAGTATTCTTGGCTGCAGATTTTTCTCATTTAGTGCTCTGAATACATCATGCCAGCTCTTTCTGGCCTGCCAGGTCTCTGTGGATAGGTCTGCTGACAATCTAATATTTCTACCATTGTATGTTATAGACCTCTTGTCCCGAGCTGCTTTCAGGATTTTCTCTTTGTCACTAAGACTTGTAAGTTTTACTATTAGATGACGGGGTGTGGACCTATTTTTATTAATTTTGGGGGGGCTTCTCTGTGCCTCCTGGATTTTGATGCTTGTTCCCTTTGCCAGATTAGGGAAATTCTGTATTAAGATCTGCTCCAATATACCTTCTGGCCCTCTCTCAATCTCGTCCTCTTCTGGGATCCCAATTATTCTAATATTGTTTCGTCTTATGGCATCACTTATCTCTCGAATTCTCTCCTCATGGTCCAGTAGTTGTTTGTCTCTCTTTTCATCCTCTTCTTTTTTCTCTGACATTTTGTCTTCTAAATCACTAATTCTATCTTCGGCTTCATTTATCCTAGCAGTAAGAGCCTCCATTTTCAATTGCACCTCATTAATAGCTTTTTTGATTTCAGCTTGGTTAGATTTTAGTTCTTTTATTTCTCCAGAAAGGTCTTTTATTTCTTTAGAGACAGCTTCTCTATTTTCTTCCATTTTTTTTTCAAGCCCAGCCAGCACCTTAAGAATCGTCATTCTGAACTCTGGTTCTGTCATATTACTAATGTCCGCATTGATTAGGTCCCTAGCCGTCATTACTGGCTCTTGTTCTTTTTTTTGTGTTGATTTTTTCCGCCTTGTCATTTTATGCAGATAGGAATAGATGGATGAGAGAACTAAATACTAAGGGGTAGCGATGACCCCAGAGAAATATACACTAACCTACTCAGAAGAGACCTGGAACTGGGTAGAAAAGTAAGAGGGGAAAAAAAAAAAAAAACAAAAAAAAAAAAAACAAAAAACAAAAAACAAAAAAAACCAAATCCAAAAACTAACAAACAAACAAACAAACAAAAACCCAAAAACCCAAAATCATACAAAAACTAAACAAAAATGAATAAAACAAAATCCTGTATCTATATTATCTATTTCTGTTTCTATATCTATGTCTATGACTCCATATCTATATCTATCTCTATCTCTATCTATCTCTATCTCTCTCTATTAGATTGGTGAATTGAACAGACCCTATAAGTATCCAAAAAAATAAGGTTAAAAACAATGAAGGGATAAAATATGATTATAACAATGAAAATTTTAAAAAAAGAGAATAAAAAGTGTTGATACGATATAAGAGTTAAGAACGTTAAAATAGGAAAAGGGAAAAATTTTAAAAGAAAAAAGTAAGAAAAAATTTCAAAGAGAAAAAAAAATCAATGAACTTTGAACGACTGAAGAATCATGGGGAAAAAGCCATGAATTGTCTCCGTTGCTTTTCCGTAGTTCTGGGGTTCCGCAACGCTTAGCCGTCTTGAACTTGACTTTGACTGGATGGTTTGTTTGTTTGTTTCTCTTGGTCTTCTGGGGGAGGGGCCTGTTGCTATGATTCTCAAGTGTCTCTGCCCGAGGCGGATTCCCACCGCCCTCGCCAGGGGCCAGGCTAAGTAATCAGCTCGGGTTCGCTCTCAGGAGCTTTTGTTCCCTGAACGCTTTCCGTACCTCGTTGGAGGACGGGACTGAAAATGGCGGCTCCCAGTCTCCGACCCGGAGGAGCCGAGAGCCTGGGGCCTCAGCCCTCAGCCCGCCTCAGAGAAAAGCAGTCCCTCCCGTCTCCTGGTCTCCGGCCGCGCTCCGAGCTCACCCGGCCTGTGACTGAGTGTCTCTATCTCTGGCGCGGCCCCGCTTAGAATCTCCAAACCCGGCAGATCCTGCAGCCGCTCCCGCACTGCTGCTCCCGGAGGAGGAAGGTGAGTCTCTCCGGGTCTGCCGCCCGTGGGGTCCCCGCTCACAGATCAGTGGCCCGGCTGAGCTTCAGATCCCAGCCCAAGGTAACCCCAAGCTGAGAGACACCTCAGCTCAGCTCCGTCTCTCCCGCTGGCTTCTCTCTGAGACCTGGGAGCTCGGTCGCGCTCAGACACCCCTGCTCTTTTTGTGTCCCCCTGGGTCCTGAGACCACACTGTCCCTTCAGGGGCTTCACCCCCCCGCTTGGTCTCTAGGGCGACGTCCCTCAGTGGAGCCGACTTCTAACAGTTCCGAGTCTGTGCTCCGCTGCTCGCTCCCTTGCCAGCAGCCGGCCCCTCCCCCCGGGTCTATCTTCCCATCGCCTCAGATTCACTTCTCCGCACGTCCTACCTTCCAGAAGGCGGTCAATTTTCTGTTCCTAGAATTGCTGCTCTTCTTCTCTTCGATCTCTGGTGGAATTTGTAGGTGTTCAGAATAGTTTGATAGCTCTCTGGGTGAATTCCTGGGACCTGATGATAATTGGTCTCCTACTCCTCCACCATCTTGCTGCTCCTCTCTGACCCAACTTTCTTATACCTCTTATACCTTTATAAGAACTTATATAATTTCAAAAAAAGAAAACAATTAAAGTATTAATCATTGGGGAGCTAGTCAAATGATTTTTGATATATATATGCTCCATAATATTGTACAACCATTAAAAATAATGATGGACGTCATACTGATTGGTTAAAAAACATCTAGACATACTGTGTAAGAGACAGAGGTCACTGATAGAAGAGCATATCATGATTCAAAAGTATAAAATTAGGTATATTTACCTGTGAATATTTTCATATTTCTTTGTAGAGACATTGAGGATTTCCCAAAACATTTTAACATTATCTTTGAATGTGTAAGATTTGAGCTAGTTTTATTGTATTGTGCTTTTTCATTACTGTGTACTATTTTAATTTTTACCCAATTATATGTTATATTTTATAAACACTATAGTGCTATTTTTTACAAGTTGATTCTGCAGCTCCATCCATAACTTCCAAGTTTTAGAATGTCAAATTATGTTCAACAGACTTAATACAATAATAACTAACACTTACTGAGCATTTACAACCCACCCAGTACCATCCTAAGTACTTGTACATATATTAACTTACTTATCTTCACAGAAAACCTATTAGGCAAGTAAAAGTGTTATCCAAATTTTATAGTGAGGGGAGTGAAGTATATAGAAAGGTTGTTTACTTCAGAAATCCATGATATTTTTGAAATTTTTTCAACATTTTTGAAACAAACAAATAAAAGTTTTCTGTTTACCAGCCCTCACCCCATTATCCAGTATCCAGAAGTCAACTAACCAGGACCCCTTATTCAATTTCTCCTTCCCTAAGCCATCTGATTTTGAGCTTGAAGGTCAAACTCTTTCTGTTCTTATCTGTGTGCCCTCTTCTCTCTGTATTTTCTGCCACCCTTCAAAGGACAGCTTTGGTGAGGCTTTCTAGTATTGGGCTACGTTCATTTATATCCACCAGTATCTATGTGGTTATGAACTCATCCTTTGTGAGATTTTCTTTCATTCTACGCCACCCAGAAGGCAAGGGAAACATAATAAATGACTCAAAGTTTTAGTGCTTAAAGGGTTGTCACACGGGAAAAAAGTGCTCAACAAACACAGCAACCCAACACCCATGCACTTCACATTTCAGAGCATGCAATGGAAGGCATGTAATTACTACAGCTAATTAGTTCCTGGTAAAATGTCACTGAGAGTAAGAGCTCATTAATATATCATTTCAATCACTGGAGACACCAGGTGCTCTTACATGGGGTCCGCTCTGTAGTATCACTACTGACGTCTTTCTCAGGGTTACTGCCCTCTTCAAAGGAGAAAATATAAACACTAATTTGTATATTATGCCTTGGAATGTGTTCTATATAGTTTCTGTAAAAAGTCATACAAATTATCCAGCCAGGTAAACTTCTACATAATTCGGGGAGAGCCATGTGAGATTTCCGTCTAAAAGCCTAACCTTTAGACATTAAGCAGGTGTGTGAGTTAGATAAATATAAATGAAGATGAGTAAAATATACTATCTCTGGCTTGTCTTTATTAATGTTATTTTGGAGATTTTTTAAAAGATTGATCAGACTGAAAGGAAAGCTGTTACATTACGATTATCTCACAGGTCATGTTTTCACATCAGAGAATTAAATCAGCCCTGGAGATTAAAATAGTTAAGGAAAAAATCCTGAATGTATTCTAGCAATTTTTAACATCATCTCTTCTGCACTTGTGTACCTCAGTATTCACAGAACTTCCAGATCTCTAAACAATGCAAGTTGAAATAGGAATGAGAATGATGATGAAAATAATGAAGGAGAAGGATGAGGAGGAAGGGAGAAGATGAGGAGAGGACAAGAAAGAGATGGTAGTGGTGGTGATGGTGATGAAGATGATGGTGATAGTGCTGAAGGTGGTGGTGGTGATGACAGTGATGGTGGTGAAGTTGATGCTGGTGGTGGTGATGGTGGTTTAGGAGATGGTGGGGGTTGATGATGGTGGTTGGTGCTGCTGCTGCTGAGTGTGGTGGTGATGAAGATGATGGTAATAATGGTGAAGAGGATGGTGGTGGTGGTGATGGTGATGATGTGATAGTTATGAAGTTGATGCTGGTGGTGGTGGTAGTGGCAATGGTGATGGTGAAGATGATTCTGGTAGTGGTGATGATGGTGATTGTGGTGAGGGTGATGCTGGTGGATGATGATGGTGATGTTGCTAATGGTGGTGGTGATGAAGATGATGGTGATAATGGCAAAGAAGATGCTGGGGATGATGATGGTGGTGGTAATGCTGGTGATAATGGTGAAGATGATGCTGACGTTGGTGATGTTGGCGATGATGATGATGATGAGAGTGGTGAAGCTGATTGGGGAGGTGATGGATGCCTTCTTGCACAGCCACAAGTATACACTTCTAGGTTCTTAACATAGAGAAGTACATTAAAAAGACAGCCATTGAAACTGAAAAAGAAACTACATTTCTACCTTAGACACTACTTCATTTTACTTTTTAAATTAATTATTATTTTCAGCAACAAATCTCCTTATCACCTTCTATGAGAGATACTTTTAACATTTCCAGACTTGTGGGGAATTTTTATCCAAATATGTTTGTCCTCAAAAAAGGACAGGGAAGAAAGGGATTTTCTCACCAGAAGAGTGAAATTGTCTCTAGGTGGAAAAGTTCCTTCCTGAAAAGCATTTTGGCTTTTCACAAAAATAAGTATCTTTTAATATGGAAGATTGATCTTGAAACATTAAGTAAAAAAATCAGGTTACAAAATAGAATGTACAACATGAAAATCACTTTGTTTGGGGATATAACATCAATACATAGTTAACACTGGGTTGTAGAATGATAGATGATTTCATGTTCTTGGAGTTCTTAGCTTTTTTATATTTTTCCAAACTTTATTTTGCAATGAACATGTGATACTTTTGTGATGAGATAAAAATATTCTTTTAAGCCTATGCAAAGAAAGGGGATATTTTTTTCTGGCTGTAGCTGGAATACTAAAACTGTAAATGGAATGTTTCTACGAAGAAACCAATGAAACCTGAAAATACAGGCCTCACCTCTCTGCTAGGGCTGAACTTAACAGCAGCAAAGGGGCTCTCAGGGAAAAAAAAGAAAAAAGAAATAACATGAAGTATTGAAGAGGAAACATTTCCAAGGGTCAAGGAGAGGTGTCTGAAGGAGATAGAGTTCATTTCAGCTCAACAAATATTTATTTATCACCTTCTCTGTACAAAGCAGTGAGCTTTGCAGCAAGATAGAGTATCAGGGTGTGCAGGGAAACTGTAGCCCAGCAGGAGAGACAACAGTAGGAGCACCAGACTCCAATCCAGTGGGAAGAGTGTTCTGCAGAGGTGGGTCCTGGCTTCCATTAAATCCCAAAGAGACCTGAAAACAGGGGTGAGGGTAGGTCCCTCAGAGATATGGATATAGAAGGTGAGTGAAACTAAAGGAGAGAAAGAAGAGAGACAGGGCGTGTTCCGGGCAAAAGTAAAGCCACTGACAAGGACACATCGATGAACCACCAGGTGCATCTGTAGAGGCACACAGGGAGGCATGTGGATAGTGCAAGAGTACCGAGCAAGGCAGATGAGGCTAGGGGGTTGGGAGGTCCCACCCTTGTAGATCAAGACTAGGAAGGTCAGAAGTTTAACTGATAGGAATGGAAATCCATTTATGGGTTTTAAGTGGGTTCAGGATGCTGAGACTTGTGCTCCCAGTGATGGATAAGAAACCCCCCACCCTTCTGTGTTTCCAAAATGGCTTCACAAAAATACCTGTCCTCCATACATGACTTATCCAAAAGACGCTTTATCATGACTTCCATAAGACCATGATGCCTCCCTTGTTTACCTTTGACAAGATTGAACACAGATCTTTCCCCTTTCGCCAGGCACAGTCTATATTAGTTTCCTGAGGGGGCCTTAACAAAGTGACACATCTAGGTGGGTTAAAACAATAGACAAATTTTGTCTCATGCTTCTGAAGGCTAGAAGCCTGAAATCAAGATGTTGGTAGGGCTATGCTCTCTCAAGACTATAGGGAACCATCCATTCCATGTCTTTCTCTTAGCTTCTAGCATTGCTATCAATCTTTGACATTACTTGGCTCGAGGTACATCACTCCAAACTCCACCTCTGTATCACATGGACTTCTCCCTTAAGGGTTACTACCTTCACCTCTTGTTGTAGGGACAGAAGCCATATTGGATTAGGGCCCACCCTATGTCCTCACCTTAACTTGATTACATTCAGCAAAGACCTCATTTACAAATAAGACATCCACAAATACTGGGGGTTTGGACCTCAACATCTTTTAGGGGGACACCATTCAACCTAGACCCTCCAACTTCCTTTTTTTTTTTTTTTTTTTTTTTTTTAGGGAGAGACAGAGCATGTGAGTGAGCTGGACTGGGGGGAGCACTCACCACACATAAGAGGAGAGACAGACTCTGAAGCAGGCTGCACACCCAGCATGGAGCTGGACACAGGGCTCTATCTCAGAATCCTGACATCATGACCTGAGCTGGAATCATGAGTCAGACACTCAACTGCTCAACTGACTGAGTGACACAGGTGCCCCTCCAACTTTCCTTTCTTTATTTCATGAATGATTCAAACTGTTTGTTTCCTGGAAACTAGCTAGCCAGAGGGGAAAAACATTTCCTGGGTCTACTGAAGCTTCCCCTATTTAAAATACAACTCCAATTATAAATCACCCCATCTGCTATGTGCTTACCCCTCCCTATAAAAGTCGAAGGCAAAGCCAGTCTTCTACAACACCCTGAGCTTCAGATCTGGGGCACTATCCCTATTACAACAGGCTGAATAAAATCAATCTCCTTACCTCCTTACTTGTTTTGTCTTTGACAGTGGGTAAGGTGTCATGGTCAAATTCTTTCATGTATTTTGAGCAGTAACCCACAGGTGGGCCATGGCCATGAAGGCTGATAATTAATGCTTTGACTCAGCTCAGCCCAGACCCCATCACAAGACCACTGCATTCATACCCTCTTTGCTAAGAACATCAGCTGCTGCAAGCACTTGGGGACAGGTGAGACAAGTCTCTGAGGGAATTGCCTTAGCAATTCAGACTCTAAAGACTAGACAGATGTCACAGGATAATGTACTCGTGGTTTCTTACTTACTTACTTACTTACTTACAACTCTAGGTATGGTATTTTCCTTCTTCTCCCTCCAGCAAATACAAAAAGGGAGCCAGGCCAGGTGTTGCTTTTCCTTGTATGCTTTTGTGTTGCAGGGGGCAGAGGGACTCTCTTCCCCCATCCAGACTTTTGTGTCAAGAGACCCAGTGAAGCTCAGTGAAGCAGTTAGGCTGAGTGGTCCCAGAGCAATGGATGGGGCTAGGCCGGGCACATGGCAGCAGCCAGATCAAAAGCAGCTGGTATCTCTTTCCAAAAGAGGCTGTGAAGGACATAAGTTTTTGCAGACCCTTCAGGTGAGGTACCAGAGTTGACTCAGGGATGCTGGGGAGACAGAATATTAAGAGAGGTGACTGTAGGAACAGTAGCTAAAGAATGCATGGCACTGCTTGACAGGGAAGCAGTAAAGCCAAGCACCTTCCAATAAACCATGTGAATTTAAACAATGAGAACCGTAGCCATCACAACGATGGGCAAGAGACCAGAGAGAAGACCTTCTGCCATTCCCACTGCCTGAATGGAAATGGAGAACCCTTCCAAACACAACTGAGACCTAATTTCTCTCCCCCTAGAGAGTTAAAGCTCAAAGTCAAAATAAATTTGGTTTCTAGAAACAAGGCATCTCTTGCCCCCCCAAGAGTGTGGACAAAATTGTGAACTGCTATGGAGGCTAGGCAAGCCAGCAGACAGCAGTAGAAATCAGACAGCGACCTACAGCTACCGGGTCTCCCCAACCTGCAGCTCAGCGATCATAATGAACACTATCTGGAGAGCTGCTCTTCAGGGAACCATGATGGGTTACTTCTTCCAATGCCCTGCAAACCAAAATGTCACCCTCTTTCTCCTTGTTCCTCATTCATTTTATAAAATAAGAAATTAAGGGGAGCCTGGATGCCTTAGTTGGTTAAGTTGGCAACCACTTGGCTTAGGTCATGATCCTGGGATTGAGCCTCACTTCCAGCTCCTTGCAGCAGGGAGCTTGCTTCTCCCGCTGCCTCTGCCTACCACTCTGCCTTCTCTCTCTCTCTCTCTCTCTCTCTCTCTCTCTCTCTCTCTCTCTCTCTCTAACAAATAAATGAATAAAAACAAAAAGAAAAAGAAATTAAACTTCCA
This sequence comes from Ailurus styani, assembly GCA_002007465.1. NCBI lineage: Eukaryota > Metazoa > Chordata > Mammalia > Carnivora > Ailuridae > Ailurus > Ailurus styani. The sequence goes on from LNAC01000406.1 coordinate 717,357, forward strand.
TCTCTGGGTCCAAGTTGACCTAAATTCAATTTCATAAGTCCAGGCTCAGTGGGTCTTCTTGCCCCTGTGGGAAGTGGAAAAGAAAGGTGTGGAGCGTCCTTCCTTCCAAGAACCCCCTCCATTGGGCCTGTTTCCAAATGGGTAAATGAGAGAATATTACAGACTCTCAAACCCATGTGGCAACAACAAATCAACCAGCTTGCCCTGGGGAGAAATGCTGGCTGGCAGCTGGAAACACTAAGGAAAGAAGGAGGACATGGTTTTGTGGAGAATGAGCCCTTCCCAGGAAATCTGCTTGAGAAGTGGGATATTCCTTTTCTTGTTGTTTATTTGCTTTAACTCCTCCTGCTGCTGATCCTTTCAAAAATATTGAAGTCTTATCTCAAGTCTCCCACAGCGAGTCCTTGCTCTCTGCTCCCCTCCAACCAGGCCAAGTCACCGAGACCCCCAACACCCCAGGCCCGCCCCACCCATGGCTCTCGCGTGGCCCCTCTGTCTTCCTGAGCTGCCCCTCCAGGTGCTCCTGTCTCTCTGCAATCAGTGTGCTGGGCCTTGTGGCATGCCAGGGCAGATGCCCTTCGACAGAGCTCTGGCTCCTCTCTCGCCTGTCCCCTGACAGCATCTTAATACAACACCCCCAGGGCTGTCTGGTGCTGTCAGTTATAAGAAGAGTCTCATTTAGACCATTGAGACTCACCTTTCAGGAGTTAGGAAGTCCTGCCTAGAGAGAATCAAATCCAGTTTCCCAGGCAATGTAAAGGCTTTCCCCTTCTCCCAGTTGGGGGCCTGACCTGTAGCACAGAGCGAGAAAGACCCTTCTTGATCCCCGCACTCTTCCTCCCCACTCTCCATCTCCCTCTGCCTGGTCTCCCTTCCTCCTCGAGAGCTGGGAAAGCATGAGGGAAAGGACCCTGTTCCATAACTCGTACTGTTCCCCTTTACCAGCAACAGCCTTGATGTGACAGGTGTTCCACAGCGGGGCTACACGCGGGTTTGGGGAGTGTTTCCAGGGGCCTCCATGCTGCATGATTCCTGAACAAGCAGGTTGTGCTCCTCACCACCTTCCTGGAATACGTCTCCCCTCATCTCTTCTCCTTCACACACCCCATAGTTTTGCATGGCTCAGAGTGTTCCCCCCGCATACCACCCTCTTCGGTCTGCCTCTATGTTCTTCCACAGCACCTGCTGGGCCCACAGGACACTGACCAATCCTTGGCAGGCCATGTGGTGGAAACACAGGCAGCCCCCAGCTCTGACATCACAGGCTGCTCCCCTCCATGCCCACCTTCCAAGTTTCCCCTGCAAGAAGTGGTACCAGTCTTTGTGCTTGCAATACCTTCTCTCATCTGGGACCTGTCCAATGTTCTCCCAAGACCTCCCCCACCATGCTCTGTGCCAGGGGCAGCCCAGGGTGGGCCTATAGCTTCAACTGCTCAGCAACCATCAGCCCCGGTAGTGGGTCCCAGGCTCTCTTCTCTCTTGTCTTAGGGGAGGTGAGGACAACCCTACCCTCTTCCAAATGGAGGGGAGAGAAAACACCCCCCACTCTACCAGGCAGACCACCTACTACTAAAATCCCAGCAAGGATCTCCTCTCACATTTATGATCTGCTTTATAAACTGGTAGATGGGCGTGAGGGCACAGAACTGGGGAGTGGCCAGTGAGGAACGTAGGACATCCGGGCCACCTCTAAGTAAGCCCTGTCTTGGTCACACACCTCTTTCGTGAGCTCTTAAGGCGGTGCAAGTAATTAGGTCATGTTGTTTTCACCTTGGAGCCTTCAGTAGAAAACCTGAAATAACAGGAAAAATTTTGCATGTGATCTGCCTACATATTTGAACACTCCCAATTCTTCAAAGCCCCACACTAGCTCCCAGCCTCTCCAAGACACCTTTCACACTGACAAGTCTGGCCCTCGCTGAGATCTTCTTTTCTGGAACATCCAATGCACTTAATGTCAGAACAACACATTCTGATGAGTAAATATATTCTGTCTCATGTTGGTCTCTTGTTGTTTCCCCATGTTGTTCCCAATAGCGCGGCAGAATTTTTTTGAAGAAAGAAACCGTGCTTTATACTTATTTTGTATCCCCTATGGCTTTTACCACTTTGCTGCCAACATAAAGGTGCTCAATGCATATTTGAAGTGAGTTGAATTGAATTTTCAATCAGAACCCACACTAGATGGAGGAAGCCTCGATGTGCCTCGGGGTGCAGTGCCGCAGAGCCGAAGAGACACTGCACACAAAGTTTCTTCCTGAAATGTGGGTGTCGTAAAATTGAGGAGGGGCTTTTGAAAGGTAACATGCACTGTCGTTCCTGGGAGCCAGGTAATGCTCTTCACACATGTCTGGGAACAACAACCTGAGCTCAAGGTCTGACGAGCTGGGTCCATTTGCACAGGCAGAGGCTGGCACCAGCACCGTGAGGGGCTCGTGGGAGGAGACTTTCCCACCTCTGCTCAAAGCACTCCCACCCAGGGGTGGTGACTAGGTCTGAGGGACAGACACCCAGATGTGGCTGGAAATCCCAGTGGGACCAGGTGCCCTGGGTCAGAGAGGCATGGCCTCACTCCTCTTGTCCCTCGACATGCATGCAGGTGGAGGCAAGCCCATACCCACAGAGTGTCAACAGGGACTTACCTGCCAAATGCATGTAATCCATAGGGGCTGAGCTGGTTCCTCTCTTCTCTTACCTTCCAGCACCTTCTCAATGGGCAGGGCGTTTTTTCCATGAAGAGGATAATACTGCTCAACCCCATACAAGTGCACTTTTATCCTTCTAACTTTAATATGTCTACCTTGCATTAGTAAAAGAAGAACCCAAGGTCTCAGACCCCACCCGCTAACAAATTTAGAAATACTTCCAGTTAGTACTCCCACCTGCACAACACGACTGCAGTCTCAGAGTTCAGAACAGGAAATCCAGATTCACTGCCTTCCACCCCCTTTCCTATAGAGTTATGGAGATCTCGAGGGGTGTGCAATCACTTGCTTCTAAAGCTGGTGGAGGTAGGGGTCCTCAACCCTGCAGGCATCTTACCACTTCCCTTGAATCTACAAGCCAGTACCAAGGCTCTCAACTGCATCTCATCTACTCACCTGTTGTCCCCTCCCTACAGGGTGACAGAAGCCATGCTCTCCGGGACCTGCTAGTGTGGGAAGTCCTCCTACCGCTGCCAACCAGATTTCTTCCCCTCACCCCTCTGTCCAACTTCTCCTGGGAGCTCAAAGCTTGCTTTGAGGTGATAATATAATATAAAATTGAAATGAATTTAGTAGCAGTCATGGGTCATTTAGACTTGACTGGTCATTTTTAGATAGTAGGCAAAACAGGTAAGGTGAGAGAGTAGACACTCAGAGCTTTCTTTTCTACCCTTTCAGTCCCGTTAGCATCGTCCAGTTCTACAAAGAAGGGCTCAAACTGCAGGCAGTGGAGAGAGTTGGGGCACATGAGTTGTATCTCTGCTTGGTCCTGTGGCTGATGGCAGAGTATTCCCAATAATTCTTCTTTTTAGATGACAAGGAGTTGGAGAAGGGGATGCTGAGCGAAGGAGTCCATATATTCCCCATAACTCGAATTACTACAATGAATTGCTACATTACTCACCTTTGCACCAGACATTAATCACAAAAACAAAAAACTGCCGAGCCAGGGAGTTAGAAAGGATGTGCTATTTCAGCCCGCACCCTGTGCCAAATGTCGGCAGCAGGAACGAGGTCTGCCGAGCTCCCCCTTCCCATCTGCTGCTTCACTGCCAGTGGAGTGACCGGACGGTGAAAGCCTCAGCAGGCACTGGGGCAGAGCTGGACCCCTCACAACGTGAGGGCCACCTGCCTGCAGAGGGCTCTCCAGATCCTGCCCTGGGTCCCCAGGCTTCGTCTCTACAATTTGTCTCTACAGCCTCATGCCTGATTTTGCCAGCCTCTGGAGAGCCTGAAATATTAAAAACGTCTGTGCTATTTAATATTATTTATCTGGAAAAAAGATCAACAAAAATTATTTCTCTGATGTCACAGAAAGAGGTAAATTATTAAGGTAAAATGGAAGTTACCAGGAGATACATATATAATATGATCTCATTTGTCTATGTATGTTTTAACAAAAGATAGAATATTCTACTCTCCATCAGCTTATGGAGACTGTCTCAAATGTGACTCTAAGCAGAAGATAAAGACATATGTCTAGAACAATTGAGTTTGGGGCTAGGGTATTCCTTTAATATGACTTAAGGTGGCTTAAAAGTGAAATCATGTGGAGCCCAGAATTTTTTTCCTCACTGAAAGGGTTCAGCTTCCAAGCAAAGAGTGATTGAATCGAGCGACATCAGGCACTGTCTCCCAATAAATGCAAGTGCAGCAGCCAACCTAAGAAATGTAATTTTCCAGCCTGTTTGGCCAAAGCTGTTATCATGGAAGATAATCACTTACATGAAATACATTCTCTCTTAAAAGAATGACCAGTATTAGACTCCTGTCACCTTCCCATTCAAATGGGAAGTGTAATAAGCTCAGTGTAATACACTGAGATGTGCTGGATGCCAACATTAACATAGAGGGGAAAGTCTTCAGAGCTTGATTTAGTCCTGCCTGGCATGAGCCAACTACGGAAGCCCGGTGAGAAAGAAGGAAAGGATGGTCACTGGGAAGGTCACCGTGAGGCAGGCTGGGGTTCACTCCCTTTTTTCCCTGCAACCCCCATCCCTAGAATGTGTGCGTGTGTCTGCCTGCCTGTATGTCTGTGTAGTTACTGGCATAATAATTCATCAGTTATGCCACAAGGGAAATCACTGTTAGCAAAAGGAAAGCTTTATGTTGAGATGTTCCATCTGAGACGTTTGAAAGGTCAACACTAATCAGAAAGACCCTGGGTCTCCACCATCAACTCCTGGGGCGGTGGGCAGAGGTCTACTGTGTTGACCACTTGGAGCAATTGGGTAGCAAAACCATGGAGGATGGAGGGTATAGAAGGAAGGAGGGAGCCCAAGGGGGAGGGGCCCCTTAAAGCCCATCCAAAGCCCCTCTTCTGAGTGTTTGTGCCCCTGGGATCCTAGTAAGATAATGTCACCTCTTCACTCTGAACACCTGCCCTGACAGGCAGTGAGACTTAATGCAGGGTCTCACCTATTGTGGAGGAAAAATGTCCTTGGAGCCAGAAGACTGAGCTGGGCACAGATGTCAAGTACACCATTTTCTGGTTTTATGACACTGGGCACCTCCCCTAATTTATTGGACCCTCTCTCTCTTCCTTTGTGAAATGGAAGTAATGCTGTATGAGGATCAAAGTACCAGACTAATGAATGATTAAGCTCTTACCAAATTCACCCAACGAATATGTATTGACTGATAATTGTGGTGGGTGTCTGGATTTCCATGGAATCTTTTTTTTTTTGCCAAAATAGTGGTATTTTGTTGGTGAAATACCAAAAACTTTAATTTTTTAAGTTGAAAGAAAGACTTTAACCTGAAATACATCTGGAAAGTGATATAGGGCTGTAAAGTTTTCATTTGAATAATTCATAAAGCATATTTCTCTCACTCAGTAAGTGGAGAAAATGACAATAAGCAGAGCAAAGATTCTGTTGCAAACGTCCCATCCTGGGCCAAGACTCTCTGCGTAGATGAAATACGTACATGATGGAGTTACAATTAATACCTCTGTGGTAGAAACTCTATCTATACATCATGGACTAAATAAAATAAGGACAAGCCAGCAAAGACTCTTTTGAAACAAAACCTTCAGCATGGTGGGAATGCAAAAGATTGTATTTCCTGAACAGGAACAGTTCAAAAATATCTCAACATGTTTAAAGAAGGGAAGGAATCATTTGGAGGTGAAGAAGTCAGAAGAAAATGTTTGGAGTTAGCTTATGACCATCTCCTCTCTACCCATCTAATGGGGTGTCAAAGAGGTGGTTTCATCTGCTGGAAAATTCTGCACACAATTCACTTGTCAATGAGTCAATGATGGCAAAATTGTTACAACTTTGTTATTTTCTTTTCCATTATGTTATGTAGTTTACATTGGCCCAAAGGGGGTTCTTAAGAGATGTTAACTTTTAAGAGATCGTCTTGGTAAAGTTTAGAGAAAAAGCCATTCTAGAAACACCAGGATTACCAATGAAGACACATCGAAAAGGAAAGAGATCACGCTGAATCACCTTGGCAATCAGTACTAGAGGTGACCATCAGGTGGGCAGTTTTCAGACATTTGAGTTTGGATTTTTTTCCCACCTTGGGAGAGTGACTCAGGTTATATAAGGAAATTTTGGGGTAGTTTCAGGAGAAAGCATCTACATCTAAGGATGTAGATGATCTCGAGAGGAGCATGAAGCAGCAAGAGTGGGGAATCAGAGTCATGACGATAGGAATCTTTAAATTATTTCAGATAAAGCTGCTGACTGGGGTGCTTGGGTGGCACCATTGGTTAAGCCTCTGAATCTTGACTCCAGGTCAAGTCATGATCTCAGGGTCATGAGATTGGCCCCAGGTCAGGCTCCGAGCACAGTGGGGAGTCTGCTTGAGATTCTCCCTCTTCCTCAGTCCCTCCCCCACTCTTGCTAGCTCTCTCTCTCTCTCAAATAAATAAATATTTAAAAAATAAAAAAATAAAAAGTAAAGGTAACTAATGTAACCAAAAACCCAAACAAACAAACAAAACCCAGCAATGATATTAACAAGGAGCATACAACATCAAACCAGATGGGCCTCAGCTCATTCCTAACTCTGAAGGCTGGGGTCACCCTTTCACCCGTGAAATACTTAGTAAAACAAAGATACAGGAGAACTAATTATGGGAAGATTTGTCTGGATTAAGGAAAAATATAAAGAATTTTAAATACATTTTTGTTTCTTTCCAGCAATGACAGTAATATCAATGATATCCATGAGTGCTTCCCAGATCATATGCCAAGTAAAGATGGAGAATTTGCTTTTGATAATAAAAGAGAATGATTTTAAATTAACCTATTATAGCAGAGATGTAAGTACTTCTACAACATGTATTTTCTTTAACATTTTAAACATTGATCTCTTCAAAACTTAAAATTCTACAGTATTCATTATCTGATACTTGTTATTTTGTAGGGAGAAATTTAAACACCTCAAAATATCATCAGTTCTAATGTTGATCATACCTAAATTGGTGGAAACAATACCAGAAACCTTTTTTTAAATTTAATTTAATTTTTTCAGTGATCCAAGATTCATTATTTATGCACCACACCCAGTGCTCCATGCAGTACGTGCCCTCCTTAATACCCACCACCAAGCTCACCCATCCTCTCTCCCCTCAATAATACTCAGCTTGTTTCTGAGTCCACAGTCTCTCATGGTTCATCTCCCCTTCTGATTTACCCCAATTCACTTTTCCTTCCCTTCCCCTAGAGTCCTCCATTTTACTCCTTATGTTCCACAAGTAAGTGAAACCATATGACAAATTGACTTTCTCTGCTTGACTTAATTTACTCAGCATAATCTCCTCCAGACCTGTCCATCTTGATACGAAAGTTTGGTATTCATCCTTCCTGATGGCTGAGTAATATTCCATTGTATATATGGACCACATCTTCTTTATCCATTTGTCTGTTGAAGGGCATCTTGGCTCTTTCCACAGTTTGGCAATTGTGGACATTGTTGCTATGAACATTGGGGTACATATGGCCCTTCTTTTCAATACATCTGTATCTCTGGGGTAAATACCCAGTAGTGCAATTGCAAGGTCATAGGGTAGCTCTATTTTTAATTTTTTGAGGAATCTCCACACTGTTTTCCAAAGTGGCTGCACCAACTTGTATTCCCACCAACAGTAAAAGAGGATTCCCCTTTCTCCACATCCTCTCCAGCACTTGTTGTTTCCTGTCTTGTTGATTTGGGCCATTCTAACTGGTGTAAGATGGTATCTCAATGTGGTTTTGATTTGAGTTTTCCTGATGGCTAGTGATGATGAACATTTNCCATGTGTCTGTTGGCCATTTATATGTCTTCATTGGAGAAGTGTCTGTTCATGTCTTCTGCCCATTTTTTGACATGATTATCTGTTTTTTGGCTGTTGTGCTTGAGAAGTTCTTTATAGATCTTGGATATCAGCCCTTTGTCTGAAGTGTTTGCGAATATCTTCTCCCATTCCATGGGTTGACTCTTTGTTTTGTTGACTGTTTCCTTTGCTGTGCAGAAACTTTTTATCTTGATGAAGTCCCAGAAGTTCATTTTTGCTTTTGTTTCCTTTGCCTCTTGAGATGTGTCTTGAAAGAAATTGCTGTGATGTCAAAGAGGTTACTGCGTATGTTCTCCTCTAGGATTTTGATAGATTCCTGCCTCACATTGAGGTCTTTCATCCATTTCAAGTTTATCTTTGTGCATGGTGTGAGAGAATGGTCAAGTTTCATTCTTCTATACATAGCTGTCCAATTTTCCCAGCACCATTTATTGAAGAGACTGGTTTTTTTCCACTGGATATTTTTTCCTGTTTTGTCAAAGATTATTTGACCATAAAGTTGAGGGTCCATATCTGGACACTCCACTCTGTTCCATTGGTCTATGTGTCTGTTTTTTTGCAAGGACCATGCTGTCTTGGTGATCACAGCTTTGTAGTAAAGTTTGAAATCAGGCAATGTGATGCCCCCAGCTTTGTTTTTCCTTTTCAGCATTTCCTTAGTGATTCGGGGTCTCTTCTGGTTCCATACAAATTTTAGGATTGCTTGTTCCAGCACTTTGAAAAATGCTGGAGGAATTTTGATTGGATGGCATCGAAAGTATAGATTGCTCTGGGCAGTATAGACATTTTAACAATGTTTATTCTTCCAATCCATGAGCATGGAATGCTTTTCCATCTTTTTGAATTTTCTTCAATTTCTTTCATGAGTGTTCTGTAGTTCCTTGAGTACAGATCCTTTACCTCTTTGGTTAGGTTTATTCCAAGGTATCTTATGGTTCTTGGTGCTATAGTAAATGGGATCGATTCTCTAATTTCCCTTTCTATATTTTCATTGCTAGTGTATAAGAAAGCAACTGATTTTTTTTTTAAGAAAGCAACTGATTTCTGTGGATTGATTTTGCATCCTGCCACATTACTGAATTGCTGTATGAGTTCTAGTAGTTTGGGGGTGGAGATTTTTGGGTTTTCCATATAAAGGATCATGTCATCTGCGAAGAGAGAGAGTTGGACTTCTTTGCCAATTTGAATACCTTTTATTTCTTTTTGTTGTCTGATTGCTGTTGCTAGGACTACTAGTACTATGTTGAACAACAGTGGTGAGAGTGGGCATCCTTGTCATGTTCCTGATCTCAGTGGGAAGGCTGTCAGTTTTTCCCCATTAAGAATGATATTTGCTGTGGGTTTTTCATAGATAGATTTTATGAAGTTGAGGAATGTTCCCTCTATCCCTATACTTTGAAGAGTTTTAATCAGGAACGGATGCTGTATTTTGTCAAATGCTTTCTCTGCATCAATTGAGAGGACCATGTGGTTCTTCTCTCTTCTCATATTGATTTGTCTATCACACTGATTGATTCGCGAATGTTGAACCACCCTTGCATCCAAAAAACCTTTTTAATAAATGTGGTTCCAAAAGATTTTACTGATGTCATGGGATGAAAGTTATTCTTATCCTCCACCAATACAAGGAGATATATTATAATTCAAAACCATATAAACAAAAACTTTCTTTGTCATTCACTCAATAAACAAATATTTACTGAGTGCCTACAGTGTGATAGGGCTCTCTTGGGGCTTACATTTTACCTAGAGAAAGTGACAATAACAAGTCAGGGATTAAATATATAGTATGTATACCAAATGACAATAAATTCTGTAAAGAATAAAGGGTATAAGTTTATTGCTTTTAATAGGATGATCGTGGGAAACAGACCTCATTCACAAAGTGAAATTTAAGCAGAGGCCTAAAAGAGATGAAGGAGCAAGACATATGAAAAATCTCTAGTGAAATTACATTCCTGCAAGTGCAAAGGCCCTGAGGCAGAGGGGGTTGGATTTGTTTACAGAAGCCAGTGTGGCTGGAGAAGAGTGCAGTGGACATGGACAAACACTACCCAAGGGGTCATCAGACAGCCTACACCTGTGCCTCAGCTGTAGAGAGGCACTTTCCACCAGGTCACACCCTTCTCAGAGCAGCACTCAGCAAATAGCCGATGAGGCAGGTATAGAGGTGCAGCCTTCAGGGCCTTATAAGAGTCAACTGGGCAAGTTACATGTGCCCCCAAGTTCCTTGTAAGCAGCCTGCAGCCTTGCTAGGCTACTTCACTTTGGCTTCTCTCTCTTTGGCCCATTCCGTTTCATCCCACTTCTTTCTATGGGTGTCGAACCCTAATAAATATCTAGCCCCACCAATTCTGTCTCCAGTGTCTGCTTCCAGAAACCTCAGGTTGCCACAAACAGTGGGCCAGGGAGCGGGTAGCTGGAGATATGTTCAGAAAGTTATCTGGGACCTTGACTTTGGCTTTTACTGATATACGGGCTCTGAAAAGTTTGGAGCAGTGAGCTTGCTTTGTCATGAATAGAATGGAGAAAAACAAGGCAGAAGAAGAATGGGATGGGGATAGCACAATCTAGGTGAGAGACGATGGCTTGTCCCAGGCAGTAGTGATGGGGGCAGGCCATGGGGAGTGGGGAGACTTGAGAGAAGTGGTGAGAATCTGGGTATGTTTTGAAGAAAGACCCTTCAGAACTTACTGATGAATTGGGAGTGGGCAAAAGGAAAGAGAAAAGTCAAGATAAGTCCTCTGTTTTGGACTGAGTGACTGGAGGAACAGAGTTGGAGGTTTGCAAAGATTATAAGTCAATTTCAGACTCGTCACAATGAGACACTATTTAGACATGCCAAGAAGACAGTGGGTTTTGAGAGTCTAGACCTCTACAAAAGATCCAAAATAGAGATATAAATCTAGAATCCATAAGCATATGAATAGGAAAGCCTTGAGGAGTTGGAGGGAGAGTGAATGTAAATGAGAAAATACATCCAAGGACCAAACCTTGGACATTCCTTACATCTCTGTCCAACACTGACAGATCAACCAAATGTCTCAAGCACATAAGTGAATGTGTGGGCTAGGGAAGGTAAAGAGGAAACGTGCCAAGACAAAAGGGATGGCAGGTCCTCATCCAGTTTACTAAGCAAGGAAATTCGGGTTTACAGGTGACACGACTGCACCCCAGGCTGGCAAGCAAAGGACAGCATGTGAGGCTACACAGTTTTGACTCTGGGGTCAAGGCACTTGTCCTCAAAGCAGCATGCCCAGAACACATCCCCTAATCCTCAGTAAAACAACCTTTATCAATCAGGTCGCAGCTTAATTCCCGTCATCACTAGTAAAACCGAAATTGTAGTTCACCTGGAAATATGACTTCTACTTTTAATGAACGAGTAATTAGCATGAAGCAAGATAACCACAGAGGTTTAAAAATCTATTCTCATTGGAAGAGAAAAGTGTGAATCATACATGCACTTGTACACTGTTGACAGAAATCTTTCTCTTTCTATGCCTACAAGGGAAAGACAGGGGAAAGTCAGGTGTGAAGACACATGCACAAAGAGGAAATCTCTGTAGTCCAGTACTTCTCAAACTTAGTGTGCCGCTGAATTACACAGAATCTTGTTAAATTGCAGACTGATTCAGTAAGATCTGGAGTAGGGTCTAAATTTGTGCATTGGTAATAAGCTCCCAGGCGGGCCACTGCTGCTGGTCCACAAACCACACCTCCAGCAACAATGCTTCAGTTCACACCTCCATGAAGAGGGTAAATTGACCATGTGGCAGAGGAAAAACCCCTGCAGACACGAGCTCATCAGGAGATCTTAAATATTGGTGCATATTCACAGAAAGGGAAGATCTGGGCTGTAAGCAGAAAGCTTTCTAAGAGAATAATACCTGTTCAAACTGGAGAAAACCAGGGTGAAAAATCATAAAATTTTACAGAAGAAAAGATCAAGCAATGATTGGAAACCATAAGTCATTCTGTTAAAATGGTACCTAATTATGCATAGGTCTTTATATTTCTTTAAATTTTATAATCTAATTTAAACTAGACACTCCAGGAGCACCTGGGTGGCTCACCTAGTTAAGTGTCTGCCTTCAGCTCAGGTCATAATCTCAGGGTCCTGGGATCGAGCCCTGAATTGGCAGGGGGGGATAGAGGGTGGGGTGGGGGGGTGTCTCTGCTTAGCAGGGAGTATGCTTCTCCTTCTACCCCCACTCCCCTCATGCTCTCTCTCTCTCAAATAAAAAAAAATCTTTAAAAAAAACCCTATAGATTCTATTTAAAGGTAATGTTTATACTAATATTCTCACAGCTTACTTTAATATTTGGGGCTATTTTAAAAAAAATACTTAGGCGGGGATGCTTTTCCTATTTTCTTTGCTTCATTTATCTCAACGGTTCTCAATCCTGACTGCACATCACAGTCTGGAGAACTTTAACATTGCTGATTCTCAGGTCTGACCCCTGCAAAGTATGGTTTCATTACTCTGAGGATGCACTGTGGGCATCCATAAACTATAAAGCTCTACAGGTGATTCTAACATGCAGCCTGAGTGAGAACCACTGAATTTAACCAAACCCAAGAGAACCCGTGAGTTTCTGCAACTATAACCCAGGAAACGCCACGCACACGGTGACAGAGGACCAGCAGGAAACAATTCCGGAGACTAACCTTGCACACCTGAACTTATAAAGTTATAGCAAACCACGTAAATGATTAACCAAATCCTTTGATCTCAAAAACTTCTGAAAATCTAGTCACTTCTCTTTCCCCTTTCCATTTTTCCAAATCAAAGGCTTCGGACAGATTATCTTTAAGCAGGTTTCAAAAGACTCCCACTGAAATTGAAATGTTGGTAGTTTCCTGCAGATATCAGAATGAACCTGAAGAACTGCTCCTGAAGTGTCAGAATTACCTAGTGATCCTATGATGCTCTAAATTATACAGAAGGAGGAAAAGAAAAAGGAAGTTGGAAAGGAGGAATGGAAGGAAGAAAGGGAGGGAGGGAGGAAGGAAGGAGCAAGCCCTTCTGAAAGAACATTCAATTTTTTTTTCTGTTGAACTGATTTTAACCAGAAATCATACAAAAGAGTAATTTTTATGGACACCAATTTCTAAGTGTGAGTCTCAATGCGAAAGGGCAAATTAAAGAATAACTTCAGAACTCACAGTCCATATGGAACAGGTGCCATTAAGGATAGAACATGGGGAACGCCCCTAGAGGTGAGTTAGCTCGATTTGTTGAGAGACAGCAAGAAGATCAAGGTAAACTTACATCTCCATGTAAGTCAGTTTCACTTCCCTCTATTTTCCAACCATTGACAGCAGCCCTAAATCCAACCAGCCATTTTAGAAAAGGTGTTCTCTCGAACAATAGAGAGACGTAGTGAGAATCAATGAACTACTCAGGGCGTATCCATCCCACTTACTGGAAAAAACAATGGCCTTTACGTATGAGGGATGGCAGAGTTCCACCATAGAAGCTTTGGTTCTTCTATCGGTTAACCAGGACAACAAGAATTTGCCTTTTCACAATGGAAAATCCAGTAAGAATTTAACACTTAGGCTGCTTCTTCTTTCTGTTTGGTTTTGCTTGGGTTTCCACAAATAGTCAAAGTGTGGTATGAAGAGGCGATCCAAAAACTATCCTCAGAGTTTACTCTTGGTTTCCCAAACAAGGAGGCAGTGTAGTCCAAGGGGTCCCCCTCTCCCAGTGGGAGAGCCTGTGCTGAGATTCACTTTCCACAACAGGGCCCCAGCCCTAAGGGTACCTGATCCTTGGCAGCTGGATTTCTAGAAGACCTCCTGAAAGAAAAGCTGACTTCTATTTCCAGACTAACCAGTGCCCAAGCAGACTGTTTTTCCCTCCACTGACAAAGTGACTATCCCTGTTACCTATGGAAAGGGGCACAACAGGGAGCCATGTTCCTATCCCGGAACACAAACTCACCATGAGCCCAGCAAACCTCTCTATGAATGAAAGGTGTATGAGGGGACTCCTGTCTTCTCTTGCCAACCCTCACAGTTTATCTCTGCCAAGCTTTCTGGTCCACCTATGGGCAGCTGGCAGGCCCACGATGTCCTCAATCATGTGACTGAGTGTTAGCTGGCTTTTGACTGGTGTGTACCTCAGTGCTCTTCCACGTGGCCTCTCACTCTCCTCCAAGCCATGTGTTATTTTGCTAGGGCTGCTATAACAAAACACCTCAGGCTGTGGGCTTAAGCAACAGATATTTATTTATTCCTTCCCAATTCTGGAGGCTAAAAGTCCAAGCTCAAGGTGGCAGCAGGTTTGTTATCTTCTTAGGGCCTCTCTCCTTGGCTGGTATGTGGCCATCTTCTTCCTGTCTTTACATGGTCTCCCCTCTGTGTGTGTCAGTACCCTAATCTACTCTTCTTATAAGGACTCCAGTCCTACTAGAGACCACTCTAATCATCTTATTTAACCTTAATTATTACTTTAAAGACTCTATCTCCAAATCTAATCACATTCTGAGGCATTAGAGGTTAGGACTTCAATAGATGAAGGGTGGGTGGAGGGACACCCTCCCTAATAGCTTACATGTGCTCATTCACCTCATGGTTTCAGGGTTCCGAGCACAGCAAGAGAAAAAGTTCCAACACACAAGTACTTTTTAAACCTCTGTGTGTGTTGCATTGCTTAAGTACCATCAGCCAAAGGTGGTCTCAAGGTCAGAGTCAGTGTAGGGTGGCACTATCAAAGGTCTGGGGTAGAGGGAGGGGAATCATCTGTGGCCATTTTTGCAGTCTACCACATGTTGTGATGGAAACAGGTAAGAACTGGGCTACTCCAGTCCCTGAAGCACTTCAACCTGGTAGGGGTAGAGTTCAGATACCTCTTTGTAGAAAAAGAACTTCGAGTATAATGAAATTCATCCTAGCAGGTTATGACATATTACAGTGTCAGCATGAGAAGTCATACAATTCCCTCATAAAATGAGAAAAGCAATCCCCACCCTTCTCTTCCTCACAGAGACCTAATAAGATCGGATGTGAAAACCCCTCGGAAGAAATATGTTCTATCATTGATCAGTCTCCTTCAGTGCTGTATATATTATACTGACCAAATTTGGAGTATCTGAATCCAAATAATGTAGCTATTTAAATCAATACCAAGTCACTGAATAGATGTTTCCTTGGGTGTTGACTTATCTCCAAAGTTTACCCAAATGCTGGCTTTTAAGAAGACACTTCAGAAGGCAGGAAGCCTTTCAAGTGACATTTTGACTGTCACTGCTGTTTCTGTCAAGCTAAGCTTTCTGTACAGTGGTCGGTAAATAGCATAAAATTTGCACGGTCCATTTTTGCCAACTCAGTTGGAGTGGCAGTACAATCTTCAGAGGTTCCAAGAACCAATGAGCAGAGAAAATGATCATTTGTAAAAAATATTTCATAGGGAAAAACAATGTTAGATGTCTATCTGTACCCAACCCATTCTTTTAAGACACAGCTCAAGACTTTCCTATTCCATGATACTTTCTCTGCCCATCCCTTCCCTCAGAGATGCCTCCTTTTGAACTTCAGAAATGTCTTATCGAATGGACTGGATTTAATGGGAAGCAAGCAAAAACCAATTTTATTTTTTTTTTACCTTTCCATAAGTTTGATCAGCACCATCATTCCTCACTACCTCTTTTGACAAAATTTGGGGTAGAGTCCCTCTGCTTTGGCCATTTTTAGATATGAAAATGCCCAGTGAAAACTAATAGTAGCAGAACACCAACCCAGTCCAATCTCAATCATACAAATTTAACATAGGGCAATATAATATCGAAACTGCCATTTAATTTAATCTTCTCCTGCCCCCCAATCTGGCACCTGCTTCGGCCTTGGAAGCCTGTTGGGAAGGAGGAGCTGTGGTCACCTTTGCTCCCCTGCCCCTCTTCTCTGCTCCACATCCTCTTCCACTTACTAGCTGCTGGCATAGCTGAGGTCTGGAAATGGCGTCCTTCTGTCACTGCAGATGTCTGCAGCAGACTCTTCCTCTCCCGGTGTGCTTTTGCTGGTTTCTGGGGATCCTCCATTTCTGACTCCAGTTTTGTTGCCTCAGACAGTGCTTCTCCTCTAGCTGATTGCTTCTGACTCCCACTTCATTTCCAGAGATTTATCTCTCAGTTAGGGCTGTATCAGCTGTCTGGATGATCTCCCTGGGCAGGCACCCAAGCCCTCTCCCTCCTGTGAGGCCCATCTCTGAGGCAATGTACTCCCTCAGTCCACTGTCAGCACTTCAGTCAACTCTTTCCTGGTTCTACTGTCCCAGGGCTGTGGGCCAGCCACAGCTTCAGGACCTGCCTTTAGTCACTTTAAACAAGACGCAGGTATCGGTCTCTGAGTCTCCCAAATTCTGAGCTTTTCTGAGTAGTTTTTTTGAAACTCCTCTTCATTTGGCTTAAGATCATTAAAATCATTCGGCTTGCAAAGTACTGATGAATACTGATAGAAGAAATGACCCCCCCTTCTGGGTCCCTACAAGGAAACCCTTTCTTTCAACTCTTCCATCTGTCCCTCCCATAGATGCTGAAGTGGATGATGGGCTAATGAGGACAGACCAGTTCCAAAGCCTCTGTACATACTCTGCCCAGGTGGCCTGGTCTAGCACATCACCCGTGAGTGTGAATACTTAGTACCAGTTGATTTGTTCTCTAAAATACTTAACAAAAATCTGAGACAAGAGTTACGGTGACATCTAACAACTCGTTACTCTTCTGTATTCATTGTCCTTAACAAAATTGCCTTATTTTACTGAGTGCCACTCTAAGACTTCCCATCTTAAACCTTGGGAAGATAAGAGTTTGGAGAAAATGAAACTAATGAAGAAGAGAATATACTTTGTATTCTTGAGGTCCTCACAAACTGGCGGGGACCATAGTGTAAACTTTTTGGAATTATGTATCTGTTCCATGGCCTGATGCCCCACTTCTTTGGAAGCTCATACCCGTTTCCCCTGATGGATCCCAACAGTCATGTTTGTATGATAATACCATTCATTACACATGGCTCACTGGACCTATGGCTGACATCTTCCTCAAGATGGGCTAATTATATTACTCTCTTGGAAGTTAAGGATTGGACTAAAAATCACATCAGACTCTGTAGCTGGAAGGGTAGGCATTTTCTATCCTACAGAACAGAGAGAAAATCAATCCACAGAAGAAGAGAGAGAATGAGGTAGATGTACAAAGATACACAGAAATGAGGGAGAGAGAGAGAGAAAGTCTGTGAACCTGGTTTCTAGTTACCTCCCTACTGATCACTGCATCCCTGCCTAGGGGCTTATGATACCACTTGCATCCATATACAAATTCTCTTTTTTTGTTTAAGCTGACTAAAGTTAGTTTTATTTTCTACAATCCTGAGTATCCTAAGCAACAGAAATATATTGCACACATAAAAAGGAGTTGAGAACAAGACCACAGCATCTAGGTACATGTAGCTGATTGGCGCAGACATCATAGAGAATCAGTATTTGTTGGAAGTAATATTCAGAAGATGAGTAGGATTGCTGTGGAAAGATGGGAAATAATCTAGGTAGAGAAAATGGTATGACCAAAGGAAAGGAGGTGGAGAATTTAAACATTTAGATGAGGCCCCTAATGTGTCAAGAGGAGTCATTGGGAAGAAAATTAGATGAGGGTCAGATTTCAGAGTATCTTGACAGACATACAAGAGAAATTAGGAAAGTTTGAAAGGATTTTTAGCTGGGTAACATGATAGGATCTGTGCTACCAAAGCTAGTTGTTAGAATAGTGTTCAGGAAAAACTAGAAGGTATGGGAGTTGGATAGAGGGAAGGCAGATGAGAAAAGTTAATGGAAAACCAGTCTAGGATATGGATATTGGGAGAGGAAGGGGAAAGGCCAGTTTGACATTTTCGTGCTGAAATCAGAGTAGGGAGTGATGAACCCATGACAGAACCAACTGCAGGTCTAAACGGTGCCAAACATGACCACCTCCTCGCCCGTGTCATGAGGAGCTATTGCCCTGGTACACTGCTGTTGGGCAAGTTAGATGCATGTTGTAGCGGACACATGCTGTTTCCCACCGAGCAGCAGTTTCCCTGCTTCTTTGGGGAGCAGCACTCCACTCTCCTTTGAGAAACTGGGTCAGGAAGCTCTTCTAAATTTGTCTCTCTCTCTCACTGTGGGACTTCAGATGGGATGCAGACATCAATATCTCTGCAATGTCATGGAAAGAGACACATAAGGCACCTTCTGACTCTGTAGCTCTCGATCCTATGGTTATAAAACCCCCATCCTGGACACACCTACTGTGTGATTCCCACCCCCCAGTCAGACATCACCAGTGCAAAGGAGGCTCTGTGGGTATCCAACAGCTGCCATAAAATTAGTGACCCCCTTGTCTTCTTTGTACTTGACAGGATCTATGGTGCTAGACTACCTGGGATTGAATGCTGGCTCTCCCACTTACTAACTGGGTGACCTTGGGCAAGGTAATTAACTTCACCATAACTTATTATCTTCACCTACACAATGGGGATGACAATAGGGCCTATCTGATAGGTATGTTATGAAGATTAAATACCTTCAGACTCACAGAGTACTTAAGACAGTGTTTGGTGCACAGAGAAGGCCCAAAATGTTAGCTTATAGAATCAGAAGCACTTGAACATGTTGGAGAGTGACTGTCCAAAAGGAGTAGCTCAGCTTCTCATGCACAAGAGCTGAGATGGTTGTGTTTGGCATATTTTCCCCACATGTCCAATAAACAAGGCTGCCCATAAAGTAATTTCATGTATCTACTTAAGGGTATACTTTTACAGCAAACTCATCCTAATGGGCCTATTCCAATGATGCAGCTAAATTTGAAGGCAGAAGTTTCACCACGATTATACTAAGATTCTTTGATGAATGAAGCCTTTGGCTGGTAACATCTGTCCTAAATTTTTTCCTAATAAATGATACATACCTTTGAGACTAAACCAGATTCTTTTGCCAATGGTTATGAAATCTGCATCTCTCTCTTTTTTTCTTTTAAGTAAAAACTGACTGTCTTGGGTTTGAATAATGCATGTTCATGTGCCAACACCACTCGCCCCCCCCACTTCCCCACATCTCCCAATACCAATCCTATCTGTCAAGTTCACATGCAGCCTCTGACCTTTCTCAGCCCACAGGAAGACAGCCACCACTGGCCCTTTAAATTTAGTAGGAAATAAGATCCACTTGCCACTTAGGGTGCTTTAGTCAGGGTAATAGACCTAAAAGTTGTCACTCTCCCAACAGAATGGTGACTGTCTCCTCATTCACTTGAATCAACATAGCAGAATTCCCCAAACACTGAGAATCAGTGCTATAGCCATTTGCTAGGTAAGCTGACTCTCAACGGACAGGATATTGAGACAGCCACATTAATGAACAAGTTGATGACATGATTTCCTTAGGGTCTCTAGGCTCCTTCTTTATTACGTCATTAGAAGGCCAAGGACTTGGACCTTACACAGCATAGTGTGAACAGTTCAGGATAGAAGACCTGGACCCATGGTCCAGTCCTACCACTTAACTTGCCATGAGACGTAAGGCCAATAATACTTGTGCTGATGTCCTCCAGCAGGTTCCAGTTATGAGGCACAGAGATCATTCATGTTTGTGCACATGCTTTGAATACCCTCAAATGCTCTGCTACCACAATATAGATTTCCCAACACCCACAGAACTGTCTTTAGTAAGATATGCTTCAGGGATATGCCACAGGCCTGTTATGAGAGGAATCCATTAAGTGGTATCATCCATGTTTAGAGACAGTGCTCACTAATGACTAAATGCCCTATTTAAGCGACCTTGTGGACGAGCCCCACCTTGAGTTTAGTCGTAAGAAGTAGCTATCATTTATCAAAATTTCATAGGATTTCTTTCTTCTTTTATAAGATAATTTTCTCTGACAAGGAAAATTACATAACTGTATTTCACTTTTTGGAGCCAAGATCAATGAAAAACTGTTAAATTAGCACATCTTAGGTGCCTAGGAACATCTACTCATGCTGTTCCTTTCAAAGTGTGAGCTCTACTGTTATTTTTAATTTGATGCTTCTACATTATATTGAACTGTATCTGAGAACTCACATTCTCTCACAAGAAGAAAGAATAAAAAGGAGATATCAGTGAAGAAGGACTGAGAAATATTGCCCTGTCATCCAACCTAAGTAGCTTCCAGAAGAAAACAAACACGTGTCCTACAGGTCAGATGGTCACTTACCTGGAGGCACTTTCCAGAGCTCTCTTTCAACACACAGATTTTCTGATTTCATGTGCACCCAAGGCATTCTGGCAACTTTAAGATTATTCAGGACAAAGGAAGCAAACCCAAGAAGTCCACCTCAGTCCACAGCCCAAGTGGGGGATCCCTTCCATATTCCACTCGAGGGGAAGGCTCCAGGCCAGCTCACTGCCCAGTCCCTGGGACTGAGGACAGTTGGAGCAAGAAATCCCAGGGTCCTACAGCAACATGCTCGTCTTCCAGGGATCTACTCTAAAGGTCTTACAATAAGTTAACAAACATGTAATGTTTACCTACTAAGTGCCAGCAACACCTTATAAGGAATGCAAACACAAATATGAGACACAATTCTGAATCCCAGGGAATTCATGGTGTGGCAGGGAAAGAGGCAAGTGTTGGTCGAGCCATCAGAGAGGACAGGGTAGGATAAGAGATGGATGAGAAGCACAGATCAAGGCTGAAGGGTGAGATGATAGGCAGAGTGGGGGGACTTAGAAGTCAAACCATTCCCAGGGCACAAATGTCCTGCTTACAGAATGTGTGACTCTGGGCAAGTCACTGAACTTCTCTTCGCCTCATTTCCTTCATAAAGTTGGGATTATAATAGTACCCACATTACTGAGCTGTTAGGATGCCTGGATGAGTTTTAAAAAAAAATGGAAAGCCCTTGAACAGTCCCAGACATGTAGTGCATGCCATGTTGGGGTGAAAGAATTACACTTCCATTCTCTTTACAAGGCAACCCAAGGAGCTAGAAAACAAAGCTGGTGACCAGTCCAGTCTCCTTGTCGACCAGACTCCCTGGTAAATCATCTAATGACATTTGCTAGGAAGAAGGCCCCTGGAGAAACACTGTTCTTCTCTCCACAATTCGGCCCCCTTGATCATGCCACCTAAGAGACCACCCCTCAACCACTAGGGCAACAGCTCTGGATTAAACACTGAGCTTCATCAAAATGTTTTTAATGCCCTTAAAATTAACTCAAAGCATTTTAAAGAATTGAATTGAACCGCTCAGTCTCTCTTGCTGATTCTGTGCAATAACAAGCTTCTTCCCATGTACTTTTGGAATTCAGCTTCTGTTTAAAACTTTCCATGATCTAATGGTTAGTTTCTTTCGGTAACTCTAATTTTGCTTCAAATATAAGAAAAAAAAAAAGCCACCTACTGTTCCCAAATAGCACCTAAGGAAGGGAAAATTTGGAAAAAGAAAGTGGTTGCAAAAGATGAATGTCTTTCTTGCCAAACTTTGCCCGTGAGCTGACCCTTCCTTACCCACAGGGATGAGAGGCCAAAACTCCATGGGTGTTGCCTGAAAAGCATCCTGGGAGCATCCTAACCTGGTCTGAAGAGAGACCCAAGCTCCTAAATGTCTGGGCATAGTTATCTAGTTGTTATAAGTAATAAACTCTCAGGATCAAAGAGAGATAGCTAGAGCTCACGATCTATCTAGATATGCGCATACATACATACATACACAGGTGATAGAAAATTAGGTAAATAATGTCTGCTTTTTAAGTGTCAAGAAGTGTTTCGTCTCCCCAAACATCTCCCCCAATCCGAGATTAACTGTGTCTAAAATGCCACCATAGGGCACCTGGGTGGCTCAGTGGGTTAAAACCGCTGCCTTCGGCTCAGGTCATGATCTCAGGGTCCTGGGATCGAGGCCCACATCGGGCTCTCTGCTCAGCAGGGAGCCTGCTTCCTCCTCTCTCCTCTCTCTCTGCCTGACTCTTTGCCTACTTGTAATCTCTCTCTCTGTGTCAAATGAATAAATAAAATCTTTAAAAAATAAAATAAAATAAAATAAAATAAAATAAAATAAAATAAAATCCCACCATACACATGCCTTTCAGTTAAGCCACACCCTTTGCAGGCCTAATTTAATAAATTTAAATATTCTTAAGACTGATGGTTCGTCAGGTCTCTAACACCTTGGCCCTCCTCTGACTGCCTTCCTCCTGACTGGAGGAACAAGGCTGTGGCAGACTGGGAGTCTAGTGAGGGCTCGAGCCCAGCCCGCTGCCAAGAAAGGAGGGAGGCAGTGCCCAGGTCCCTTTCTACCCTCACCGTTTGATTGAGAGCTGGTCCTATATCCCTGCCTTGTCCAAATAGCATCCTTTGACTTCACAGAAAGGTCAGGAGAAGATTTATCATTCCGTCCTTGCGTCTAGGCTTGTAAGTGGAATTTCAGAAAAGTGAGGTGCCGGGCATGGGGGCGAGGGCGGGAGAGACATGCTTCAGTTGGTAGGTGGGTCATAGCTTGGTTAGCACACTTTTTAATTGCCAGAGGAAATAAATGGTAAATGGTTAATTACAGTTGGTGGTGACATAGCGCTGAGCTGCTCAGGCTGTAAGAAGAGAAGCCGGTGGGAATGAAAATAGCCAAAGAACAGCGTTGTCACGGGCATTTCCAATGCAACACAGCCAGCCAAATCAATCAGGGTGAAAACACTGGCTAAAGGCCACCTTCTCGTCAATCCTGGCAGAGAAAAACCATAGCGACATATGTTCCCTTAAAAATGGAAAGCTGCAATTCATTTCCAAAGTAATCATTTCTAGCGCCTGCCCCAACTTTTTATGCCTCTCTGAACTTCCTGGGTATATTTACAGAGCAAAACTTTCTTCCTGTGTATGTGTTCACGCTGTGTTTTATTTGCATTGCAGAATATCACTGGAGCCCCTCCCAGTCCTTATAAATTAAGTTTATTTTGAGATGAGAGGAATGGAGCAGAAGTAGTCCCCGCTGTGACTTAATGTTGTAAGAGTTTATTTCTTTGTTTTTCTTGGGTAACTATATTGATGGGGCAGGCAGGGGAAGAAACAAAAGATAAAAAGCCTGCCCCCAACTCCATGTCGGTTTTGACTCTCATTTTTAAAAAGCAAATGTATCCAAATAATCTCCTTCCAGATGTACTCAGATCAAATGGGGACACTGAGTAATTGAGAAACAAGATTTCCATCTGCTCTATCAATTGAAAGGCAAAAAGTGGAAAGGAAAAAAAATTTGAACTGCTCCTCTGTTGCCTGTGAGCATTGTAAATGGATGGATAATTCAAGTGCTGGCAGAACTGGAAAGAGCTGGGATCCTCGAGTGACTGACAGCCCAGGCTCCAGCACAGCCCTGGGGGGTGGCTGCTCTCCAAGGCTTTCTTGGGGCCAGGGTAACATCCCCCCACCCCACCCCCGTGCCCCACTCCATTGGCTGTTGTGGCCCCCGTGCCCCACTCCCAATGGCCGGCAAGCCTGTGTGTATGTATTCAACCAATATTTGTTGGGTCCCCCACCACCCCAGTCTTCACTTAGTCATTTGAACTTCACCATGACTCGTATGAAGTAGGTGCAGAAAGGCAGCTCATGGCTGTCCTCATGTTATTATATCCTATGCTGTATTAATCTTTTCACATGTCTCAGCTTTGTCTTTCAAACTAGATCTTTTCAAAAGCAAGAAGCTTTTCAAAAGTAAGAAGACACGCTGCGAGCACTTGTCTTTCATCGCTCACATTCTCCAGACTGGCTTGTAGCAAAGAGCCCTGCATATAACAATAAAAAGTAAAATAAACCCAATTTTTTAAAAAGAAGGTCGATTTACTTTACTTTTAAATACAGTGATGTGTCCAATAAAGCAAAGCACCATTACTGGCCCTGGCCCTCCCTGTTTCTACAGCACGAAACACCAAGTCGGAGGACATTGCTACTCCAAAAAGAAGCATTTGAGAGGCCTTTCTGAGTTATGTAGGTTAAGGCAAGTGCTTTAAGAGCTCATTCATTCTGAAAGAATTGCCTAACCAGTTGTCTTTGTCTCGGCAAGGATCTCTGCAGTCAGAGGTAGGAAAAGTCACTCCCTGCCCTTCCCTGGTAGGTCTGTGCATCTGCTAATTTACCCCAAGGCCTGAGGACAGGAGGGGAAATGGTGCCCAGGGCCTTGCCTGGAAGGACAGTGGCACACTCCCTAGAAGAAATGTGCCACTAACGGGAGCATTACTCAGCTCAGAACTTGCTTCTCGGTGGGGAGGGCTGGGACTATATTGGTGGTCTCCCTTTGGACCTACCTCCTCCCCCAAGGAAGACACTTTTGGGAAATGGTCCCATGCCATTTGTTATAGACGGAATTGTGTTCCCTACCCAAAACCCCAACCCCCATATGACTGTATCTGGAGATAGGGTCTTTAAGAGGTAGTTAAGGTTAAATAACCCACAAGAACTCTGGCCTTATAAGAAGAGGAATAGCTCTGTCTTTCTGTCTCTCCCTGTCTCTCTATCTCTGTCTGTCTCTTCACCATGTGAGGACAGAGAGAAGTTAGCCCTTTGTGAGCCAAGAAGAGAGCTCTCCCCAAGAACCAACCTAGCCTGACCTCGACGTGGGACTTCCACCCTCAAGAACTAAGTGAAAATTAGTATCTGTTATGTAAGCCCCCGGTGTATGGTATTGCTTGACTGCCCAAGCTGACTAATACAGCTACTGTCTACCTTATTCATTGGATTGGGAAACTGAACTCAGAAAGGTTAAGTAATTTGTTCAAGATCATGTAGCCGGTAAGTGATGGAGCAAAAATTCTACTCCACATTCTTTTCCTTTTGCCAAACTGAGATTCTGATGTAAAGCCACATTCACTTTGACCCACACTGTTACAGGAAGGGGAGGTAGGCTAATTAGTCGACAACACTGAGAAATGTATAAGCCATTATAATAGCCTTAGGTGGCCCGAAATCGTGAAAGTGCAAGCTTCACCAAAAGTCCTTGTGGAATAAATGAGTGGGTGAGTGAATGAATGAATGAGTGAATGAATGAATGAATGAATGAATGAATGAATGAATTCCTCCATGTTGGAGCTAGCAAGGCTTCATGGCAGAAGGGACAGCTAGGAAGCTGACATTCTTTCCCCAACAGCTGAGCCCTCCCTCAGTGAACATTCTCCTCACTGTCGATGCCAGGAGGGTCAGTCTCCCTGACCACACACCAGGAGCCACCTGGGGTTTGCAGACTTAACCCATCCTGCATGTCCCCATGGTGTCTTGGATGGCAACGACAACAAACAGATGCGTGCTGCCTGCTTGCTGGCACCCTCCTTTGCTCTCCTTTTCCTGTGTTCGCACCTTTCCTGCAGTCTCTGTAGAAGCTTCATAAACTGAAAAGGACTTCTTGCTATTCTTTCTCCTACATCTGTGCATGAGGCCCACGTTGCCTGGAGACTCAGAGTTGTCATGTCGGGGGAATGAATACTTAACATATTTTACCGCTAGAACAACAGAAGACAGACAAGCAGGGGATGCTCCATGTATATAACAACAGAATTGCACAGAAGAATGGAGAAGGGCGGAGCCCCCACCCCCCCACCCCATTCTTCCCTGAGGGAGACCACCAAAGGGGCAACAGGAATGGAGTGGAATAAGATGAGACCTTGGAAGAAACCTGGTGGAGAGGCAAGCTATTCTGACATGGGGGGCCGGGGTGAGAGGAGGGGCCGCTCAGGACTCAGGACCTGTGTGGCCGGCTCCACGGAGTGGCAGGGGAGCAGGCCCAAAGAGTGAAAGCCAAGCCACCCCCGGGGGTCACTCACTGCCATTCAAGTTTCCACGTTCGTTATCCGAGCAGGAGGCCCCATTACTGTGCATCTGCTGGGGCTGGGGCAGGGCCTTCCGGCCGAAGCTGCCTGTACCCTGCCTGTGGATTTTCCACCAGTGGAGGTGGAAGCACAGCCATGTGGGCCCCACACAGGCTGAGCCCCGCCCATTCTGCCTTCAGCGCATGCCCCTTTCATTCAGCAGTGGAGATAGTCGCTAACCCGGTGAGTTTACTGTGGAAATACATGTATACCTACATATGTGTGTATATCCATGTCTATAGATCATGTGTACTTACTTATTCTTTAACGCTCTATGGAAGACACTATTATAGCATCTCCAGTGTAAACCTCTCTGTGGTACAAAGAGATTAAATAAGCTGCTTCAAGTCATAAAGCGCTGAATGTCAAACCCGGCCGTCTGACTCCAGATCCCTGGTTTCAACCACCATTCAACACTATCCTCATTACCCTCATTACATGTTAGATCCCTTGAAACAGAGGGAGGGATTTCTATGAGGTAGTGGTCTGGGAAGTGGAAAAGTAGGGCAGCATGGTAATTTACAGAAAACCCCCACCCCCATTACACGAGACCCACCCTCTACTTTGTATTGGGCTCTCAAAGTCCATGATCTACCTCTCATACTGGAATTAAACTCCTCCAGGTCCAGAGCCCCGCCTTATTTTTCTTGATACATCCATAGCCCAAGGACCATACCTGTCATGCACAAAGAGCTGAGTAAATGCTAAATATATTGAATTACTGGAAGTTAGTAATAAAAGCTTTAGGTTTGAACATGTTTTTGTGCACCGTTCAGAGTCCTAGGGCACCTCCCAAAGAGGCACACGGATACCACGAATGGAGCTCCCTCCATCACAGCGCTCTCCTGTTTGGACCAACAACCAGTCTTTCATTCCCTAGAGAGCATGGAGGGAGAAAGCAATTTATCACTTTGCACTTTTCAGGGGTGCCTGGGTGGCTCAGTTGGTTAAGCGCCAGACTCTTGATTTTGGCTCAGGTCATGATCACAGGGTCATGGGATCAAACCTACTTGAGCTCCTCACTCAATGTGGAGTCTGCTTGTCCCTCTACCTCTCCTCCTCTCTCTCTCTCTCTCACTCAAATAAATAAGTAAAATCTTAAAAAAAATAATGCTTTACACTTTTCATAGAGTTTTTAAAGATACAATACCTCGGTTCATTCTCGCCAACTCTGATAGGTAAAGGGAGCAATGTCACTCCTACTGTACAGGTAAAGAAATCGAGGCATTGAGAAGTTAAAGGATATATCCAAGATCATACACCTAGCCAGTAGCAAAGCCAGGTCTGAAATGCCAATACCTATTTCCCAGTTTCCAGTCTGTCATTCTTTCCTCTATACCTGGATGCATCCCTTGGATAGTAGATATAGTCCTCATTCTCAGAATCCATAAGCTTTTTCAACACAAGCACCTTCCTGGTACACAAGTACCACCTGTTGGAATGGATTTGAGGTCAGCATTTCAAACAGAGCCTTGCAGGCTAAGCTATCCAGGGAACAGCAACATCAGCATCACCTGCAAGCTTGTTAGAAATGCAGAACCTTGGGGCCACCAGGGATCTATTGACTCCAAATCTGCATTTTAAGAAGATCTCGGGGTGATATGTATACACGCCAAGTTTTGAGAACCACCACAAGAGAAGACATACACACTAGGGCAGTTAGCAATGGATAGAAAGAAGTTGAATCTTCTCAGGTAGGTTCCATGAGAGTTTCATAGGTATTTTATGCCTCTGACTGCATTCAGACACTTACCTGGTGAGCATCACCTGGTTCTCACTCACAACAAGATCATGTAGGAAGTGGCACATACCTTAGACTTGGACCTGTTGTACACTTAAAGCAGCATACACTGGAGAACACATAGGTAAATGGTGTGCACCAGGTCATCTCCCACGTGGGAAACTGGGGGAGAGGACACCCACCTATAGATATATATGCATGAATTTTCTGCCCATAAATAGGATACTGACTGGCACCACTCTCTTACCATGTGTCTTCTGATGTTGCCCTGAGGCACTGTGTGGCTCGATATTCACAACACACAAATCTAGTTCTGCTTGGCATAAACCAGAAAAGTGACTCTGCATTATAGACTATGCTGCCTCAGTTGATTTCATGGATGTCTGTCCCCTTGTCTGTGGACAGGTGGTAGGCTGAATTGAATTCAGCCCCCTCCTCCCACCCCAATTCTCTCCGTCAGCTCTCATGCCAAAGGAAGTCTGAGTCAAAAACTATTTTTAATTTTTTTATAAATTGTCTCTACAGGATGATGTTCAGGCTATAACATGCAGAATGTTTTAAAGGACCAGCTTTTAAAATGTGTCTGGAAAAATTAAACATACTGATAACATTTTTGTCACCGAGAGAAGCACCTGCTAAACCAGTATGAATTTGTCCATTAACATTAAATTAATGGTACCCTAGTAGGTTGAGTAGCGTTCCCCAAAAATTCACATCTATCAAAACCTTGGAATGTGCCCTGACTTGGAAATAGGGTCTTTGCAGATGTAATTAGTTAAGCAGAGGTTATACCGGATGGGGCAGGGGTGGGCCCCAAATCCATGACTGGTGTCCTTCTGAGGAGAGGGATATTTATAGGAATGTAGGTAAAAAGTCCATGTGAATGTGGAGGCAAAAATCGGAGAGATGCAACTACAGGCCAAGGAACCACTAAAGACTATAGACAACCACAAGAAGCCAGCAAAGCATTCTTTCCCAGCATCTCAAGAAGAAGCATGGCTCTGCCAACACTTCGATGTTGGACTTCCAGCTTCCAGAATGGTGAGAAAATGCATTTCTGTTGTTTGAAGCCATTCCGTCTCTGGTACTTTGTTAAAGCATCTGGGAAACCAATAGAGTAGCAAATAACTAATGTTGCTCACGTTATTTTGAGGGCTTGCCCCATACCAAGCAGTGCTCTGAGCACTTCCCATGTTGTTTGCCTGTTTCGTCCTCCAAGCAAACTCCTGAGGGAAGTACTCTTCCTCTCATTTCAAGTAAAAGATATTAAGTCCCTTGCCTACATTGATTATCCAGCTGCTGAAGGCCCAAGCAGGTTCTAACTCAGATCCTACTCAGAACCTCCAGCCGTGAGCTCTGATAGGTGGGAGGAGACAATGGAGAGCGTGAGGGCATGAGTGGGTATGAGCACACAGCGGCCATGTTCCCGCTTCGGCTCCACCCCCCGACAGTGGAAATGAGGACCCACACGAAACAGTTGAATGATCATGAAGCTTGGTTGCCTAGGAGCAGAAGTTAATGCTGTTTGGTTTTTAGGAAATTGAGTTATTAGCGAGTGCTCTCAATTAAGAAAAGCCCCAGTGTGCTAAGCTAAGCTAAAGAGAACTCAGGGGCTCTGTAGTGGACGTTCCTGGGAGGACGAGCAGGGCCAAAGCTTCAAAGAGTACAGCTAGGAGAAGATCCACTTCTCTCCTCTACTTAAAAGAGAGTGGACTTGCAGCAGCAGCTGGGAGGAGTTCCAAGGAAAGAGTGATCTTGCTGAGTTCCGATGTTCAATTCTTTGAACATATTTCCCTTAAGCCTGTGACGGCATTTAGGAGCTATTTCTAAAATTACTGTGCTAATGTACAGCTTAGGCTGGTTGAAAGGGTGGGCTGGTTCTCTGGAATCTGTCAAATCATTCAAGGGGGCCCCCACTGTTGAGCCACAAACTAGGAGGGGCTGGAATGCCACGTGGTCACAGATTGTCCTCCGTATAAACACCATGCCTGAAGCTTTAAAAAGACACATGAAATGAATATATCCAACACACGAAGTCTGTACCAGAGTTTCTCAGGCCTTTAAGTTGGTTTTTTGGGCTGGATCATTCTTTGCTGGGGTAGGGGTAGGGTGTCCTGTGCATTGTAGAATGACCAGCAGCATTCCTAGCTTCTTATCCACTGGATGGCCAAAAACATCCCTGTCCCAGTTGTGACAACCAAAAATGTAGCCAGAGTACCCACCACACTGAAAACAACTAGTCTATATAGAGGAACAGAAATGCCACATCAATGTGGGGAAGTCTTTGTATTTACAAGGTTCATTAGACAGCTCAAAGGAGGGATTGGATAACACTCCCCATTCACAGCACCTCTGCTTACATGCCCTTAGCCCAGATTTGGCCACCTACCCAAAAATCTCTGCCCTCTTTCTCTCATCCTCCTTTAGTGTCTCCAACACTACTATCTTCTTTCTTCCATTTCTAACCCTTCCCATTCTCCTTTTCTGGTTTGTTTTCCTCTACTGGTCCCAAAACATTGATGTTCCACAGTTTCCTTAGTTGTCCTTAGTTGTCTGCTTTCCTTGGTTAAGTGTCACTTACCCATAATCCCATCTCTCACCTACTTGTTGACAACTGACTTCTAAATCCTGTCTGTAGCCTGACTTTGCTCTAAGTTTTAACTAAAAAGTACTAAATTAGTATTCCAGTATTCTCAGCTAGATATCTATACGTGTTCCACAAATATGTTAAAATCAAATTATCTATAACCAGGCAAAGTACTTATTAAAATTCCAGGGGCATGTGGGTGGCTGTTGATTAAGCCTCTGCCTTTGGCTCAGGTCATGATCTGAGGGTCCTGGGATTGAGCCCCACATCGGGCTCCCTGCTCAGCAGAAAGTCTGCTTCTCTCTCTCCCTCTGCCCTCTCCCCTCTGCTCATGCTCTCTCTTTCTCAAATAAATAAATAAAATCTTTTAAAAATAATAATAACAAAAAATTCCCAGCAGCTTGGTCTCATACCACCATCCATCTGATCAAAATCTCATCAAAATTCTGAGAGCCCTCCCTTCTGTAAGTCCCCCAGGATCAACTAGTCACCAGTCACTGTAATAGATACGATGGTGGCTTCTTCCTCTGGTCTGTACCTTCCTCCCCATTCTTTGTGCTACTGCCCTGGCCAGCTGTCTTGGAGGCCTGGGTCTCTCCAATGCCATCTGCTCCAGCTGTTGTTAAAGCACCATTCCAAAACATTTAGGATCCACTCCCCCTCTTCCTCCTATGCTTCTACTACAACAGCAGGCTCTATGATGCAGCCAGGTACTCAACCCAGAAATCTGAGTCTCACCATTCATGCCTCCTCATGCATCCCATTCAACCAGTCAACATGGTCATCATCATTCTACCTGGAATTCATCTACTCTTCTCTTTCTACTTCTGCTACCTTACTCCCAGCAACTGTTATATCTTGTCTAGACTAGTTAGGTCTCCCTGACTCCAATATTTGCCCCATCTAATTAATATTACATGTAGTTATTAGAATGATCATTAAAAATAAAAATCTGCTATATAATCCAGCAATCCCTCTTCTGGGTATTTATCCCAAAGAATCGAAGGCAGGTTCCCAGAGATCTTTGCATGCCCATGTTCACTGCAGCATTTTCCACAATAACCAAGAGGTGGAAGCAATCCAAATATCCATCAATGGATCAACGGATAAAGAAAATGTCCTATAAACATACAATGGAAGATTATTCCACATTAAAAAGAGACGATCCTGCCAGAAGTTACAAGATGGATGAATTTTGAAGACATTATGCTCAGTGAAATAAGCCAGTCACAAAAAGACAAATGTATGATTCCACTTATAAGAAGTATCTAAAGTAGCCACGTTTGTAGAAACAGAAAGTAGAAAGGCAGTTACTGGGAGCTGTGGGGAGGAGGGAAAGGGGAGTTTTTGTTCAATGGGTATGGAGTTTCAGTTTGCAAGATATCAAAGTCATAAAGATCCATTGCACAACAATGTGTACATACTTAACATTACTGAACGGTATACTTAAAGATGGTAAATTTTATATTATGTGACTTCCACATTTAACAATTGTTAATTGTTCCACAATTAACAATTTTTTTAAAAATAAAAAACCCTGTTCCTATAATTGCCTGTTGTAAACCTTTTCCTGGCTTATTTTCTCTGTTAACCTTTGCAAAATCTGTCTGCTGTGCTTGGAAACTTCTTCAAAACACCTCCCCTCCCCCACTTCCTCAGCTCCTGACAAATGCCTCCTGGTCCTACTGGGGGGTTTCTCTGACCTCCTTCCTTTGTGCTGCCACGGCCCCTACACTTTTCTCACCGGGCACTCACACTAGGGAGCTGTTGCCCATTTCCCATGTCTGCTCATCCTAAGATACTATGAAGGCCCCCCTCACCAGTTCTTCAGCATCCCTCCTCTCTACATCTCTGGAGTCCAGCACGCTGCCCTTCTCATTTCACAAGGCATCTCTCAGAACCCAGTGCTAAGCCTGAGAAGATTTCTGTTGAAGTATATTGTTCCCATTTTATTCTACCCAAAATGAATATTTCTCCTGTTTCTGCAATCTTATTTTTCTGCCTTCTTTCCTCAGTCTCTTTCCTCATAAACTTCCGACCCAGGCCTGGTCCTGTCCTGACTAACCTCAGGCTTTCCAGGGTCATTTTCCTTATACTTCTCTCTCATGGCCGCTGGATTCCCAAGCTTTTCATCAATGTGTTTTCCCTCCGACAGTAGGGAGGAGGACCAGCTGAAGTGGAATAGAGTCTCATTCTAACTGAGACCTATTACAATAAAGCAGTGTTTACTTGCAGTTTGAGGGATAATCTATTCCTCCAAGCCACTGGAGAGATTTGTGAACATTTCTCCACCTCTGTTTTAAAAGGTAGAGTTTATTATTTTCCATTCTGGCGAGGCCAACAGATCAGGAGAGGGCTGCCATTGAACAGATAGTTGGTTACTCACGGTGCCCAGGAGCAAAGGGCACACCACCCATCAGAGCCTTAGGAGGAAGGAGTGGGATGAATCCAGAGGCAGAAGAAGCGAGGAGAAAGCATGAATGAGAACTTTTCTCATGGTTTTGGCTGGAAGAAATGGATAAGACAGGGTTAGCAGGCCTTGCACACTTCAGCTTGGCTACCTGGAATACTTAAAGTAGGCTTCAGGGCCTAGGGGCTGCCCTTAGCTGTCTGGTACCTGGCCCTGTAGTGATCACGGTGGTAGGAAATTGTGGCCCAGAGTGTGAGAGCCCAAAAAAAGGTGGTGGGTGGGGGAGATGGGCTTTGGATCAGTTGGTTTTTGGTTTGCATGTGGAAGGTACAGAGAAGTCATAGTTATCTCTAGGAATTGGCTTACCCTGGGAGGGACAGTGTTTCCCTGTCAGCTAGTCTCCAAGACATCAGAGCATCATAAAATCCAGAAAATTAAAAAAAAAAAACCATGATAAATATACTTCTCAACACCAGCATCAGACCATAGGGCAAGAAGCATGCCTGTAAGGAGGACAAAGAAGAGGAAAAAAATACAGATAATGTTGCTATTAACATTGCAGGTAACCCAGAGCATTCCCCGACTCTTAAAAAGTTGGTAAGAAAAATTCTTGCAGCTACAGATTAAAAATAGCCACTCACTTTCTGAGAAGCCAGCTTCTAAAAAATTTACTTTAGATTTCTTTTTATGTGAAGTGATAAATATACATTTTTCCCATGGAGAATATTTATGAAAACTTTTCTGGGAAATGTCTTTTCGCTAAATATAGGGTCTCTGGAGACAGATCAGGAAAACAGCCCCCCAAATGTGCTGTCAATTGTGACCTGACAGTCTGAATTACCATATTTTTATATTGTAACTCACTTCCTTTAATGATATATATATCCTACTAATGGTGTGAAAGAGATGGAAACTGGCAGCTTTAATGGTGCGTGATGTATGTGCTCCCTAACCATTAAATGCAAGGTTTTGCCTGAGATAAGAGGGAGCTCCAACTTGCCTTCATCTGGGACATGGGCTTCAGCCTGACACTCAGCAGAGGTGACTTTGGAGATGACGTGGCACATGAATTCCGTCTCCTTAGTGCATATTAAAGATGACCCCCGAGCCAGACTTTGACGGTTGGTATGCAACTTCCTTTTTCCAGATGGCCTCCCCGTCCTCCTACTTGGGTCCCTCCTCCCTCTCTCCTTTTTTTTTTTTCCCCCTCTCTTCCTGGATGAGGCTCTAGCCCTCAGCACTTACTGGAACTGATTGTCAATTCAAATGACTGCACCCAGGGGTCATCCTGCTGGAGGAGAGGCGTGACCATGTGTGTTTGCATTTTGGAAACCGGGATGTTTAAAATGAACCTGAAGTGGTGTTTATACGGGAGAGTGCCTGAGTGTGCCCCTACCTGGTGGCCCTTCCTGGAGCACGGGACACTCTGTCTTGCTGGCAGCCTGAGGCATTCTCTGCCCACACACAGGATGTCAACGCCTTCTCCTTGATTGGCTGTACGATGAGAATGGGCCCAGGCTCCAAGCTTGACAGAATTTCCAGATAGAGCATATCTGTCATAGCCACTGTCTGTGACGTGCCGTGTTTGCCCCTAACAGAGACATGGATGGGGTCTGTGCCTTGAGCCCTGGGAAGACGTCTGCAACACTGTCAGTTACCTTTGCTTCTCCCAGCTCTGCTTCCTTTCCTCCTCTTTCTTAGGACTGAAAGCTGCGAACCTGTCTTCCCTCGTCCTAGCAACCCCTGGCTACTGTTTGACTTCTCAACATTAGGTATAGCATTTTTTGAAGTCAACAATTATAGATACTTTACATAAAATTTAAAAAAAAATAAGGAGCTAAAAGGTCTACTCAAGAGACACCTGACTGATGAACCATCAATCAAAAGACTTTTGTCCATGAGACCAATCCAATATCTATATTATCCCTTAAGGAGAAAAGAAATCCTGGCTTTTAAATCAAGAAGGTGGACAAACAGCTACAATAAATTAAAGGATATTTTTAAAAGTTTTAATAAATGAAGAGATATACCATGCACCTGTATTTGCAAACTAAATATTGCAAAAACATCAAATACTTCAAAATGAAGTTCAGGCTTTAATGCAATCTCAACATAATCTCAAAAAAAGTCTTTCTTTGAACTTAGTGCATATTAATTATGGAGTTCATCTAAGGTGGGAAACAGAGGCAAAACAAAGGAAAACAATTGATACTATTTAAATTTAATGGAATAAACAGTCCAGAATTAGACCATATTGTAAGAAAGACTATTATATGTAGTAAAAAGATATCATAAATCAATGGAGAAAAAGGTGGAACTATCCCATAGCATTGGATTTGCTGATTAGCATTAGAGGAAGAATTACTTTAGATCCAAGTAACATAATAAATAAATTAAAATGAATAAGTTAAATGTAAAACTGTAACCACAAAAACATCATAGATACTCATGTCACTACAATTTTTTACTTCTGGAAAGTCTGGAGGAGAGACAACTTTCAAAGTACAAATGTGATAAAAGAAATCAGAGAGAACAAGGAATAGATTTGTAGGGAAAGGTTAAAAACACCTAACCTCCAAGGAAAGATATTAACCAAAAGAAAAGGATTAAGCTGGTAAATATGATATGGAAGTGACTGACATTTTTAGCATTTAAAAGTTTGACCAACTTGCAATAAACACATTCAGACCAATACATAAACTAGAAAGACAATGAGATAATAAAATGCACAAAGAGGAAACATGACTTTTCCAGTCATAAAAATAATGCAGATTAAACAAACAAAACCTATCTTACATATTAAATTAAAAAATAAAAGTCTAATGGTAATTTATATTGCTAATAATGACAAATCAAAAGTATTGTCACCTACATTGCATATAGCATTTTAAATCTATACTATCTTTTTGGAAAGTTCCTTGGCAATTAGTTCAAGAACCATAGCAAAGATTATACTGTTGGAAATGATAATCCTACTTGCATATAAAATATGGGAAAAACTATACACATGAGGATGTTTATCAAAATATTATCTTGGCAGCAAAAAAAACCCAAACAAACAACAACAACAACAACAAAACCCCCAAAAAACAGAAGTAAACAAATGTCCAGTGATAAAAGAATAACCAAACGGGCTGCAAAATTAAATTTTAAAACATCTCTGCAGACTTTTTCATCAGCCAGCCAGCAAGAAATATCCTTTCTCCTTGAATCTGGGCTGACCTTGATTACTGATTAGTGTATCTGGAGAGGCACAATGTAAAAGGTCATAGAAGACCACCTAGCTTCTGCCTGGCTGGTCAGAACACTCCCGCTGGATCCCTGAGTCACCACATAGGAAGGTCTGGCATCCTGAAGTTGCCATATTGTGAGGAAGCCCAAAGTAGCATGAGTCAGGGCTTCACACTGAGATGTTCTGAGACTATGCAAAGAGAGATGGAAGACTGGCCAGCCCGCAACTGTCCCACATCCAGCCACCATGTGATGGCAGCTGCTTGAACTTAAACCACCCAGACAAGCTTTCCCAAACCCTGGACACATGAGAGATAATACAGTGGTTGTTGTTATTTTAGGTCAGTAAGTTCTGAGTGGTTTGTTGCAAAGCGATAGATGACTAAAACAGAAATCACTATTACACAGAACATGAAGCAGTCATTAAAATGCTTATGTTAAAAGACTATGTAAAAACACAGATATATTCCTTTCCATGGTATTTAGTGGAAATGCAAGACATAAAATTTTTGTATATTATGATTGTAGCCATTTAAAATACATACCAAAAAGGATTAGAATGGAATAAGTGCCATGTTGAAAGTAGGGTTAGGTTGAAAGCATTAAGATGATATCATTGTGCTAGTGTCTAGACTTACTAAAATATAGCTATAATGACTGTGTAATTAATTAATGAGAACCACTTGTCTCTTGAAAGAAAAAAAACCAGGGGGAGGAGCAAGATGGTGGAGAAGTAAGAGACCTAAATATTATCGGGTCCCAAGAATTCAGCTAGATAGTTATCACACCATTCTGAACACCTACAAACTCAACAGGAGATCAAAGAAAAGAATAGTAACAATTCTAGGAACAGAAAATCGACCACTTACCAGAAATTAGGAGTTGTGGAGAAGTGAATCTGAGGCAACATATGGGAAGATAGGCTGTGGGGGGAGGGGCCAGCTTGCGGCAAGTGGTAGAGCAGCAGAGCACAAAATTGGAACTTTTAGAAGTCAGCGCCACTGAGGGATGTCACTCCAGAGGCTAAGCAGGGGGAGGAGCCCTTGCAGGGACAGTGTGGTCTCAGGACCTATGGGGTCACAAAAAGACCAGGGGTGTCTGAGTGTGGCAGAGCTCCCAGGTGTCAGAGTGGGAAAGCTGGCTACAGAGTTGGAGCCAAGGAGTGGGCTCTCAGCACGGGGTAACCTTAAACGGTGATCCAAGGCACAGTTGGGTCACTGCTCTTAGATAATATTTAGATCCGGAGAGACCCCCTCCTTCCTCCTAAGGGAGGAGCAGTG
The DNA here is from genome assembly GCA_002007465.1 of Ailurus styani. Taxonomy (NCBI): domain Eukaryota; kingdom Metazoa; phylum Chordata; class Mammalia; order Carnivora; family Ailuridae; genus Ailurus; species Ailurus styani. The sequence continues at coordinate 754,462 of LNAC01000406.1, forward strand.
TGGGAGCACACTGGAGGAATCTGCTGGGCTTGGAGACTCCAAACAGGGCCGTGTGCCAGAGAAAGAAACACTCAGTCACAGGCTTGGGTGAGCTTGGAGTGTGGCTGGAGACCAGGGAGTTTGGAGGGATTGACTGCTTTTCTCTGAGGATGCAATGAGGACTGGGGCACTGAGCTCTCAGCTCCTATGGGGCTGGGGACTGGGAGGTCACCATTTTCATTCCTGTCCTCCAAAGCTGTATGGAAAGCATTCAGGGAACAAAAGCACCTGATAGCAAGACCGAGCAGATTACTTGGCCTGGCCCCTGGCAAGGGCAGTGCAGTTCTGCCTCTGGCAAAGACATTTGAGAATCACGGCAATAGGCCCCTCCCACAGAAGATCAACAAGAACATCCAGCCAAGACCAAGTTCACTGATCAGTGAGAACTTCAAGCCTTCAGAGCTATGGGAATACAGCACATAGAATTCATGGCTTTTTTTCCCCATGATTCTTTAATCTTTCAAAGTTAAATTTTTTAAATTTTATTTTTTTCTTATTCTATTTTTTAAAAATTTTCCTCTTTCCTATTTTAATGTTGTTTAACTATATTATCTTATCAATACCTTTTTAAAAATATTTTTAAATTTACATCATTATAGTCATATTCTATCCCTTCATTCTATTTAATCTTATTTTTTGTATACATATAGGTTTTTCTTTCTTCAAAATTGTGGGATACAGTTCCTTCTAATAGATCAAAATATACCCTAAATCTAGCCATGGCTTTGTTCTAGCTCAACCTGATCACATTCTTTCCTCTTTTTTTTTCTTCTTTTTTCAACCAACTTTTTATCAATTCCTTTTTTAGAATCATTTTTAAATTTCATCTTTACAGTCATATTCCATCCCATCATATGTTTGCCCTTATTTTTGTATATATATAAGTTTTTCTTTCTTTAAAATTTTGGGAGGTAGTTTCTTTTTTTTTTTTTTTTTAAAGATTTTATTTATTCATTTGACACAGAGAGAGAGATTACAAGTAGGCAGAGAGGCAGGCAGAGAGAGAGGAGAGAGGAGGAAGCAGGCTCCCCACCGAGCAGAGAGCCCGATGTGGGCCTCGATCCCAGGACCCTGGGATCATGACCTGAGCCGAAGGCAGCGGCTTTAACCCACTGAGCCACCCAGGCGCCCAAGGGAGGTAGTTTCTTCTAACAGACCAAAATACACCCAAAATCAAGTGTGTGGCTCTGTTCTATTCACCAGTCAAATCTTTTTTTTTTTCTCCTTTCTTTTTCCCCTGGTTTTGGTTCTATTCTGATTTGGTTAGTGTACATTTTCCTGGCATCATTGTTATCCTTTTAGTATTTTGTTCTCTCATTCACCTATGCTTATCTGGATAAAATGACAAGGCAGAAAAACTCACCTCAAAAAAAAAAAAAAAAAGAGGCAGTACCGACAGCTATGGACCTAATCAATATGGGCATTAGTAAGATGTCAGAACTAGAGTTCAGAATGATGATTACCAAGGTGCTGGCTGGGCTAGAAAAAAGTATGGAAGATACTAGAAAATCCCTTTCTGGAGAAATAAAAGAACTAATATCTAACCAAGTTGAAATTTAAAAAAGCTATTAATGAGGTGCAATAAAAAATGGAGGCTCTTACTCTGGAAAACAGTATGGAGGTTCCTCAAAAAGTTGTAAATAGGGGCACCTTGGTGGCTTAGTGGGTTAAGCCTCTGCCTTTGGCTCAGGTGATGATCTCAGGGTCCTGGGATTGAGACCCACATTGGTCTCTCTGCTCAGCGGGGAGCCTGCTTCCCCCTCTCTCTGCCTGCTTGTGATCTCTTTCTCTCTATCAAGTAAATAAATAAAATCTTAAAAAAAAAAAGTTGAAAATAGAGGTACCCTATCACCCAGCAATCACACCACTGGGTATTTACCCTAAAGATACAAATGCAGTGATCCAAAGGGATACGTGCACCCAAATGTTTATAGCAGCAATGTCTACAATAACCAAACTATGGAAAGAACCTAGATGTCCATCAACAGATGAATGGATAAAGAAGATGTGGTATATATATACAATGGAATACTATGCATCCATCAAAAGAAATGAAATCCTGCCATTTGCAATGACATGGATGGAACTAGATGCTATTATGATAATTGAAATAAGTCAATCAGAGAAAGACAATTATCATATGATCTCTCTGATATGAGGAATTTGAGAGGCAGGGTGGGGGGTTTTGGGGGGTAGGGAGGAAAAAATGAAACAAGATGGGACCATGGAGGGACACAAACCATAAGAGACTCTTAATCTCATGAAACAAACTGAGGTTTCCTGAGGGTGGGGGAAGGGATAGGGTGACTGGTTTATGGACATTGGGGAGGGTGAGTGTTATGGTGAGTGCTGTGAATTGTGTAAGACTGATGATTCACAGACCTGTACTCCTGGGGCAAATAATACATTATACGTTAATAATAATAAAAAAAAACTAAGAGTCATATCTTTTTTTTTTTTTACTAAGAGTCATATCTTAAGAAACTGGTTTAGAAAAATGAAAAAAAAATGGAAGATACACAAGAATACACAAAATCATGATGGCAAAAAATTGTCCCTTTTCCAAGAGTGATTATGAATTGGAATGGAAGCCCTGAGGTCTGTGTTTTGAAATGGCAAAGCTATGACTCCCATTGTTCCCAGCGTCTGAAAAGAGCTCACAAATATTGTCCACAGCTGAATATGTTCACCAGAATTTTTCTTTTTACTTTATTGCTTTTATTTTTAAGACAGAATATTATACAGGTATTTTGTATAAAATCCAAATGATGTAGGGATGCCTGGGGTGGTCCAGTTGGTTAAGCGTCTGACTCTTGATTTTGACTCAGGTCATGATCTCGGTGTTGTGAAATCAAGCCCCATGTTGGGCTACACACTGGGCATGGAGCCTGTTTGAGATTGTCTCTCTCCTTCTCCCTCTGCCCTTCTATTGCCCTCTTCAAAAAAAGAAAAAAGAAAAAATACAAATTATGTGGAAATGTTTGAAATGTCTAAATGAAAATATAGTTATACAATCATTTCTCCTGGGATGAGATTAGAGACTACCTTCCACTCACAACATGTCACGTCAGGAACATACATGGCTTCTCATTACCCAGTGACCTAACAACTAAAGGACATACTCACACACACACACACACACACACACACACACACACACACACACACACACACACTATGGGATGATGGACTGAGACTCCATAGTGGCCAATAAAACACCCAGCAGGAAAAGGGTGACTACAGTGACACGTGGCAGTTCTGTTAAAACCCACAGGGCAAGGATGGCCACGGCGCCTACTCAGACCTCAGAGTAAGTTGGTTGGTGGCCCATCTGGTACTTCGTGTGCTCTCCTTGGAGAGCATGTAGTTTTAAAGAGTGTGCTCTTCTTAGAAGCCAACAGCCCACTTCCTGCTGGGGCAGTTTGGGATCAGCAGCATTATTTCAGGGGTTGAACAATTACAGACATTCGCAGGTGAAGATAATCATTACTTATAGCAATAAAATTCCCTCAGAAATCTGCTAAGCTTCTTGTCTATTTATTTTTCTGTAGTCAGTCACTCTGTGTGCAAGATCTTATCTTGACCTAATCTTTATGCCTGACTTAGGTCTAGATGTTGGCAAACTTGGCCTTTTGGAGAACTAAATAGTAAATATTTTGGACTTAGTGGGCCCAAAGGCAAAAATCGAGAGTATCATGTAGGTAATTACATAATAAGAAAGAAAACAAATGTCCACATTTTTTCTCACCTATTTTACAGTCGTGGGTGAGGCGGGGGGTGGGGGAGAGAACAATGGCAGGTCAGATTTGCCTGACAGATTGCAGTTTGCCAACCACTGCTCTAGTCTGTTACTCCCAGCCTTAGTGCTGCATACCCTTCCATTCATCCTCCCAGTAACTGCCTGGAAGTCATGGAGATCAGTAGGCTTTAGAGCAAAAGTAACACCCTATCTGATCTTTGTGGCTACTATGATTTTACATTGCTTATGGTGATACAGAGAACTCTTCACAGAGGATGTTGAGAAAGACATGCAGCCATAAGCTATATCCTGGTAAAGCTACTGCTTCAGAGTCTCTACTATCCTCTTCAGTCTGCAAGACAAATGCCCTTGGTATTTTCAGCCCTGCTGGGTCCCCAGTATCACTGCACTCTGAGTTGACTTAGATTGCAGAATGCAGGTAGAATCCTATTTTAGCAAAGCCAGACTCCCTTCCACCCATGCCTACAGGCTGTTAACCCAAGCCAGACACTCTTAAGGCAAGTGTGTCAAGAAACGGTCAGCACACACCACACTGTAAAATTTTCTCAGCAGTTCCCTTATCCTGTGGACTCCGTCTGCCCCTGCTCTGCCTCCCAGTGAACTCAGAGAAGAGTTTTTAGTGAATATTTTACCACTACATAGCACAGCTCACCAGTTTGTTAGCCAGCAATCGGTGTATTCTCATCCACTACCTGACCACTTCAACTAATCCTATGCCACATGCTTAGGGTCTATTCCTTGCAGCCTCCCATTTCAGGAGCCAAATTCCATCTTGTAGTTTTGGCTTTGATCTTATGGTCCAGGATTATAGCATCAGCTTCCAGAGAGCAGGATGGAGGAAGAGATCAAATCAAAAGACGAAAGGGGCATGTGCCAGATGTCTTTAAAAGAACATGCTTAGAAGCTGCTAGATGGTGCTTTTGTTTGCATACCATTGGCCAGAGATAGAGACATGGCCATATCTAACAGTAAGAGGATCTAGGAAGTACAACCTCCATCCTGGGGAGCCATGTCTTTCCAAAGAATAGAGATTTATCACTTTGGAAGTGAGAACAGTAACTAAGGGCTGATGGGCGGTCTCTGCCATAGAAAGAAGCTGGCATAATTCCCATTTTGAAGACGAGGACACTAAGCCTTAAAAAGGTGAAGCTAAGTGCTGTTTGAGAACAAGTGGTAAAAAACAAAATTCAAACCTGGCAATCTGACTCAGGAGTCTCACGTTCTTAAAGGGTCAACCAGCTTCTATGTAGGGATCCACAGTTTGGAGGTGCCTGTCCAACATGCATATAAATAGATTCCGGTAAAGGAAACAGCTGTGTGCTTCTTCTCCAGTGACTTTTGGAATCATGACACATCTTAGCAAAATTAGGAGAGTAAATTTGAGAAAATAAAGGAAGAAAAGGAAGCAATGGTCGATCAGTAGATGAATGAGTCCCCAAAATGTGGTATATATTCATATGGTGAAATATGATTTAGTCATCAAAGGGATGAAGAACTGACACCTGCCACAACATGGATGAACATTGAAAACACTGAGCTAAGTAAAAGAAACCAATCACAAAGGACCACAAATTATATGACTCCACTTACGTGAAATGCCCAAAGTAGGCAAATCCACAGAGACAGTAAACCAGTGGTTTCCAGAGGCTGGGGAAGTGGGGGATGGGGAGTGACAGGTACGGGCTCAGGTTCCTCTTTAGGGTGATGAAATGCTCTAAAATGGACTGCGGTGATGGTTGCACAACTCTATGAATATACTAAAAACCATCGAATTACACACTCTAAATGGATGAATTGTACAGTATATGAATCATATATCAATATAGCTGTTGCCAAATACAAAGCCCATGGTGACACTGCGATAGGAAAGTTAATACGAGGCAGTACCTTGATGACACGCAAGCATTGCATGTGCTTGCAGAAATAGTCCATCTTGCCAGCAACAGAGGCCACAGTAAAGCCACATCCATGTCAGGAATCACGGATGGTAGTTGCTGCCCTACAGATTAATAAAAGGAAAAGAAAAGAAGGAAGATTTTTTTTAAAAAATACTAAGGAGGACATGTGTTGGGATGAGCACTAGGTGTTATATGCAACTAATGAATCATTGAACACTACATCAAAAACTTATGATGTACTATATGATGGCTACTAAACATACTAAAAATAAATAAATACATACATACATAAATACATAAACTATGACAATCAAGGAGTGTAGGATGAATGAACTTTCTTTTTAAACTGTTAAAATATTTTTATCTTTGTTATAGACTGATGAACCATCCTTAACATGTTTCATGATTCAGTATAGGGTCACACATTGTGCAACTGCACTGAACACCATATGAAAAGGGAGAGCTTTGTCTATCCATGTTGTCTCGTTCTGACAATATAGATGGTGCCAGCACCCTCCTCCATTCCATGCCTACCCCACCAGGCAATTACTTGGGATTCCACTGAGTGTAGCATCAGAGGCCTCAGAAATCCAACTGATCCAACTCCTCTTAGTTTATAGTGAAGCAACCAAATGAACCTGGTGTTCAGTGACTTTTCCAAAGTGATGAATCCAGTGGGGGCAGAGTTCCTGACCTCGCAGACCAGAATATTTTACCTTATACCATGCTCAGTCCCGAAATATCAATGAAGAAATGCCGTAGAAATATTTGAAGGTTAGGAAACTCATATTTAATGTAAATATTCTCAATATTCTCAATATTTAACAGAGACAAAAGTATTATTGTGGAACAGGGACAAAAATGGGTTTTACTCACTCTGGCATCTAAGGAGGGAGAATTCTTGCAAGCCAGCTCAGCTCCTGGGCTGTCCTACACTTGGAGATTCTGGAAAGGGCAAAAGAGAAAGTAGACAAAACAGTTGTGTTTACAACTGTCAGGCAATGGTTTTTAGGGCCAGGGAAATAAGAGTAGAAGAGAAAGTTTTCAAGGGGCAAAGGATATTAAAAGGAGCAGCAACGGGAGGAAAACTATTTTAAAGGCGGTGGCCGTGTATTAAGAACACACTAGCCTCTTTCCCATTTCAACAAGAACTGAAATATTTGTTATAACCTTTTGGGCACCACATTGCTCCTTTGAACATAACACCCTGCCCAAACTGAGCCTTGAGATGTCCTCTGATTTTTTCAAGTTATATTGAGAATCAAATTAATCTATCTATCCAGGTCACCTACTCATAATTCAGGAAAAGAGTGCTTTTGGAACCTCTTTTAACACACCATGTTTTGCTCTCCATTATTGCAGTATATGAGCTGACAACTAGTAGTGAATATTCAGAAAGAAGAGAAGTTCTTACTCATCTTTGTATCCCCAAAGTACCTAACACTGCTTTACACAGGTGTGAGAACCATCAACATTTACTAAGTTAACAAACGATCAGAATTTTCTGGTGCTTCTCAGATGTGAAAAGGAGAAAGGATAGCGGTGCCTTGGGCTCTGTGGTAGAGCTGATGGTTATCCCTCAGGATGGCCCAGGATCCCTTGGCTGGTTTTGAGAAGAACAATGCAGGCTGGATCTCCATGAAGTGCGATCCTAAGTTTCAGATTTGGGGATTGATGTTTGGCTTGTAATAGATTCTCCTCTGGAAGAAGAAAAGAAAGATAGAGAGCAAAGGGTAAGCTCAAAAGACCATTCCAGGAAATCGATCTAAGGCAATAGCAGCAGGGACAGCTTTTTTTGAGAAGATGGCCAAAACGTATCAGCCCAAACATAACAAGAGTTCAAAAGATCCCAAGTTATTTAGGTGAAAGACAATTCCAATGCTTTTTCTTGCACACAGCCCATCAGAGCTGAAACAAGTGGACTTCGAGAAGACTCTAGACGATACTGTAAGAGTTATTTCTTTAGAAAACCAGCTTGCAAATCCAACCAGCTCTCCGTCGGCCAGAGGTTGGCAGTTCGATCTGTGAATCCAGACTAATTCTTCATCTCTTTGAGATCCCTGCTATCTTCTTTTTAACACTTCACCAACTCCCTCAAGCGTGGGAGGGAGCATAAAAAGAAAACTCAAAATAGTTCATCCAGGAATTTGGATTATCAGCGCTTTTTTTCTCTTCTTCTATCAGTAAAGTGATATTTCTCTCTAGACTACAACTTATACCATTGACCAAATTTTATGGCCTGTTTCTTTTTCTATCAGTTAGGCTATGCTAGGTGACACTACAGTAACTAACAAGCCCCAAAACTTAAAGCACAATAGTTTATTTCACAGTATATGTAAGTTCTGGAACCCTCTAGTCGCTGTCTTGGGTGTTATAACACCCATCACCCCAACTTGCATGATCACCCCAATTTGTATGATCACCATGAGGAAGAGAGAATGTGGAAAGCCACACCAGTTCTTTATTTATTTCTATTTTAATTTCCTGGTGTTTTATTTGTTTGTTTGGAGTACAAGGATTATTTTTCTTTTTTCTTCTTAAATTGAGACTTAATTGACATATAACTTTATATTGGTTTCAGGTGTACAGCATTACTTCGCTACTTGAACACATTGTGAAATGATGACCACAGTAAGTCTAGTTAACACCCTAGTTAACTAGTCACCCTAGTTAACTAGTCACCACACATAGTTACACATTGTTTTTTCTTAGGATGAGAACTTCTCAGATTTACTCTTAGCAACTTTCAAATATATGATATGCAGCATCACTAATTAGAATCACATACCAGTTCTTAAGCATTTCCATCCAGAAGGGACCTACCCCTCTCCCACTCACATCTCATTGACCACAAAGATTACATGGAATATCCATCTTCAGAGGCTGGGAAGGTACAATCATACTGTTTGGCCAAAGGAAGGAAGCAGGAAATACTGGTGAGCAGCAGTAGTGTCTTCGCCACCTGGTCTGCTCTAACATATAATAAGTCTTGTTATTGTTTGGTTTTGATTTCTGAAAGCCCCGAGCATGGTAAGGAGTGTTGTCCAGATGCTTGGGAGTAAGAGAATTTGAATGAATGACTTTGTGAAACACAAGTCTGGCCATCCTCGTCCTGATCATCCTCTGATATCAATTACTTTTCCAAAGCCCCCCTTCAGATGCTACGGTGACCCTCGGGGCTCTGTTGACAGTGCATGTTCAATAGGGTTCCATTTTAATGAGCCATCCTCAACCCTTTTGTCACTCCTTGTAAGTGATGCCAAGCATCTGTACAGCTAGAGAGCCTGTGTGACTTTGGAACCAAGTTTCAGGAAGTCTAAACTGATAACACTCTTTAAAAAACAGTCCCATTTCACATGCAACACATGACAGAGGAGAAACTTGAGGCCCAAAAATGAAATGACTAGTCAAAATTACAAAGCGAATACATGGATATTGCTTTAAGTTGCTAAATACATAGTAGGTTGTTTCACAGAAATAGAAAAGGAATGTAAAGTATAGTTTCCCAAGAGTATTTATATTTTAAGTAGGCTCAAATTAAGACCTAATGTACTAAAAATTGGAACAGCAGTAAAAAGATCTTGACATTCCACAGTCACTTCCATATGTAATTCAAAATAAAATGGAGTCTTGGGGGGAACCTGGGTGGTTCAGTGGGTTAAGCATCTGCCTTCAGCTCAGGTCATGATCTCAGGGTCCTGGGATCAGGCTCTCTGCTCAGAGGGGAGCCTGCTTCCCCCTCCCCCTCTGCCCTTCCCTCTGCTTGTGCTCTCATACTTTCTCTCTCTCTGTCAAATAAATAAATAAAACCTTTAAAAATAAAAAATAAACAAAATGTAGTTTCTGAAATGCTTATATGTATGGTGTAATTCAAACAAATTCCTTATAGATTTTCTGATTTCAAGAACCTGGATCTTTCTATCAACACAATCTCTTTCTCCTTTTTCTCTTCTTAACAAATTCACCATTGATTTTTAAGATAAGAGAAGGAGGCTTAAATTAAAGTTAATGCCTAATTATGGAATTTCAGCAATCAAGATAAGAATGATGGCCCGTGGCTGGTGGGGAACAGAACACTTTCTTGGGGTCCAGAAACCATCTCAAGCCCACTTCTCCTGCCAGTCAGCAGGCCACCACCCAGGTCACCGGATTTCATGGCAGCAGGCCTTAGCAGGTGCTCCCTTAGTCTCCCCACTGGGTTCTCTCACTCCTCCTGCACACTTTGGACTCATGCTTCTACTGCCATCCTCGCCAGCTATGCCCAGAAACTAAACAATACACAGTGGAATTATCAGATGCCTTTCAAATTGCATGCAGGTTGCCTCTGAGATGGGAGAAACCAGCAAGGCCAACAGACTTCCCCAGGGCCATGGTTGCCAGGCTCTGCTGTGTGCAGCCCGCCAGCACCCCACTACAAACAGACCAATGGCTACTGAAGCAACTGCCCCCTTCAGGTCAACCACTGCCACCCCCTCGTAGCCATGGTTTGCAGAGGGCCAACCGGGAAAGAGGTGGGGGCGGGGAGGCAATCAGGGGAGCAGGTGTACACACCTGCGGGATAGAGCACATGTCAGGCTGCCATGAAATAGGAATTCAATTCTACACACCTCGAGCCTCTGCAGAAGCCAGTCAGGCCCCCCTCAAAGTAGTCTGTAGAGGTGAAGAGCAATGGCCTTAACATCGCTTGCTACCCATGACCCTAGGCAAGTTATCTAACTTTAAGCACCTGTTACCTCACTTGTAAAATGAGGATGATAAAAGTAGCTTCCTCATTGGGCTTTTTTAGAGATTAAGTGGGTTAAAACACAAAGTGCTGGGTCTGATATCTGACAGACAGACAGATACTTTTTTTCAGATGCTCTCTTTCTAAGCTCTGGTAAACTTGCTCTCACCCTAAAAGGAAAGAATAACCATTCTCCACCTCCCTTCCCAAATGCACTTGACTTGCTCACAGGACAAAGGTTGGTACCATTGTTGGAGTTCGCTCTGCACTTGGAGGAAGCAGCATGTGGTGTTGCATTATCCTACCTTTCTGTTTCAACCACTGCTTATACCCTCCGCTCACCCCTGAGCTGCCTCTCATGCAACAGCTAACTGATGTGGGCAGTTGATTTTTTTTCTCTTAATTTGGGGCCAGAGGCAATGGCTTCTTTTAAGAAATGGAATCATGGCTCTGATAGTTCTCAGTTAGGAGGAGGTCTGGACTCTGTGAGGAGAGGTTTTGTCTCTTTCCCATTCCAAGTTCCCCTTGGCATGAATCCACTTGGAGGTAAATATGGCTGGCACAGTCTTGCATAAATGGGCAGCCCTTGAGTGCCAGCGCCCATCTGGAGAGAGGAAATCGTGGATCCTGCCCTGCCCACGGCAGTTAGCAAACCCCAGGCCAGCACCCTGAGCTGTAACAAAAAATAATGAGATGAAAAAGAAGAAACAGGCAAAAGGATTGTGGCTTTAAGCTACGCGGTCTTAATTTAAAGAGGCATCCAGCATGCTCTCTGAACCAATAGAGAGAGTATAGGAGAGAGATGGAAACACAACCCTGACCAACTTGTGAAGCCAACAGGCAGCACTGCATCATACTGGAAAAAAATTACTCAGAAGGTCTTTCAATTTATAGTTCAAAAATTATATTCTCTTGGTCAACTTTCTAACCTACCTTTGAAGGGACTTTCTCGTCTAAGCCCTGTGCTCAGGATGAGATGAAAATAGAAATAAGGGATTCTAGGGTGCTCTTTGATCCCCATAGGGCTGGTCCAAATGGCCTGAATGAGCTCCAAAATCTATGAGTAAAATTGTCTGTCACTCAAAGTCACAGATGGAAAACTCTGATTCCAAAAACCCCCACGGATGAAACAAAACAGCATATCTATTATCTGAGCAACGGGAAGTCAGGGCAATTTTTCCCTCTTCACTATCCAGTGTAGAATCTTTACCTACACGTTGAAACCTTGTGGTTTAGAACTTGTTGCATCCTTCATTTCAAAATGCACTGGTTCCATTTGTCCACAGAGTGGTAGTAAAATGGTCTTTCCCAGAGAGAACGGCCGCAAGAACGGAAATGTAATTTATTTTTTATTGCTGAGTTGGGCTTTTGCAAATGATTCTTGCAGACATATCTTTAATAGATTTTCAGACATATTTTATTTGTTGAAAAATTTCCATGCCCTAGCATAATTTCAATTATTCAATGGAAACCAGAGTTTGGGGAATTGTTCCAGCCACTCATTCAGCCCTTTGAATAAGCTATATTTATCACTTGAATTGATTACTTTGTCCATTTGAAAATTAGCTCAGATGAAGGGGGATTAGCAGAGAATATGTTTCAGATTTCTTCCCCCTGCAATCACACAGGGGATCTTTGCTTCCTTGGAGAAGCTTGGAGCCTGGCCTTTCAGGTCACTGGGCTCCAAATGAAGAAATGCAGGAGAAGGAGGGCATCGCTGAGGGCATTGTGTTCCTGAAGATGCACTGAACAGAGGTTTGTTTATTCACAGCACAAGAAATCTAGAGATGAACAATCACTGCTCTTGGTTAGGGGGATTGACAATGCCCCTGGTCAACGTCTCAGCACGTTTTTGGACCAAAGATGGATGCTACAAGTCAGGTCATCACATACATCAAGAAGGGTAAAGGGATAAGAATCCATTTAGTATGATCTGTCTCTTTTTATTAGGAAATCAAAACCTTTTCTAGAAGCCTCCAGCTTACGTCCACATACTTTCACTGTCACCCTTGGTCAAGTCACCATCTTATCGCCCCATTGTCTTCCAATTTATCACCCACCTTCTTCCCCTTGACCCATCCTGTCCTTTCTTAATATAGCAGAGTGAGCACATAAAAGTAAAAATCAAAAATGGCTCTCCTCTGCTCCAAGCCCCAGTAGCTTCCTAGCACACTGGCTCCCACTATTTTAAGAAGGCCAGGGCTCTCCTTTGCATCTGCTGTTCCCTCCATTTGGCATGCTTTTCCGCTCTGTCGCTATACGGCTGGCTCCTCACCTCTTTCAGCCTTTGTGCACATTTCAACTTTGTGGTAAGACCTTCCCTGACCACTCTACTCATAATTCCAACTTCCCTTCCGCCATTCCTTTCTGTGTATTCTTTTGCTATTTTTACAAAGCATTATCTAACATATATATTTTTTTTTTCTGTCTCCCACAGTGACCAGAACAGTGTTTGGCACATGTCAGATGGTCATATACTGTCTGTTGAATAATGCATGGCAGCATGCAATCACGAATGGGACAGAACTGTCTTGCATGCCCTCTACTAGCAAATACTTGGTCCTCTAGGCTCTAGAGCAAGAGCCTATTGGGAGAAAGGGGGCTAGGAATGACTTTTGAGTGGTCAAAAAATAGTGTATGTCATATGGATCCACTTGTGAATGGCTGCGGCAAAATTGTTCAAATTCATTCTGCCTGTTTTTATTAAGCGAGGATCCCAAAGGTTGGTTAGAGTATTAGGTGTAAGGGAAGGAGAAAAAAATTAAAAGAGGTCTGGAATCTTCATAGACACTTTATATGTTACTTAGTTCTTTAAATTCTCAAGACAACCCTGGAAGAGAGTGAAGTTCAGAGACACCAGGTAATGTAGCCACAGACCTTCAGCTGGGATGGAAGGCTGGGGGTTTAAGTCTCCAGGATCTTTATTTTTCCCACTGTACCAGGTGTCTCCTGATGGACACATCAATGCCCTGATGTTTGCATCAGTAGCTGAGAACACACCTTCTAAAAGCCTAGGGACATCAGTGTCCTTACCTGCTTCCTTGGCCAATTATGTGGCCTGAAAAGGATTTTAAACAATAAAAAGATTTAATCTCAGGCAAATTATAAGTGGAATTCAGGAAGTCTGACAATGTTACCCTGTCCCCAGCCCAAAATATGTCCCACGCACTTCCATGTTGCTGGTCAATATTCCTTTATCCACAGTTAAAGATTTCACGGTTTTAAATGCTAACTGAACATATCTAGTCTCACAAATTTCTCCTGAATTTATTTTGATTTTTTTTTTTCTATTTCACCGTTTGTTCACCTGTCACAGGCCTTTGTGTGTTGTCCTTCCTAGAGCATAAGTAGCTGAGAAGGAGACCATGTCCTGCACAGCTACCATAGCATTCTTTCCCATCAGTTAGTATTAAATAAGTGCTTGCTGAATGATTATAAAGTCAAAAATGCAAATCCCCAGTGGAGTGTATTGTATTGGGATGTTCATGTTTGGGACAGTGTGCTATGGAGAAAGCAGAGTGAGTCACACATGCCTCAGTTTCCATCCTGGTTCTACCACTTATCACCTGTTACACCTTGGATCATTGCCTTTAACCTCCCAGATACCTCAGTGTCCACATTGGTAGAATGGGTCTGTGAAGGGCCCAGCACAGTGCTTGGCCTGTCTTGTCCCTAAGTCAGATTCAGAATTAATGACCCTCAGTTATGGCGGCAAGACATAGTCACTCCAATCCTGCCCCTCAGGGCAGCACAGAAGATAGTGACCCTTCTGTGAAAGGATACCCCAAGGCTCAGACCCATACCAGGCTCAGCACTCATTCAAAACAAGATCCACTCAGATAGAAGAGGAAACCAAAATCATCACACCCCCATTCATGCCACTGCCTGACACCCAGCCACTGAACTGAGAGAAACTGAGGACCACAGGCCCACAGATCTCCAGAGTTTCCGCCTGAGCCCCCTTTCTAAACACCATGCCTTCCCTCCCCACTGTTTCCGGGGTGGTTGCTCACCTGTCACACCTGTGTCTTGGGGCCAGGTGGCAGAGCCAGCTTCCCGCACCTCCTCTGTGCCCTTCCAGACACTACTTGCCACCCTTAGCCCACAGCACAGTTGATTATCCCCTTTCCTGACCCACCCCTCAGGTTCTATAGCACAGAAGGTTCTTTCTTCCCCACTGTAGAGATCTTCACTGTCAAGTGTGGCTTGAGGGCCCTGAAATGGGGCTAGTCCAACTTCAGGTGTGCTATAAGGCCAAAATGCAGACCGTATTTTGATGACTTACTTTGAAAAACAGTAAAATACTAAATATCTCTTTATATGGGTTATATACTGAAATGAGACTATTTTGGATATATTGGGTTCAGTAAATATACTGTTAAAATGATTTATACCTGTTTGTTTTACTTTCATTTAAGTGACTCATAGGAAATTTTAAATTACTTTTGTGACTCATGTTATATTTCTGTTGTATAACACTGGTAAGGACAATTCATCATATTATACTGGCATTGTTTGTATTCTTTCTGTCTCACCCACTAGACTGGGAGCCCAAGGTGGTCATGAAGAGCGTCTTCCAGTGCCCCGAGAGAGGCTCTACCCACGGTTAACCTTCCACAAATGCTTGTTAAATGAACGAAGGTATGACCGAAAACAAATAAACCAAAAACCCACAACTAGTCAATGTTTCCGAAATAATTATAAAATTACCTGGAATTATAGACTATGAATTGCTATTGAATTGCCCACTGATCTCTTGGGTGTGGAGATGACTTTTAACACATGCGGCTGGCATGTACACCCAGTTCTGCACACAGGTATAAATGAAACGAATATCCCAAAATAACACTGAACCTTATGTACGCAAACTTGAGCCTGTACATTTATCTCATAGGTGAGCTGGGATGGCTACCAATTTATAAAGCGTCGGTAACTATTGTCCTTTCTCAAAAGCTGGCTGTTTAGTCAGGCGTTCTGTTTATTGCCTTGGGTGAGCCAAGGACCAGCAGCATGAGCATCACCTGGGAGCTGGTTGGAAATGCAGACTATCCAGTTGCATCCCAAGACTATCGAATCAGAACAAGATCTCCACTTAACTGTATGCTTTTAAAATTTGAGAAGCCTGAGCTATGCATTTTTGTTTCTCAACTCTAAGGAAAAGGACCACCTGGGAACTTGGCTATCATTCCCTTCTACTCTTCACACATTTTATTTATTTATTCATTTATTTATTTATTTATTTATTTATTTATTTACTAAAAATGTGTTGAACTTTCACTTTGTATAAGATCCCATTCTAGGCCCTGAGATATGAGGATGAACCAGACACATGACTCTGGGTTCTGTGACTCATGTCTCCTGTGACTGAGCCTCACTGTGGTGAGACAGCTGGACACTGGGTACAGGAGAGCCTGAGAGCTCTGCAGGAGGGTCGTACAGGAGTGTAGGGGTCAGAAATGGTGCAAAATGGGCCCCTGTCTGGAGCCAATCTATGGACAGATGCCTGATGAATCATACATGCTGAGGGTGTCCAGAGGAAAGGAAGCAGCCAATATTGCCCTTCCCTTCAAGAAGAAAACTTTTCCAGAATCTGCCTGTTTCCATGGAGACCCAAGAATCTGCCAAGCCACCATCAGCTCTCTGGTCCCCAGGCCCAAGTTCAAGCAAGCTTAATTCCCCTTTGCCTAGATCTCTGGGGTAGTGCTACTTTTCTTCCTCTGAGGGAATATGGGTTTGTCAGTCTCATCTGTGCGTTACTGGAGAGCCAAATCAACTCAGACTCTAGCTTGGCCGCAGTCCCCAGACACTCTGTGGATGATGAAGTACAGTGAAGCCTCAGTTCACTCCCACCCAAATAACCAGAAAATTTAACTACTGGGATTCTTTTCCTCTATTTCTACAATTATAATTGAATTCACTTCATTAGTCAAATTCCTTGAAAACCTATGGAGTTTATTATAAAGAATATAGAGATGGCCCTTCTGAACAAGAGAAACTGATGTGAAAACAAGTTATAGCTTAAAAATCTTCCCATTGCTTCCTATATGGAAATTGTACAAGTGCATGGCCTACCAGGCTCTGTCCTGAATGGCCCTAGTTCCTCTCATCCCTCCCTGCTGCTCTCTGAATACCAGCCATACTGGCTGTTCCCACAGCCTCCTCTTCCTCCCCATCCTCTTCCCTGTTCCTCCTCCTCCTCCTCCTCCTCCTCCTCCTCCTCATCCTTGAAGGCCTTTATCTTGAATGCTCTTCCCTCCATCCCTTATGTCTAGTAAACTCCTATTCATCCTTCATATCTCAACTCAAGATCACCTCCTCAAGGAACCGTCCAGAGTCTCAACAGACTACATGCCCTGGGTCCCTGCTCTGTGCTCTTGAGCTGTTCTTCCTTATCTTCTTTCATTCATCCCTTAGAGTACGCATCTCTTTCCTACTGGTACAAACTTCATTCCACAGGCAATGGGAATCTGAAAACTTTCAAACCAGAGAGAGATAAGATTTAAGCTTGGGGAAGATGAATTCAGCAGCTGAGAACAGAGTATATTAGACAAAGAGAGAAACTGCAGGCACAGGAAAGAGACTGGATTGATTATCTTTGAAATGCCAGGCCTGGGGCTATTTTTAAAATATTATCTTATTTTTTCTTCATCATAGGTTTCTGGAGAAGGCACCGATGTCCCCATTGTTTGGCTGAAGAGACTGAGACCAGGAGGGGGTTTAATAACTTGCTCGGCCACAGAACTGGTATGCCAGGTCTGCCTGGCATCTAGAAGTCTGCCTCCCAGAGAGACTACTATAAATGTTCTTTATGGGAAGATATGGAAAGGAAAGAACTGACCTAGCAGAGGTATTGTATTGTGATATACATGGGGATATTGAGTGCAGGAGAGGAACTCATTGAAGATGACTGAAGTTCTTGCCTGGCCACTTCCTCCCAGAATTGCTCCAGATTCATCTCCCATGTGTTCCCTTAGCACCCTGTGGATCCCGTCCCCCCATCAAAGCATGCTTCATAGACTTTAACAATCCCCAATCTTCCCCACCACGGCCATTGTGGAATGCACTGCTGGACTGACTCCACAGTGAGACAGACAGCCTGTAAGCACCCAGCAAAGTCTTGCTAGATGAGTATGAGCCAATGAATGAAGGAAGGACCACATCTCTGGGAGAGTGAGGATGCCAATGACAGAGTCACAGAGAGAAGCGCCTGGAGCAAAATGCCAAGCATCAGCCAGCTGGAGCAGATGGGGCAGCTGCTCTGGGGAACACCCGGAGTGTTTGCCTATGAGGACCTTGGTAGCTTAATCCCACTAAAAGAATGGGACTTTTCCAGGTGCAAGTGAGGTGATCGTATGGGGCAATGTTGCAGCCACAGAGGAGACTCAGCTCAGGGCATCCAAGGCTAGGTACAAAATCAATAATGCCACAACTGCAAATTTCAGAGAATCCTTAGTGATTTGTTGGTGGGAACATTTGTCACTTGAAGAACAATTTATGCCACAACTTTGTCAACACCTTCCCCATAAATCTATGGTGAAACTTTAACAACATGAAGAATTGGTTCCCCTTGAGAATTATCAAGAATGTTTTACAGAGAGAGAATCTATATGTTGGGTCCTAAAATGGCATCTACCTCAAACTTTCTCTGTTCCCCATCTGGGGAAGGGTCAAAGAGCGCTTCATACTTGTGATCACCATTTTATTCCCTCTAGAAGTTGTAAAAATTCCTCTTCACACTTTGGGGGAGTCTCAATATCTCCCTCATATCTCTCTGTGCTAACTTTAGTCAACATCTCCTGAAAACACCATGCCAGTCACCTCCTTCTAATCTTCCAATAGTATTTCTCCCCTTTTCACCCTTCCTTCCACACTATTAAAAGATAATTTTTTCTAAACACTGATCAGAACCAAGAATAGAAATTATAAGTTCTCTAGCTGGCATTCATGATCCTTCATGCTGGCTGTCACCTCCCTTGCTGGACTTACCTTCCACTGAGTCTCTCTTCAGGCCACAATCGAGCCAGTTTTTAGCTCCTCCTCTATCCTGTGCTCTGCTTTCCAGCCATATAGTAACTTTCAGCCCATGATGCCTTCTCCCCAAAGACTTTGTCAAAAAATCCTACTGTCCTCCCAGAATTTTCTCAAATGCCACTTCCTCTCTAAAGCTGATCCCAATTCTCTCAATGAGAATTAACCTCTTCCTTTATATATTCCTGTAGTACTTCCTTTTTGTGGCTGATAAAATTTTTCAAAAGATTGCCTCTTATTGTAGTAAGTTCCATGAAAGTTTGTGAAACAGCCCCATTTCATGATGGTCTCATTTTGCATGATCTGGTTAAGGTACAGCACATCAGCATATCAGTGGGTGGTTCTGGTGTTCTTCGCAACCTAAGAATTTCTGTATGTAATGACCCTAATTAAAACTCTCAATATATCAAAGCAATTTTTTAGGAAAACAACAACAATTAGCTTTGGAAATTTGCACAATTTGTTAACTTTGTCAAGCTCAAGAAACACTGTTTCTTTCCAGAGAAAGTTTTGAAATCCTGAAACTTCCCCTCTAATGAGTGGAATTAGCATGGGCAATCATTTTCAAACTTTTCCTTTTTTCTTTCCTCTCCCCTCTCTGGTGAAAAAGAGATTCTATATAGTCTTTAACGAAAGCCAACTCAAGTATTCATTATCAATTATCTTCTTTCTCTTGGATAATTCTTAGCTTACAAGAATATGCTCAAATCTCCACTTTTAATTACCTTCTCTTAACCTAGTTTCTCCCTCCATAAATGACACCTATAAAACTTCTCCAAAGGGATTGTTTATATACTCCCTATCTCTAGTTTCTCACTGTCTATTCTCTATTTTTAATTAAGTTTATATTTATATTATACTAAATATAAAATCATTGTGGAAAATGAGAAAATACAGATAAACTAAGAGAAAATTAAAAGCACTTTTGTGGGAAACTGCTAAGCATATGGTAAAACTATATTTCTTAGCGCCTTTTACAGTTCAAGTGAATATTTACATTCAATTGGTGAGTGCAATGTAGTCTCATAGTCTACTCACTAATGAAATGTGAGTGATAGTGCTATGTTCTGCTTACTGGCATGGGCCACAAACCCCCCTGTACAGCCTTCTGTGCTCTTTTCTCTCCCTGGAAAACTGAATAACAACGACGAGTCAATATTAGTCTTGGTCCTAGAACGACTTTGTGGAGAGAGACCATCTGCTAACCTTGAAGTCTAGCCCCAGAATACGCCAAGACTAAAAATAAACATCCATTAAGTTTAAGCCATTAAGAAATTGATTTCCAGCACTAGGAAATGACTGACTTACTTCCCAATGAAACTGGTAAAAATTATTTTAAAAAAAATAATTATTCAAAGCCTTTGGTAATGGTCCTAAAGGTAAAAAGCAAATGAAGAAGTACTTATTCAAGAAAATCTATGAAAATTCAGAAAGAAAGATGAGAGTCTATGGTATCTGAGCCAATACAGTTCCTTTCTTCTCCTTCCCTCCAGCTCGGTAGTTGGACCCTCCACCCCAGACTGCTTCAATCAAGAGCCCCGGGCTCCTACTTGGGAACAAGGTATCTATGTTTCTTATTCCATCCTCAGCACCTTATTGCCAAAGCTAAGTTTTGGGCAAGTGTGATTAAGAAGTGGAGATTCCCTTCTTCCACCCAATTCCTACTCATAGAACAGAGGCTCTACCTTGGGTGTGACACACTAAGAATACTAGGGCCCTGATGGTCCTTTCTTTGACTCATGAATCAGTGATTCCACACCAGAAGAAGCTAGCTAAGAGGAACCCAGGCTGATGCCCCCTAAGAGGAGTGGGGATTTTCTTCAAAGAAGCTCACCATTTTTCCTACTCTCAGCCCCAGAGTCCTGCCTCAGAGATATTTGCTTAGGGGAAGAAGCGGGTCATAAAACAGATAGCTCCTAATCTTTTCCCAAAAGAACTGACTTCATTTGCAACAGAACATGTAAAAGTTCAAGCCTAACAATGCTCTCTTGAATGATGAGGACTGTAGCAAAGGCAATTGGAAGGAGATTTGTGGATCAATGAAGATATAGCTTAGACTGTAGGCTGGTCGCTACAGGAGAGAAATAAGGAATAACACAGTTGGGAGGAGCTTTCTTGAGATCAGAACAAACACCAAATACTAACCACAGAAATCATTCCTGCAAAGGAACAATTTAATTGGATTAGTTTGCAGAGAAATATATATTCCAGAGCATTGTTAAAACCCTAGAGCTGAGATGCCCTTCACCAGACGAATGAATAAAGAAGATGTGGTCCATATGTACAATGGAATATTATGCAGCCATCAGAAAGGATGAATACCCAACTTTTGCCTCAATACGGATGGGACTGGAGGAGATTATGCTGAGTGAAATAAGTCAAGCAGAGAAAGTCAATTATCATGTGGTTTCACTTACTTGTGGAACATAAGGAATAACATGGAGGACATTAGGAGAAGAAAAAGAAAACTTAAGCAGGGTAAATTGGAAGGGGAGACAAAATACAAGAGACTGTGGACTCTGAGAAACAGAGGATTTTAGAGGGGAGGGGGGTGGAGGGATGGGTGAGCCTGGTGGTGGATATTAAGTAGGGCATGTATTGCTTGGAGCACTGGGTGTTGTACATAAACAATGAATTTTGGATGACTACATCAACAACTAACGATGTATTGTATGGTGACTAACATAACACAATAAAAAATATATAAAAAAGATCTTCTAAGTAATAAACCTATCCATTCTTTAAGGTTTCCTGATGGTTGTTGCAGGTCTTCCAAACAATAAAAACCACAGGGACTAGTCCATTCACAACACTGGTTGAGACCAGTGGAAAAACAGTAACAAAACAAAATAAAAAAAACTAGGGAAAAAAAGCTAGAGCAATCAGCTCTCAATTAGTGGAGTTTAATAGCTATATGTGAAAGGAGTACAAGAAAGCTTTATCAGTACCACTGCCATGTAGCATCATCCTAGAGTAACATAAGAGGATTAGTACTGTGGGAAAGCCAGGGAGCAGATTTCACTAAAATAACCCAGACAGTCACTAAACAAGTAAACAAGCAAATAACAATAACAAGCCTGGGCAGTGTCGAGGGGAGTTAGACCAATACCCAGAGCTGCTGCAATATGTTATTTAAAATGTCAGTTTCCTTAAAAAATATTATAAGCAATGCAAAGAAAAAGGAAAGTATGACCAATAACAGGCAACAGAAACTGCCTGTAAGAGCAAACAGAGAAAAGATTTAATGTAAAAAAGATTTCAAGGTAGCCATTATAAATATGTTCACAGAACTATAGTAAAGCATGCTTAAAGAAGGTTTAATAACAGTTGGTATCAAATATAGAATATCAATTAAAAATAGAAATTATTTAAAAATGGAAATTCTGGAGCTGAGAAGTACAGTATGTTAAAAAAAGACATAAGACTCGAATTACTAGAACTAGACATGAAAGAGGGAACATTATTACCAACACTACAGAAATAAGAGGGATTATAAGGGAATACTATGAACAATGCATGTTAATAAATTAGACTAGATGAGATGGACACATTCCTAGAAAGATGCAAACTAAATAAACTGATTTAAGAAGTAGACAGTCTAAATAGACTTAAAACAAGTGAAGAGATTAAATTACTGATCAAAAAACTACCCACAAAGTAAAGGCCCAGGTCTTGATGTCTTCACCACTGAATCCTACCAATCAGTTAAATTAGAATTAACACCAATTTTTCACAAACTCATCCAAAAATATAAGAAGAGAGAATACCTTACAACTCACTTTGTGAGGTCAGTATTACCTTGATAACAGAACCAGGAAGATACCACAAGAAAATTACAGACCAATATTTCTTATGAATATGGATGTAAAACCCTTCAACAAAATCCTAGCAAACAATATCCAGCAATGTATAAAGGAAGTTATACACTATGACCAAGTGGGATTTATCCTAGAGATGCCACGTTAGTGTAAAACAGGAAAATCAATGTAAAACATTATATCAATAGCACAAAAACAAAAATTACATGATCATCTCAATAGACAAACAAAAACATTTGACAAAATCCAACATTCTTTTAGGATAAAAACACTCAACAAACTAAGAACAGAGGGAAATTCCTCAGCATGATTAAGAGCATCTATGAAAACCCCAGAGCTAACATTTACTTACTGGTGAAAAATTAAAGGCCTTTCCCCTAAGATCAGGAACAAGACAAAGATGTCCATTCTTGCCACTTCTATTTAACATTGTACTAAATGTTCTAGCTGGGGCAATTAGCCCATTTGAGCTACTCTAAGAAAAATACCACAGACTGAGTAGCTTAAACAACAAAAATATTTTCTTTTTCTCACAGTTCTGGAAGCTGGGAAATCCACGAGCAAGTCACCAATAGATTCTCTGTCTGGTGAGAATATGTTTCCTGGTTCAATGAACAGTTTTCTCACTGAATCCTCATACGTACGCAGAAGGGACAAGGGAGCTCAACAGAGTCTCTTTTATAAGGCTCTGCATTGAAGACTTGATCACCTTACCAAAGACCCTACCTCCTAATACCACTGCATCAGGGGTTAGGATTTAAACATGAATTTGGGAGACACACAGACATTCAGTCATTAACAGCATTTAATGAAGAAAAATAAATCAAAGGAAATCATACTGGGAAGGAAGACATAAAACTATCTCTATTCACAGATGACATGATCTTGTACATAGAAAATCCTAAAGAATCAACTAAAAAACTAATAGAACTAATAAGTGAGCTTGGCAAAGTTGTAAGGTACAACATCAATACATAAAAATCAACAGTATTTTAACACACTTGTAATAAACTATCCAAAGATGAAATGATGAGACAATTACACTCACAATAGCATTAAAAAGAATAAAATACTTCGGAATAAGTTTAACAAAAAAGTGCAAAATTTATATGCTGAAAACTATAATACATTGTTGAAAGAAATTAAAGAAGTAAATAAACATGCCATGTTTATGGATCAAAGGCTCGGCATTATATTAAGATGGCAATCGTCCCATGTCACATTGTATATCAACTATACTTCAATAAATAATAAAAATAATAAAATTAAGTTAAATTTTAAAAGATGGCAATCACCCCCAAACCAATCTACAGATTCAAAGCAGTATTCATCAGAACCCTAGCTGACTTCATTGTAGAAATTGACAAGCCTTTTCAAAATTCATATGGAATTGCAAGGAACCCAGAATAGCTAATAAAATTCAGAAAAAGGACAAATTGGGGAATTATACTTTCCAATTTTGAAACTTACCACAAAGCAATGGTAATCAAGACAGATTGGTATCAGCACAAGATTAATCTAAATGATGTAAATCAATGGAGTAGAATTGGGAGTCCAGAAACAAACCCATACATCAATGGTCAACTGTTTTCCACAAGAGTGCTGAGACCATTCAAAAGAGAAAGAATAGTCTTTTTAACAAATAGCACTGGGACAACTGGATAGTCACATGCAAAAGAATGGAACTGAAAGTTTTCCTCACACCATATACAAAGATAAATGCAAAATGAATCAAAGACCTTAATGTAAGAACTAAAACTATAAAACTCTCAGGAGGGAACATAGAGGTAAATCTTTATTCACAACCTGGTATTTGGCAAAGGAGCCCTAGATATGACAACAAAGATAAGCTACACAAGAAAAAAAATGAACAAGTTGGTGATATGAAAAATTGAAATGCTCATACATAACTGGTGGGAATTTAAAGTGATGCAGCCACTTTAGAAAACAATCTGGCAATTCCTTGAACGATTAAATACAGAGTGATCAATATAACCAACAATTCTACTTCTAAGCATATACACCCAAAGTAAGTTAAAACATATTCCACACAAAAAAATTGTACTTGGATGTTTATAGCAGCATTGTAACAAGAAAGGGAAGAAACAACCCAAATGTCCATCAACTGAGGAATGGATAAATAAAATGCAGTAAATTCCATCAAAAGGAATGAAGTACTGACATGCCACAACAAGGGCCAAACTTGAAAACATCATACTGAGTAAAAGAAGTCAGTGACAAAAGCGCACACATTCTATGATTCAGTTCATACTAAACGTCAAGAACAGGGACATCTACAGAGACAGGAGGTAGATCAGTGGTTGCTTATGGTTGGGAGGTTAGCAATGTGGGAATAAAGGGGTGATAGTTAGCTAAAGGGTATGGGGCTTCTATTTGAGGTGATGAAATGCTCTAAAATTCACCTTGTGGTAGCTGTATCTGTGAATACACTAAAACACCTTGAATTGTATTTTTTAAACAAGATAATTGGATAGTGTGTGAATTATATTTTTTGAATTGTATTTTTTTAACAAGATAATTGGATAGTGTGTGAATTATATATCAAGAAAGCTGTTTTAAAAAGTTTGAGCCATTGACTACTGGGGTGTGTTTGTTACAAGGGTTCAGCCTATCCTAACTAATATAACCCATAATCTCACAATGCAGTGATATACTTATTTGATGTATATCCTCTGGACTTTGTTTTGCATGAATATAGTTTTAAAAACAAATCAATATTCTTTAAAATGCATTCTTCCACTCAATTATAACTATTTATGTCAATAAATGTCTCTTTTTCATTTCATTTAATATCTAGCACTAAAAACTTTGTTTTATTACAGTATAAAATCTTGAGTTTGTCAAATAGCTAAATTTTCCTTTCCTTTCAGTTTTATTTTTTCATAGTAGTATGAATTTTTTAGCTTTTTCCTCCATATTTGTATTTTTATCTTCTGAAAGATTTCTTTAAGTTTATGACACCAATTCTTTTAGCACATTTTACATTTCCAAACTTCTATCTTTTTCTCTGACTATTCCCTCATTATGGTATCCTATTGTTTTCCATGAATGTAAAATCTTCTCTTATGTTGCTGAAGGTATTGGGAGTTTTTGTCTGATCTCTGCATTGTCTGACTTCTCTGGGTTCTTTTTCTTTTCTTTTTCCTGTTTGTTTGCTTTATGCTCTGTGTTTCATCATAAAAGATCCTTCTGAGTATATGTTCTTTATTGGCTTTCTGTTCAAGTCTAAAAGCGAGGCACTAAAACATGACTGGAAGGTAAGTGTGTTTGAGTGCAGTATGCTAACTGGTGAGCTCAATGAGCAGTGAGGGAGCAAATATCAGACTCCTTTACTGTGGTTCCTAGATGTCAGTATGTGGCATTATTCTATCTCACACTAGACAGCTTCTCCAGGCAGAGGTCCTCCCACTCGTGGCCTTCATACTTACGGCAGCCAGCTTTCTGGTTGCTGGGAAAGGCAACAAGGTGGAGGTTACCCACTGGGTATGTAGAGTTTCCTTGATCCCCTTTGCATCCCCTTGCCTTAGTTTTTGTGGCCAACTCCCAAGCCCAGAGCTTCTCCCTCCCAGTCTCTCTCCTGGGCACCTTTCTCTCTTCAGCTCGTTCTGATCAGTTTTCCATCCTGACCTCTGCAATTGAAGAGTCTCTTATCTAAGTCCTTAATGGCCTCCATCTTGCTAAATCCCAAGGAGGTTTTTCTGTCCTCATTTCAGCCTCGTAGTTCAGTATTCCTTCTTTCCAAAAACTCCTTATTCTAGGATAAGAGATCTCTCTGCTACCTTGCAATTCACTTCCCACAATCTTTGTAAACATAAAATAGACATGCCACTCTACTGCTTAAAACACATGAAAGCTTCTCAACACACTTTGAAAGCATCTGGCTTCCTTACCATAACCCACAAGGCTCCACACCACCTCTCCTTACCTGCCCCTCACCTCATCTCTGACCACCCACTGTGCACTCATTCTGCCCCGGACACGCTTGCCTTCTTTCTGTGGCTCCAACATACCGACTCAGTCCCCAGGGAGAGTTTTGCACTTATGTTCTCCACGAAGCACTCCTCCCTCACATCTTCCTGAGGCTGGCTCCTTCTCATTACTCAATTCTCAGCTCAAACAACTCTTCCTCACCCAATCCAATGATGCATTCCCATCACCATTACCCCAGCTACCCTTACTGTATCAATCTCTTCTTTTGCCACCATGACATTTAAAATGATGTGAGATTATCTTATTTTTTATTTACTGTCTGCCTGAAATCTCCACAAGACTGGAAGCCCACATGGACAGAGGTGTTGTCTGATTTGCTCACAAGTGTCATCAACTGGTGCCTCAGTGTGCAGCAGGTCCTTGATAGGTGTTCGCTGCATGAGGGAGTGACGTGGCTCTACAGTCAAGAGCTGAGGCCTCCATGAGAAATCACTGCAGAACAGCTCAGTGAAGGATCTATTTTCAGCTCAGACTACCACCTAAAAGTAACTCTTCCCAAGAGAACAGATTTAAATTCTCCTCAACCACCATGGCTCCTAGAACTACTCACCACCTCAGAGAACACAGAACTTTTAACTAGAAAGTCAGGGGACATACCTCATACAGACATTTCTCATCAGTAGAAAAATAGGCAACCAGCAAGCAGGAATGTCTTCCAAAAAAATTAGTTTCAATAAAGTCAGCACCTTAAAACAGAACTTTGGACAAGTACACAAGTAAATATTAAGAATCTCACACAGATAATTGCAATACACAATTAGCAGGAGAACATCCAAAATAGTCTAAAAGAGGGACTATTCTCTTGGTCCCACTGGTCAGAGGTTCTTGCCACTTTCTCAGTGTAAAAGAAATAAATGTTGCCACCAGAATTAGCTGTAAGTCTTTTAGTTTTCAAGTTATATAAATATGCAAAGTGAACTATATTATAAAATGGTGATGGATTAGTCACTGTCAATGAATTCTGACTTAAAGAATTTCTCTCAATATTTCATACATTCAGTACCCAAACAGATGGACTGTGCTGTGATTTCTTAAAATTTTGAACAATTTTTGGCCCTAAAATTCTACTTTAAGGAAGTTAACCAAAGGAAATAATTAAGAATGTGCATTAATTTTTGGCTATAAGAATAGTCATTATAGGGTGGCTGGGTTATGGACATTGGGGAGGTTTTGTGCTATGGTGAGTGCTGTGAAAGATGTAAGCCTGATGATTCACAGACCTGTACCCCTGGGGCAAAAAAAAAATAGTTATTACACTATCATTTATAATAGCAATCTAAATGTCCAACAATAGGGGGCACCTGGCTCCTCAGTGGGTAGAGCATGCAACTCTTGATTTTGAAATTGTGAGTTCAAGCCCCATGTTGGGCATGGAGCCTATTTAAATTTTTTTTAATTAAATAAATAAATGAATGTCCAACAACAGGAGACTGATTTTAGCCATTTACAAAATTATTCTATGGATAAATATTTATTGGTATAGAATGAGTTCATTAAGTTGAAAAAGGCAGGTTACAAAGCAATATGATCCCATTGTATTCATACAATATTATATAATATAAATTTAAGACAGACAGAGTAAGGGGGAAAGGAAGGGCATACACTAAACAGATTTTATTTTATTTTATTTTAAGACTTTATTTATTTCTTTGTCAGAGAGAGAGAGAGAGAGCACAAGCATGTAGGGTGGCAGGCAGAGGCAGAGGGAGAAGCAGGCTCCCTGCTGAGCAGGGAGCCCAATGTGGGATTCAATCCCAGGACACTGGGATCATGACCTGAGTTGAAGGCACCAGCTTAACCAACTGAGCCACCCAAGGGTCCCTAAACTGAGATTTTAAAGAATTTTCTCTAGGGAGTGATTTTATACAAGTTTCTTTTGTGTTTTTTTATCCTAATCAAAAGTCTTTTTTCTTATAATAAATGTTACCACTGCAATATGAAAAAAAAAAGCTGTAAAATTAAAATAGAAATTTTGTTGATCAGAATGGGCACAATCAATAAGAAACACTCTTTATAGTGTTTCTTAATAGGTTTATTTTACCCAGAAGTGGCATATACCACACACATGGATGACACCAACCATTAAGTTCAAAAGAGCCTGACAGAGTCCACCAGACACCTCCAGTTCAGAGGTTTCCCAGCCCTTTCTTCTCCCTGTTTGATGCTCACCCCATGAAGCCCTCTCCATGCTCTCCCTCTAGCGTCCCATCAGTCTTCACTTTCTTTCCCAGAAGCTCCTGTCTCAGTCACCCTGGGCTGCCATAACAAAATACCACAGGCTGGGTAGCTTAAATAGCCGACCTTTATTCCTCAGGGTTCTGGAGGTTAAAGTTCAAACTCAGGGTGCTGGCTGATTCAGTTCCTGGTAAAAGTCCCTGGTGAAGTTCCTCCTTGCAGATGGCACCTACCCCTTTCTCCACATGGTCTTTCCTCTGTGCATGCAAGCAGGGAAAACGTTCTCTCTCTTCCTCTACTTATAAGGCCACTAACACCATCTTGAAGGCCCTACCCGTATGACCTTATATAACACAAATTACCTCCCGAAGGCTCCATCTTCAAATACCATCACTTTGGGGTTAGGCCTACAGCATATGAATGGGGGAGGGATGGGGTACAATATTCAATCCATGACACTCCTCTTTTCCTAATTATACACGAATGTTTTTCAGGGCTCTCTCCTGATGCCTACACATTCTTCATCATTCACACACATTAATGGTTTCCATTCCATTTTTTAAATCTCAAATATGTCCAAAAAGATTCAAACTCCAATCCCAGACCTAATCTCCCCTGAGTCCCACAAAGAGTTCAAACTCACATGCCCTGGAGTGTTCATCTTTTTCCAATCCTGCTTCTTCACCATATTCACCACGGGGGATGTGTATGGCACAACCATCCACTCATTTACCTGTGCTATAAGACTCACTAGCAGCATATGGTCTACACTCTTCCTTTCACCCATAATGGCTGAGTACTCATTTTGTATCCAAAGCCTTGGCCGCTCCTGTCATAGAAAAACACAAAGTACAGAAGAGGTGTTCAGGCCCTGAAGCACTGGCAGAGAAAAGGGGAAATTGCTCAATCCAGAATCTCAGGACTCAGAATTCAGAGCTTAGCATGACAGGTGTGACTTGCCTTGTGTGGAACTATCAGAGGCTTTAGGTACTGATATGGCCAGGCCACGAAACCCACAGCCCTTGGCCTCCCTGACCTGGTAGACATCTCACAGAAGTGGACTGTCAAAACCTCCAAGATACAGGATCCATCTAGAAGCAAGAGAGGCAATAGTATGTCACAAATGGCATATCATCTGCTTACTTGAGGTTCTGTGAGCAACATTAAAGCCTTGACTGAGTTGAAGTCTTCCTTCTCACCAAATCTGTCCTAACTCACACTGGTCCTGCAGGTTTCTAGAACATGTCCCAACTTTCCTTCTCCTGTTCCTCTTTCCTCTTGCTCCAGCTATTTCTCATTCACATTAAAGCTTAGCTCCTAGTTTCCTCCTTCACTCAAATAAATCTCTTCTGACTCCCAACTACTGTCCATGTTGCCCTAGGAATGGTCCTTCCAACATGTAAATCTAACACATTTCACCCGCTGAAACCCCTGGGATGGCATCCCATTTTCCCCTGGAACAGGGATCCTTTATGACCTGGCTCCTGCTTGCCTGCCTGTACCTCCCCACCTCATTCTCACTCACTCTTGACAAATTTGTATTTCCCCAGCAAGCCACGTTTCCTCTGTCGCCTCCAATCCTTGCACATACATTCAGTCTCACTGGGTTTCCCATTCCCAGCCTCCCAGATCCTCTCCCATAGGAGAACTTCCCTGGGAGCCCTCCCCGGCACCACCCCAGAGATTTCAGAGTTCCTTTGTACTTGCCCCTGTTGTACCTTGTATAGCCTCTACGGTAGCCAGACCTCGCCATATTTTGTGGACTTCTATCTTCTCCATGATGTAAGCACTCACAGAAGAGCTCTGGAGTCCTTCTTGCCTTTCTTCACACATACATTTTTATTTATTTGTTTGTTTGTTTGTTTATTTATTTATTTGACAGAGAGATCACAAGGAGGCAGAGAGGCAGGCAGAGAGAGAGGAGGAGGCAGGCTCCCCGCTGAGCAGGGAGCCCGATGCAGGCCTCGATCCCAGGACCCTGAGATCATGACCTGAGCTGAAGGCAGCAGCTTTAACCCACTGAGCCACC
Source organism: Ailurus styani (assembly GCA_002007465.1). Classification (NCBI taxonomy): domain Eukaryota; kingdom Metazoa; phylum Chordata; class Mammalia; order Carnivora; family Ailuridae; genus Ailurus; species Ailurus styani. The sequence goes on from LNAC01000406.1 coordinate 784,943, forward strand.
CAGGCACCCCACACATACATTTTTGATCTTAGATATAAATGTTCAATAATTTGGAATGAGTTGATTAACAAGATGAAGAACAAATCAAAGAATGATCAGGTGGTACCAATGACAATAGACATTACCTCTAGGGTTAAAATACGCTTCAAAAGTGCTTGGGAATCCTGTGGTCATGAATATGGGACATGGGGATTCTGTTAATAAAAAGGGTAGGGGGCCTCTCTGTGATACATGGAAATCAGGAGAGTCGGGGTAACCCAAAGATGGAAAGACATAGGATACTGGCTTGAAGAGATTTGTAAGCTTCTGTAATATGAATTTAGTGATTTTCCAATACCCAAAGGAAGGAAACATTGGAGCTTTTCTTAGCCAATAAACCCACACTTCCTTATCAAATAAACTCAAAAAAAAAAAATGACCCTGGGAAAACAAATCCCACTGGAAGCAACATCCTTTTAGTCAGGGGCTCTGAGATGTGACCTGCCCAGGCGACTACTGGACCTCTTCTGCCATTTTATATTTTCTCTTTAATCAAATCCCTGGATGCTACAGTTCTCAACTGGCAGAGATTTAAAAGGCACTTTGATTAATGGACTTGATCAGTGTCCGCTCTTGTGTAACCACGGTGTTCTCCTCCACGTTCCACATTTCACACCCACATAGCACCATTCCTCTTTTATTACAGGAACTGAAGAATGTGATGGCCTGCCAGACAGCAGAGTAATTTATGAAAAATGTATTTTTAAAGGGAGAGTGTATTAAAACTTGAAAAGAACGCAGTGCCTGTTGCTATTTTAATTTTAAATAGGCTATGCAAATAATTAAATGTCAGGTCATATTGACACCATCAAATTTAGGAGAGTAGAGATGGTCTACAGCCCCAGAGTCCTAGGGAATATTAAATCAGATCAGATTTGCCAGGGCACTGAAACATATCTTGCTTTTGACGTGAAATAACAGTATCGATTGGGTTAAAAATGAGCCAATTCTCAAAAACCTAAAAACCTCTACCTGCTACAAATGTTTCCATATATACCACAATTCTTTAAAAAGAGATAGAAAGAAATTGAGATGAATTTGAAACTTTATACTTAAGCATTAAATCCCTCTGTTTTTTTTTTTTCTCAAGCCTCTCCTGCCTTATACTAGGCTATTTCAAATATTGACTTCCAAGAATGGATGGATGAGAACAGCCAATATTGAGGGTTAAGGTAATGGATGCTGCTCACCTTACTTTAAAACAGTTTCATTTGGATATTTACCTGAATTTTGCTCCTGACTTTGTACACTTGGATCTTAATTGGTCACACCACTGTGTATGGTGTACCATGGTACAGCTATTCTGTATTAATAGGAAGTCAAAAATCCCTTTAAAATGGCACTAAAAAACACAAGTGGTCAACGAATAAATATTTGCTGTGGGAAGAATTGCATAATATCATAGAAGTCCTGTGATGAACAAGACACTATAATACTTTTGAGGAAAGACGATAACAGCAGAAAATGTCCCTTTCTCCTTTTAAATTCTTAATTGGTGGTTAAAGGAAATTCCTATTTCCAGAGTACCTAACAACTAGTCAAGCTGACTCTAGCTGCATGTCAGAGGAGGAAACCAGTTTTTTCTCCGGGATTATTTTGTCCAATGACCCAACCCTAGGATGACAAAAGCTTGCCACTGACATCATGACTTGTCTGTCCATTGACTATGGCAGTCACCCACTAATCAATTACAGCGTTTGACCATCAATTCTGCAAATATTTACTAAGTTCTTCCTACACACCTGCACCCTAAAAAGCACAGAGACATTTTAGGGAACAAGGGAAACAGTCCTTGCCCTCTTGGAGCTCACATTCGAGCAAGAGAAGAGGCAATGCACAAGAAAGATTGATCATTTCAGATGATGAGAGGTGTCAGACATACAGCTAAGCAAGGAAAGCTGACAGAGTATGGCGGAGAGGATGGGGGAGGGATGTCACTTTAGCTAGGGTGGTTAAAGTCCTCTCTGTAGAGGTCACTTTGGGAGGAAACTTGAGAGGGGGGCCAGCAGTGAGCAGATCTGACTGAGTCCTCCTCAGCACCACACTGCAGGTGGGCATTAACAGTCAACTGTTGATTGGCTGTGGATGAGACCTGTGCAAGGCATGCTGCGGGATGCAGAAAAATCTAAGGTGAAAAAGCACTCGGTACGGCTATGGGAACACATTTAACATCAAACGCCACAAGATTCTGAAACATGGTATGGAAGAAAGATGTGGAATGCTTGGATCCTAGTCTTCCTCTTAGAATCTTGGTTTCCTCGTCAGTAAAATGAGAGGGTTGGAGCAAATGATCTATAAAAAAATCTTTTAGATACTATGGTCAATAATTGTAGCTAAAAAGTAGAATAGGGTTTTAAACAATTGGAGCGATAAGGTAGGTTAAGTAGAGAAGTCCTTTTGTGACTAGGGCCATAGGAACGGTCGGATGAGAACTAAGATATAGCTATGCCTTCCTGGAGGCTTCTTGGAGATTTCAGGGAAAAAACCATAATCTGTCCCTAGTTTTTCAAACAGCTTCAACTGCCACAATCCAAAGCACTTTTCACCTTGAATCCTGGATGAAAATTAATTGGTGTGATCTTCTCAGCCATACACATATTCAAAATCAACATCCCAATATGTCATCTGGTCATCTCAGAACACAAAGGGCTGCACAAAGGCAAATCACAACACTGTGGAGTAAAAAGGAAAGATGTGTCATGGATTCATATGAAAGAATTCACCTTCCGCTGCTGCCTGACAAGAGAGCCAGCACAGGGCGACACAGGAGAGAATTCAAGGCTTGCATGGTAATGATGGGTCTGGATCAAGACTCAGGTATTTAGTTCAAAAATTACTGATCTTGCTTCACAATGGCACTAAAAACAGGTCCTGGGTACATGAAACTATCCCCTGTCTTACAGGCAAGTTCAAGTTCAAGTTCAAGTTTGGGTCACCAGCCATAATACAGATAATTCCATGTTACCGTGATATCGTGAGTTTGGATAATAAATGATTGAAATTCACTTTGTGGGTACAAAGTGCTTCATAAATACTTAACCTCCAGAGAGACTTCAACTTAGAGTTACTCATTCCATCTGGACTTCTCCAGGGTCACACAGGGTACCTGTTCCATTTGTAAATATTTCATGTTCTGCATGAGCCTCTTCACAGTTCCCACTGTGGCTGACAGGTACTGGATTGGATCTTGCCATCCCAGCAGACCAAGCAATCCAGGACAAGCCAGGAATGGTCTCTTGAGTAACTTCCGATTCACAAGCAGCCCCACTGACTTACTATTTCTCAGTTTTTCCATGCTCTGAAGCAAAAATGGAACTATCTCTGTGACTTATCCCAGACCACAGGGATGGATGCTTTCTCCAAAGAAAAGTCCATACAACCAGCTCAATGCTTTTGGCCCACAAACTGTTCATTGGCCAAGTTATAGCCCCCAACTTCTCAGCCAGGAGCTGAACAGGAGGATAACCAAAGGCTTGCATTCTCTGGAAACATACAAGAAAGTACAGTGCCAACATCATCTCCTCTACCTCCCTCCCTAAAGCAACAGTTCTAAAGACACTCATTCAACATGGTTTTAGCCTGCACTCTAGAAACCCTTTAGGACCAGGATGGAGTTGTACTGGCCAGAGAATTCACAGTTAGTGAAGGAACACAGCAGCGATACTATGCCCTCTTCCTGATCCTCAATCTTCTCATTTATAAATTGAAGCTTTGCTTTTGTCTCATAAGGCTTTAACATCCATGGTAGTCTGTTTGGTGGATAAGCCTGCTAGGTGTTCAAAACTCATCTGTGGCACTTACTGTTTCGGCAGCCTTACCTCAATTTACTTGTTCATGTAATAAAATAATGCCTGACTCACAAGGTAACTAAAAGAAATGAAATTAATAAGCATGTGAGTGTTAAACCACAGTGAGCTATTTTACTTTCATATATTTACCATCCAGCATAGTTCCCTCCCTATGGAGGTGCTCACTAAATGCTATATTGATTTCTTGTTGGACTTACGCTGAGAACAAAGTTGGACCCTCAAGGTAACCCAAACCCTGTTTGAAAGAAGAGTTTAGGGGCACCTGGGTGGCTCAGTGGGTTAAAGCCTCTGCCTTCGGCTCAGGTCATGGTCTCGGGGTCCTGGGATCGAGCCCCACATCGGGCTCTTTGCTCAGTGGGGAGCCTGCTTCCTTCTCTCTCTGCCTGCCTCTCTGCCTACTTGTAATCTCTCTGTGTCAAATAAATAAATTTAAAAGAGAAAAAAAGAAAGAAGAGTTTATCTGGATCATCCCTGTTGAAGGTAGAGATCCCAAGCTAATCATACCCCCAACTCGTGAAATCTGGTTAGAGCATCCAGCCGTGCAACATGGAGGATCCATATAAAGAGAAAAGGAAAACTAGGCATGAGTAGTAAGTACATATGTATCTCTTTCGTTATTTTCTTGTCTTAAGAACACACCGTTTTATTATATCTCATGATTTGTGGGTCTGGAATTCAGGGCACGTTTAGCTGGAGGACATTTCAGTTCCACACAGCAGTAACTGAGGTCAGTCTGTGGTATTTCAATGGTGAGTTGGCTAGACCCAAGGATCCAAAACAGTTTCGCCCACATTTTGGGGGCTTTGGCAGGACTGGCTGGAGGTCTGGGCTCATCTGGACTGTCAACTGGAGCAGCTGAATGCAACTATGCCAACATGGCAGTCTCAGGGGAGCCAAACTTCGCACACAGTGAGTTGGAGTCTTGAGGTAGCATTCTAAGAGACCAAGGCAGGAGCTGCAAGGCTTCTTCTAACCTATCTTTGAAAGGCATGCACTGTTGCTTCAGCCATATTATATCAGTGCACTGGTTCTACTGAATGACTGAGGCTGATGCAGATATCTGGGGACAAGTATCTTTAATTTAGCTCAGTACCTGAGCCTCAGTTCTGCTGCATAGAACCAGCTATGGGTACCACCTCTTTCATCTTCTCATCCTTCCCATTGTCACCACAAATGTCTTCATCATATAATGAGAATGCCAAGAGTGAGACATCACCAAGATAACAGAAAACCCCAGCAGGTAAGGACCGAAGGACCTTCTGACTTGCCACCATCTTGAAATATCTGGCTGTGTCCAGCCAGCTTTCATTAACCCAGAACCTAGTATACCAAAGATCTTCCCAAAGTCTCTGCTCCACAGAGATGAATTTTGTCAACAGGAGGTTCTCTGGAGGCTGCTCTCTATCACCTACTGTTGACAGCAGGCATGCTGAAATGTGAAGGGAATCAATCTCCCACAGAAAGGACAGTAAAACTGGGTTAGCCAATAGGCTGTGTCTTTCTGCAGCTGGTAGCCATCATGCAAGAGGGACCCAAGGCTGCTCAGAGTTATCAGGGTGCCCAATCCCTCTTCATTAGTATTAGCATCCAGGGTCTTACAACAACAGAAGTTTAATTTTTTGTATGCTGCATTCATCGTGGGTTGGCTATGGCTTTGTTCTGTATCATCTTTACTCCAGGACCAAGGCTGAGAAAGCATCTTCTATCTAGAGCATCATCAGTTGTGATAGCAGAGGGAAAGGTGAACACCAGGGTTCTTAATCCTTCTGCTCAGAAGTGGCTCCTCTCACCTCTGACACACACATGTCATTGATAAAAGCAAATCAGATGATCGCACTGAATACCAAAGGATCAGGATGTGGGGCTCTCCCACTACAGAGACAGACCCTACAGAGAAGGGTGCCACAATATTTGGTGAATAGGAACATAATCCACCACCATCTGTACACTGTACACCATACATGCAGTTCCTTTCCCTGTGCTCTTAAGTGGACACTTATCCCCCGCAAGGGAGCCAACCTCAAATTCCCCACCAGGTGCCGTTCCGAGCTCAAAGTCCAGGATCCATGCATAAGGCACAAGCACCTCTCTAGCAAGTTTGGGTGTGCCTCCTTTAGGTAGAGACACTTCAGAAATTAAGTAAGTCACTTGCTCCCACAGACAAATTCAATATGCAGTTAGGGGCAGGGACATAATAAACACTCCCATTTGGAAGTGCAAGTGTGGGAGTTATTAACAGTCCCTCCAGTCCCTCCAAGCAGACATTACAAGGAGCTCCCTGTCCTAAGAGGGGGACACATCCTTTGGTTAGCTCCCACTGATTCTTTTACCCCCAGAGAAACTCCCCAGTCCACTGTTCTCCATAGTCCATGGAGTCCATAGTCTCCATAGTCTCTACCCAATGACAGGTCCTTCTTTTCTCACTATCCTCCTTTTCTATATCTAAAAAGGAATATGGTCCCTTTGGGGGTTAAGCAGAGCTCTCAGCCTACTCCTGATCTTTAAAATGTTGAGGGGGGCAAAGTTTGTTTTAAGAATCAAATGGGTGCAATCTCTTTTACTCCAAGCTGGTGGCATTTTTGCCCATACAATTCTCTTAAAATGTTAGCTGGTTTCTTATATGTTTGATTCTAGTCAGCCCCAAGGACCAGGAAAGATAATAATAAAATGACTACTTTTGCCTTAAGCTCCTCCATTTGGGGTTGGTCTGTTAGGTAGTGGTGGATAAGTGGAACAAAACTGCTACAAAGTGCAGATACCCAGGCGTGGGCCAGGCCAACTGAACCAGAATCCTTTGTAGAGAAGACTGTACCTCACCAATTTGTTTCTCCGGGTGATTCTGTTGCTACTGAGTGCTGAAAAACTGCGGATCTTCCGTAGGCCATACAGGAAACCAAAACAAAGGTTACACAAAATGTCATCTTTGGCTTATTCCTACAAGGAACCAGCTTTTCTTGTTTTGTTTCATTTTTTTCCCCCATCACATTCACTTCACAGATATAACCAAGCAGATAGTGACCAGATGGTAAAGGGTTGGAAACTACATCATAGGAAGGAAGTACTGGAGGCATGGGAGATGTTTAATGCAGAGAAGAAAAGTTGAAAGGGAGCATTTCATTGTCTCCAAGTATTTAAATGGGTAAGGAAAGCTTTGTCTGCTTACTAGAAATCAATAGTAAGCCATTAGATAGAAATCACAAGGATAAAGATTACACTTTATATAATTTATTGTAATAAGATAAAGAAAGTAGTATTTTCTTAGCAGCTGTTACCAGAATATGTAACTAGGGCAGGGATTTGGGCTTTTCACAAATAGCCTGGTGTTCTCTCCTTCTGAGTACATGGCAGGATTGCATTTCCTCACCCCTTTGAGTTTAGGAATCACAAAATGACCCACTTTGACCAAAAAAAAAAAAAAAAGATGATTGGAAAGGCTATATATTCCAGAAGAAAACTTCAAGAGCCAGTGTGCAAATGGCCACATCCCTTTACTTTCTGTGATATTTAGATAGTAGAGGTACCATTAGCCTGGGTCCAGAATGGGGACATGAAGCAGAGCCCCCAAATAGCATTGCCAAATAAATTATAGGATTTCTGGTTAAATTTGAAGTTCAAAATATTATAATTGTTGGGCACCTGCGTGGCTCAGTGGGTTAAAGCCTCTGCCTTCAGCTCAGGTCATGATCTCAGGGTCCTGGGATCGAGCCCCGCATCGGGCTCCCTGCTCAGCGGGGAGCCTGCTTCCTCCTCTCTCTCTTTCTGCCTCTCTTCCTCCTTGTGATCTCTCTCTCTGTGTCAAATAAATAAATAAAATCTTTAAAAACAACAACAACAACAAAAAACCCCAAATATTATAATTGTTAGTATGTATTTTGGGGGACATACTTATTGCAAACAAAACAAAACAAAACAAAATTACCGATTATTTGAGGGTATCCTGTATTCTTCCTTGCTAATTCTGGCAACCTGATCCACAAGTGATCCACACAGGCCATGTAGCATTAAGAAACAAATCTTTGTTATTCTAAGCTGTAGAGTCTTGGGGATTGTCTGTCACAGCCAAATAACTTAGCCTAAACTGACTTAATGATTTCCCACTTTGGATACAAAAATATTTTGATAAGGCCTAAGTGTAGCCCTAACATGTGAAAGGAGATAGGGAGCTCCTCTGCGTAATAAAGGAGAAAACTGAGAACTCCCAGGACTTCTCTCCTTAGAGAAGAGTAGATGGAGAGAAAACTGTTAAAACAGAGACTTAACCATCAGGGACTTTCTTGTCTACTTGAAAAATAAGAGGAAAAAATGTTAGAGAGGAGTCTTGAGGTCACAGAGGTCATTGTGGGTTTGGAGTAAGCATGGAAGAACCTCATGGAAAGCATAGGCTTGCCTGCCCCAGGGATGGCCAAAAAGAGCTAGCTGAGAGCAGAAATGCCCCATGGGGGACCGGCCACCTTCCAGCTTCATCAGTGCACACGGGCCCGGGGCAGGCCTGGAGACAAAGCTCTAGGTGACCACCTGTACCAAAGTCACAGGCCTGATCTGACGCCGAGAGACTGACTGCGTTCCATGACGCAGCCTCTGGCAGGTAGGGGGGATAGCGGTGGAGAGCCAACATTTCAAACCCCAAAACCAAACATTGTTGCCAACTTTTGTTGGGTACATCAGTGTTATAGGAAAGCTCCTTGAGAGCAAGGGCCTGGATCTCTCATTTCCATGTGTCCTCACCCCACATGGTCCCCTCTTGGCACATGGTGGGTGTTAAATAAATATACAAGTAATTGCTGGGAGAAGGCCCCGAAATGTATCTTAAGACCCCTTTAGCCGCTACAGCTACACCTTTTGGCCAGCAGGGGGCAGCATAGTGTCATGAACCATAAACTGGTGGGGCCTTCCTCATCAGGGTGGACGGTGATTCTATTATAAACCAGTTGGTACTGGGAGGCCGGTCTCTGCCAACATTTTCCTGGCCCCACAGAAAAGGGAGATACACAGTCATTTTTTTTTCCTATAAAGCTACATTCATCCACTTTAAAAGGGCTGTTCTTTATTTTGAGATTTTTTTCTTTTCCAATGTTTACCATTAAAACATCCTTTCTTTTATGTGGTAGGGTTTTCGTTTTGTTTATTTTTTACAGCCTTATTTAACAAAATAAGTAATGGCGACCTTCCGATGTTCCAGAATGTTTTCAGTAGATGAATTTTTAGGTTTGTGAAATCAATAGTTGGGAGTCACACAGGACCCATAACCAAAAAAAAGAAAGAAAGAAACAAAAGAAGTAGATGAACTTTACCTTCGGGTCCCCCAGGCCCTCTTTCCTGGCACCACTGCTGCTTCCTTTCTGCTCACTCCTGCCATGGCCAATGAGCCAGCTCAGGGTCCTCCTGCTCTCTCCCCGCCCAACCTCCTCCTCCACGCTGAAACCTGTTCTCCGGGAAGAACCTGCTATCAGCAGCTTAGACCTCAGTGAGAATGTAAATTGCTCCCTTTCCCTCCCAGAAACCTTACCTCCCATGTCTTATCTCTGATTCCAGAATGCAGGGGTGTGTGGCCAGTTCAAGGGACTTCAGGCATAGAGGAAGTAAGATATGACAGCAAAAGGCAGTCACCAAGGTGATAAAATCAGGCCACCCAAGGAATTTGCAGATCCTACTCCGCTTTATTAGGGAGGCTACAAGAGGCGCCCGCAATGCACATGGACCAGTTCCTCAGACAGAGTGGCCCCAAATGTTTATTCTTCCCTCACCTTTTTGGAAAATCAAAAGTCACGCCCATAAGTGTTTATGATATTTCAATCCAGATGATGGAGCCTTCTGTCCATTGGACGGTGCAGCCCAGGCAAGAGGCCATGTTCCAGCTCATCAAGGGCCTGCTTTGGTCACAAACCAAGACATATGGTCCACGGTGTGATTATACCCCATGCTAGTGTTATGGGAGATACAAAGGAGTATGAGACACAGTGGGGGCTGCCATCAAAATACTCCAAAACAATTGCCAGAGTTGAAAAGGAGATGACAATGTGTTTGGGAGACTTGGAAAGCCTTCCTGCGCTGGGTCTGGCTTGATAGGTAGGATTATGAAAGGAAACAGCAAAGATACATCCTGATCAAAGGGCTGGAGTAGGAAGTACATGGTTGTACTTGGAGCACAGGGCCCAGGTCCATCTGGCCATAGTATCAGGCCTGTAGCAGGGAAAACTGGAAATGACAGGGGAAGGACTGTCATGAACTGGAAGGACAGGGGCGCTCGGCAAGCAGCCAGAGGCAGGTCTGAATCCCACCACCACAGGGGACCACTCGGTGGCCGTGGTTGGCTCGCTGGTCGACACCCTAAGCCTCAGCTCCTGGAGCAGCAAATCTTAGCCCACAAACCCAAGCAATAAGACAATTTTAATACTAATCACTATGTTACTTTCTGTGTGAGACCTCAATCTTCCTGATGTCGGAGATGTCACTGCCCACAGTCCGGGCGCCCACTGTAGGTGTCCCGTGCCACGGTGGGCCATCCGGTACTCAGTGCTGGTCTCTGTGCTGGCCGGCTGCGACCACGCTCAGTGCCTCTCCATCGTCCTTGGTCCCGTCAGGGTCACTGCCCGGGGCTGCCAGAACAAAGCACTACAACCCGCGTGGCTTAAAGTAACAGATACTTACCCTCCCACAGCTGTGGAGGCTGGAGTTTGAAATCAAGGCTCTGGGGCAGGATCCTTCCTTGCCGCTTTGTCACTCCTGGTGGTGCCAGCTGGTAGTTCTGGGCGTCCCTTGGCTGTGCTGTCATCTTCACAGGGCCCCTTTCCTCTGTGTGCGCAGCTCTGGGTCCATGCTTCCCTTTTCTTAGAAGGACAGTAAGCATTGGAGTAGGGCCCGCCCTGATCCGGTATGACCTCATCTTAATTTGATGATATCTTCAAAGCCCCCCGTTTCCCAAACCGGCCTGGCGGTGAAGCCCCAGGCGGACACGAGTCGGGAGGGGCACGGTGCCACAGTCCACTCTGCGAAGTGCCTGCAAGCCCACGGGTTTCCCTGCTGGCCCCTCGCCTCTCTGAGGCACCCGGAGCTCTCTGGCCCACTGTGCTGGGGCGAGAATACACCCCTCCTGTGCTCCCCCCTCCAGCAAGGGGGGCTCAGGGCCCTCACCCCGAAGCATACACTCCCGCCTTGCCGGGGATGCTGGCAGAAGGCAGATGAGAGCCAACGTGTCTCCCTGCCAGAGGCCCAATCTCTCATCACCCCAGCCACTCTCTCCTCTCTCCCTAACCTGAGAAAATTGAATTTATTTACCACATCTCCTCCCAAATCTATCTGCTAAGGCCTAAACTTCTGAAACTCGGAAGCCAAGAGAAGACCCCTTTTCTCCAGAACGTTGCCTTCCCTGACGTAAGTCTCACTCACAAAAGGGAACCCAGGAACCTGGTAGGAAAATGACAGTGACAAAATGATTCATAATTTGAAAATATTATTGCGCTTCCTCCAACCCCCCAGCTGACGTTGTGTGTGTGTGAAGGTCTAGCCTCGTCCCTGGTGTGTACATTCCAGGCAGCCAGGATGACCAACCGCCCCAGGCCAGAAGCAGGAAAGTACCAGATGGTGGTCCCCCTGCAGTAAAGACCAGTTACCTTCCCTATCCAAGGACACTAAGCAACTCTGGGAGACTGCTGATCAGGCCTCAGAACCCGAACTGTTCAACAATGAGCAAGTCTCTCCAACAGAGGCTTTCTTTTATGGGACAACTGGCTACATTGCAGAGCACTCAGCAGCGCTGAGCAGACCACAGAGGAATACCACCAAGGTGGCACTGAGGACTGTTATGACAGGCCTCTTGGGAGCTAAACTCAGTCCTGCCCTCCCTGGGAGACTTCTCTATGACTCAGTTCCACACATCTGCACGTGGCTCTCCCCACCACAGGAAGGACCCTTCAGCTTCAGTCCCATATTCCTGAAAATGAAACACTGTAGCCACCCCTACCCGGCCCTCTTGTGCTCCTACCAGAGATGTGCTCTCATCAACTTCCTTTCCTGTAACAGTAACCAGGACAGGCGTCTGATTCTGTAGCTGGTCTGACGGGTGGAAAACGATGTGGAGCTCCACAACCTGAAGCCTAATTTCTGGTAGGAAGGTACCATCTGGTGGATAGTTGGGAAACTGCTCACGTCCTGCGTTTGAAAATGAGCATCTGAAAATGAGCGTCTGAGGGCAGTCTGTGCAGCAGCATGCCAATGGAAATATTACTCCAAGACATAAGGAGAGCCCCGCATTCAAATGTGGGCTGAGCCCCTGAAATGCTGGACTCCACGTGCAGACAGTTATTCTTAGAACCAATCCAAAGCATCCAGAAGAGTCTTCTCTGTTTTCTGGCTGCCTCTGTCCAGTGTACCATGAATTCAAACAGCTATTCATTGTTCTCTTCCCCTCAAAGTACAGTTCTTGCTTCTCTTTATCACAGAAATTAATTAATGAGCATTTTATCTTGAGAAATCCAATTCCAACTCATTCCATGAACACGTTCACACAGTCAGTGACCCTTTGTCGGCCAAACCATAGCCCCTTCTACTGAGACTCTGTCTGGCCTGGCCTGGGCTTTATACACTTGCATCAGCCAATCACTGGACATGGGTCATGTGGGAAAGGCTAGGATCTTAGACAAGGAGGCTGTATTCAGCTGAAGGCTGTCTGCTGACCACTAGGAATGGTGAGACAAGTCTTTCCCTGAGGGGAGACCCCAACCTATGAAAACACACTGGGATCTTAATGTAATCTTTACCCACTTGCTAAGGTCTTGTTCCCACTAAGAGACGATATCTTTCTTGTTCTCTTTTTTTGTTTTGTTTCATTTGTTTTCGTTCTTTTCTTCACCTCATTCCATAAGCAATGGACATTTACCTAATGTAGATCAAAACCATCCCCAAAAGATCAGGACCTCTGTGAGGAATACTGGGAAGTCATCAATATCTGTTCCATTTCTACTTTTGTTCCTTTTCCCTTTCCCTTTGGTGTACCCTCTCTCCATTCCTTACTTCTACAGTCAGAGTTCTGATTCCTGGAAGGATAAGCAACAGGACAGACTGATTCATACTACGGAGTGAGTGACTGCTAACCAACCATTCCTGTCTAATGTAATCTTCTCTATTCCTGCTGTGATCCAAAAATTCATCATAAGTGTATTTTGACACTCCTCTACCTGCTCTCCCTTCTCCATTTCTTCTGTCTACCCTGACTACTGAAGCCATACCAGCAACCTTAAAGACCACTTTTGTCAGGTCACTCCCTCATTCAGTGTCACCTCACCTCACTGACATGCCCAGTCCAAGGACAAGAAGCACTGGACCAGGATTCAGAGGCCTGAGGAGCTGTGAGGAACTGAGAAATTAAGAGCACAGGCTCTTGGAGCCCAGCTGTGGCGTGCGAGTCTCAGTTCTACCACTTACTGGCTGGACTTTGGGCAAGGTACTGGTACTCTTTTGCCTCAATTTCCCCATGTGTGAAAATACCATTTCAGGGGTGAATAAAACATAACCTGCTGTATTAGATTAATACACTTAAAGCACTTAGGATAGTGGCTGGCACCTATAAGTGCTCTATAATCTTAGCTATTAATAGCACTGTTCATACTATCATTAGTACTATTATTAGTACTCCTAGTTGTAGTATTAATCACAGGGTTCCCAACAACAGAGTGACCTTGACCTTGAACAAACCACTTCATCTTGTGGAAAAGGGACTTCAGTTCCCCCATCTTGAAATGGAGGGGATTGCCAGTGTCCCTTCCAGTCCCAGGATTTTGTTTCACTCACCCTCTGCATATCATCCAGGCCCTAGCCATCAACATGCATTATCATATTATTGTGCAGTGGCTATAATTTTCGGTGTACCCTTACATAAGCCTTAGTTCAGACTTCTGCCAGCCTAGAATTGTCCATGTACCTCTCCTTGTGCTGTCCGTCTTCCTAAACATGGGGCAGAATGTTGGTCTCTCTGATCTGTGTGTGTATGCCTATGGACTCTGCAATAGCTTCTTCTATCTAGGTGTTCAGGAAGTGTTTATTGATCAAATTGATGCTGAGCACCAAGTGATTCTGGCCACTTTCCAGCGATTTGTTTTCCCTGCCTCTCCCCCTCTGGAACGACTCCTCTAACAGAGGTCTTGGAAATGCTCTGGCTTTTTCAATTGCCAGTTTAATTTGCCACCATCTGTTATAGAGTGTGTGCTCCCAGAGGCCTGGAGCACTTCTTCCAGGGGCTTAGCGCTGTGCCGAATCCAACTCCACGCAGAGCGAGTTTGCATGCAAGAAGCCCAGAATGGTGGTGGGAGGGGAGAAGGAAGGTGGGAGTTGGAAAGCAACATGTGGTTACGGCCTCCACTTCCTGAACTACCCTCACTCAATGCACACTGATGCAATTTAGGAATTGATTTTTACAAAAACCAGTGTCCTTGAATACAGGAATCTTCCAGAAAGATAACCTCCTACACACTGTTTATTCTTTTGTATGTTGCCACTTATAGCACCATAAGTAGTTTGAGGTTAGGCCATGGTAAGAGAAGGAACTGACAAAAAGTCTCAAGATCCACAGATGTGAAAAGGGAGATGGGAGGTGCCCTTTATTTCTCAAGGGATCAGTCATACATCTGTGATATCAGTTGAAGAAGCCACCACAATGTGAATGAGTGCAGCAGCCTCAGACCAGTGTCTTCCACCTAGAAGGTCAACAAATGTATTTGCATATGTTTCAACCTGTGTATATTTGGGCCTTTTACAGCAGCCATACTGAGAACACATGCTAGAGGCTTCAAAAAATATAATATCCTTCTTAAGAGGTGGCCAGATCTGTAGCAACTTCCACTGTCCAGAACACAAACGGGATTCCAAGTAAAAAGCCACAGCATCTGTCTTGCTGTACACTGGCGTGCACTCAAGGAGTTACAGAATCCCCCTAGACTGAGAAAACCACAGGTTCACTAGCATCATATCCATTGTGAAGCCTGTTCAATCTTCTGGGAGCCCCTTTTGTGCTGCAGATATAATTCTGAAAATGAATGCAAATAAGCAGTGCTTCTGAATTCAAAGTCGAGTGTGTCCCAGGTTCACTTTGCCAGCCTCCCAGTCGATGCTAATCTCACCTGTTTATGCAGTACTTCCATCCCTCATTAATCTGATCAAAGGACACGTGGCCAGTGTCTCTTGCTAACACATCATAGCTGAGTTCCTAACCTAGGGCTTGCTGCCATCTGACACAATATGACAGACATTACAGACTCTCTTCCGGGGGAATGATCTCTACCATCTAGCCTGAGCAGTTGGAAGAGGTCTCCTCTATACCCACTGCTTTGAAATCCAACCTCCTGAATCCTAAAGGGGTCCATTTTGTAAACTTCACATATTCAGAGTAAATAGAACAGAAAACCTCTTAAGGAGCATGTCATGCTGAGAGCAAGCGACTACAGCTGGAATGCTCCATCCTCACCCACGAAGGGCTCACCCATCATCTCCTCCTCTACTGCTTTAGGAGAAGACTGACTCTTCTCTACAATTCACCCACCCCCTGGCACTCTCCATCCCACTGTCTCTTACAACTCTTCTGGAAAGCTGAGTCAGAAACACTCACTCTGCCTCCTTTGCCCAGCCATGGGCATGCTCAGTGCTTCCCAAGGAAACAAACCTTGCAACCTGTCCTCCAGCCTTTCCTCCCATTCTCCTGCTACCCTACGGCCCTTCTTTCATTCCTCTAAGTGCACATTTCTTGAAAAAAAAAAAAGCTATTTACAGTTATTAGCTCTGTCTCAGTACTCTCTCTTACTCCACAGCTCCTTGTAACCTGTTTCAACTCCCATTTCTCTTCTGTAGCTGACCCCTCAAAAGCCAGCAGTGAGCTTCCAGTTGGGACATTTAATGCCGTCATTCTGTTTCACCTTGGTCAGCTCTCTGCAGCTTTGGCATTTCTGCCAGCTACTTCCCTATCCTTTGCTCTCCTGGTTCTCAAGACACTCCACACCCTGCTATTCTCATCCTAATGCTGTCGCCGCCCATCCTTCCTCCTTTGACTTCTGTTCTTCCTTGAGCCCTCTGCGTGGCATTCTTCAAAGCTCTGTTCCTGCCTATTTATTTCCTTTAACTGTCCTTTTTCATGATTTCAACTTTCACCTCCTTGTGTAAAACTCTTGACCTCACCCTCAGTTCTGAAGATGCTATTGAGCTGGAGATCTCTACTTTCACCTACCCCGTGGGCATTTCCAGTGTTAACCTTCCATACCCCCCTCAAAGTCAACAGGTACCAAACTAACTCATCATCTTCCATCCTTGACCTAGTCTACTTCTAATTCTGCTATTGGCACAAACACTCATCCTTACTCCCAACCTGATCGTGTCAGTCACCAACCAGGCTCAACTGCTCGGCCTTGTCCTCCCAGGATTGGTGAGGTACCACCCTCCATGCGTGCTGTGCCAGCACCAGCTTTCTCTACCTTGTTTCCATGTCCACTCTAACTCAGGCCCTCGTCACCTCTTCCTGGATGACCGTGGGGCAGGTTAATTTGTTGAGATATCAATTTGTGTTTTCATGTTGCCTTTCCCTCCTCTATACCATGGAGATACTGAATACTTTGTGCATCTGTACCTCTAGCAAAGTCCTGTCTGGTTTTTATTGGAGGAAACATACTTAATGGCTTTGAAAGCAATAAGGAGAAAGAGATGCTTTTATGGAAAGAGGAAGAGAGAAGGAAAAGACTTTAAAAAAAAAAAAGAAAAGAAGTGAAATACTATTCCACAAAAAAATACTAGGCAACAAAAAAGGAATGACTGTTGTCAAACACAACAATATGATGAGTCTCACAGATAAAATGTTGAGACGGAAAAAAGCTAGAGTAGGATTCTATTGATATGAAATTCTAGAACAGGCCCACTAATCTATGGGGATAGAACTCAGAAGAGTAGCTACCTCAGGGGAAGGAGAGGACTGGTTGGAAGGGGGCATAAAGGAATTTCTGTCCCTTCATTGGAATGTGGTTATATGGGTATGTGATTTATCCAAACACTTACAACTCTACAAAGAGGTCTATAAATTTCACTGAATTCAAAGTTTAAAAAGAGGTCGGAGACTGGGGGACAGTGATGGGAGCAGTACCGACGGCAGGACCCTGAGAAGGAAACAGCACTCAGAGGAGACATGCCCTCTGGTCTTTAGAGAACCTGGACCTTGGGCTACGAGGGTCCCAAAATTCACAGAACTTCGCACACTCTAAGCCATAGGAGGCCACCAGCCTTCAGGGATGTTGGCGTGACCACGATGGAATGAAGGTCAGGGGTCCTTCCCAGGCCTCGCAAGCGTGTAGTTATCTTTCCAGATTCCAGAGCATTCTTGGGAAGGTTGAAGTGCCAAAGAATGGCTGATACTGAACTTCCTATCAGCTCAGCAGAATGAAACTGAAAACTAAACGTGAAGAAAATGAAGAAATAGGCATTTCTGGCACACCAGACTTAGTGGACTGAGACTCCTGCAAATGTAAAAACCTCTAATTTTTTCCTCAATTCTTCTTATCCTCTCTGACAGATTAGTCTCCCTAAATCGCAGTCAGGGTCATGTCTTTCTTGGCTAAAATCTTCAGTGACTCTATATTCCTTGGAGCAGGAAAAAAAAAAAAAAGTCTATATCTCTTAAGCCTAAAATTCAAGGGCCTCCTTAATGTATTTACCTTCCCAAACTCAGTAGCCAGCACTTCTCAGTAAGGACAGAGTAAGAGGGACACTATAAAACACTAACACCAGTCAGAGGAATTGTTTTAAATGCTGCTGTCCTGTTGCTAGCAGGGTCACATTGCTAGCAGTTGTTCCACACACCACTAATGTTCAGAGAAAGTGAACACACTTTAATACTTATGTTACCCAAATATAATTACAAGTGCAAACCTCTCAAAAATTGGGATTTGTTTCAGTCACATTTTTCTTAAGAGCCACACCCAGGAAACCCTCATCCACATGTGAGCTTGGGGAGTGAGACAAACCTGGGCTTTGCGATGAGAGAGACTGGGTTCGAATCCCTGGTCCACTGAGAGCAGCAGACACGGTTGGACGTGTATGTATCCACCAAGCGTGCAGGCACACACACCCCTTCCAAACTGCCAGATTTGTTTCAGAAAGTCACATTTCTCTGTTTGTCTCCCACTAAGCCAGTCACTGAAATCTAGCCCACTTAGGACAGACATACGTGGCAACTCTGATCATCGAGACGTAAGGAGAGCACTTCTGAGAAGCTTGCAGGAAATTTTCCTCTCTTAAAATTAAATGACCACCCAGGAAGAGAGGTCTCTTCTAGCTGCTGGACTTGATTATGTCTGGATGTGAAGCCTGAAACAGCAACATCATCTGTCAACCACAAGAGGAGACACCCTGAGGATAGAGGTTCTCCACTGGGAAGGGCACAGCAGGAAGATGGGGGAAAATGCTAGTGGTACAGGTTCAGTATTGGTAGATCAATGATACATATCCCTTTCCAGGCTCTGAGAGGCAGAGATTTCCGTTTCTCCACCAGTGCCCTACATAAAGGGCAAGGCCCAGGGTGAAGGCACTGGAGTAATTGAGACTGTGCTTTCAATGCTGCTACATTCAAATCTATTAATGTCTTCAGTGGTTTACCTGAGCTATTTTTAATTGATGGTCTAGTTCACTCTTCTTCAACTAAAGTGGATGAACAAAAGTAAATACGCAAAGGTCTGAAAAACAAATCAGGCTGAGGTGAGGAGTTGTGCATTTACTTCTGCACATTTTCAACTGCAAATGACATTCTGTTATTTCCTCAAAGTGGAATCTGACAGCTGATCACCTCTTTGAGTTCCTGTGCATCTATTTTATCTCTAATGATACTGCTAACAGGGGGCTTATTTGCACTTACCACACATTATGACAAACACTTCTATCCATTGACATTTAGGTGACTGCAGACAAACGGAGCTATAAAAAGCTTCAATTGCTCAGCGCCTCATTGCCTAGGGTAATTTGTACATTGTAAGGTAGAGGTAGAATTGTGATGAAGAAGATAGCACAACTGGCTTCTTTCAAACTTAGGGAAAGTATCAAAGAAATAGCTAAGACACAAAGCTTCCTTGATTCACTGTGGAAAGTATTTATGGAACATCTACTGTATGCACACCACCAGCCAAGAGACTGAAAAAAATTCAGGTGAAATTTTAAGCAGCCAGACCACCCTCTAAGAAGAGATGCTACTTTTGTGGATTTAAAGTACCTACATATAAAATCATAAAGGTAAAAAAACGTGACACAGGACTATATGTAATGTACATCCTACATAAATACATTGCGCGTACACATATATTTACTGCTAGATTGACAATTGTCAAAATGGAAAAAAATTAAAAAATGGAATTGTCAAAAAGAACAAAGTTTACCTGTTCTCAAATCTGTAATACCAAATAAACTGTTAAAGAGTGACACCTAATAAAGCATTAATGCAACTGCCTTCTTGAAGTGATGCTGAACACTCAGTTAAAGTCAGTTTCTGGATCCTACTGTGCTCTGCACTTTTAATGCACTTCTGTCCGAGCTCATCGGCCTAAGACCTCAGAAGCAAATCAACAGTCTGGCAAAGTCAAGTTTATTGACCCATTACTAAGACGGACACAGCACATGGAGGAAAGGTGGGAATTACAAGATCTGGGGTAGGGATTTAAACAAAAAATTAAATAAATTAGCAAGGCGATAGGCTCAGAGCAAAGCATGGCTGAATGTAGAGGGCTAGACATCGAATCTGGACTGCAAAGTGGACCAAGGGGCCCATACCCTTGGAAACTAAGTTTAGATGTGGAGTGCTATGTCCCCAAACCCCTTATCTGAAGCTCTGTACTTATTTGGAAACTGAGGCAACTCCTCTGGATCAAAGTAAATTATATAAAAGTGGGATGTTTCATTCTTACTGGTGTCATTTCAAACAGCAAGATTTCTGGTAGTCTGATTTTAGAGAACAAAGTTCCTCTGGGTGAGAAAGCAGTAGACACTGGAAGGGAGTTGTTATGAAAGGGTGCAGCTGCAGGACGTCCTTGGGAAAACTATGTTTTCCTGTTAACTGCAGCTGGCTTGATCTGTGTCTGATGCAGGGCAAGGGAGATTTGTATTTCCTTAGTCTGAGCTAATTTTTACTTTCTCACCTCCATGACGACTCAAAACACACATTGCCCTGCATTTCGGTTAGAAACGTTCAGAGCTATCTCCAAGCTGTGTCCTGGAGATACAAAGTGCTGTGTCCCCAGTCTAGCAGCTGTCTCTGATGTCTCTGATGGATGCTCAAAAATATTTTCTGGATTTAACTTGATTACCAAGAAATAGCAATAATTCGGGCGCCTGGGTGGCTCAGTGGGTTAAAGCCGCTGCCTTCGGCTCAGGTCATGATCCCAGGGTCCTGGGATCGAGGCCCACATCGGGCTCTCTGCTCAGCGGGGAGCCTGCTTCCTCCTCTCTCCTCTCTCTCTGCCTGCCTCTCTGCCTACTTGTAATCTCTCTCTGTGTGTCAAATGAATAAATAAAAANCCAGGGTCCTGGGATCGAGGCCCACATCGGGCTCTCTGCTCAGCGGGGAGCCTGCTTCCTCCTCTCTCCTCTCTCTCTGCCTGCCTCTCTGCCTACTTGTAATCTCTCTCTGTGTCAAATAAATAAATAAAATCTTTAAAAAAAAAAAAAAGAAATAGCAATACTTCATCAATGAGGGCACATTAGGCCCAAGCAAAACTAAGATCAGGCAACATCAAGTAACAAGTCAGGAAGCTCTTCTAGCAACAAAAAAACCTCCTACTTGCAAAACAGACGGCAGGCCATTCCTCCTCGGCTGGAAGAAACACTGAACAGGATTTCAATAGGAATCCATTCAGCAAAGTTGCACCTACAAAGGGAACTTGAAAAAGAAATAAGCAGCTAGGCACATGGATTAGCCTTCTGCTACATGAACAGTATACTTTCAAATCTGCATCATTCAGATTTTGCTTTTTTCTATGAATGGTGACAGTAATCAGCTTTTTCTCTTCTCCTGCCCTAGGCATGCATAATTGCTCAAAAAGGCATAGCCTGTCAAGTTTTTATTTGTTCAAGTAATGTCTGTTCAATCATCTCAGTTCAAATATGTCATCATTAAACAATCACACCCATTATAGAGAACATAATGAAACACTTTGGAGTGGAAAACTATTAACCCCAAAGCACCCCTTAAGTAAAGGGCTTTTGTGTCATAGGAACACTTTCCACTTCCTTTCATGAAATGTTAACACAGTTCAAATTGTTTGTAAATTGGCCTGGTGGGTGAAAACCAGAGAGCAACCAGTACAAAAAGCTGTTGTTCAGAAGAACTAAAGAAATGACACTAGAATCTTTCCATGCATTTAATAAATCTAGGGTAAACTTATGAGAATTTGGTGAACGACATAATTCCCATCTTATAATGCGGTTCTGCTTTGCACCAAATTGTAAGCAAGAGTTCATGTCAACATTGAAATTACTAAATAAAAACCATTCTTAAAGAACATTCCTTACCAAGAGTTCTTCCATGTCCTGATGATCAGCCACATCTGGAAGAACGGGCATTCATCTCAGGGTGCGTAAGACACAGGTTCAGAGGCATCAGTGGTGACAAATGTCAGCAATGCCTCTCCCTAAAAAAGATTGCTTTGTTTTCATTAAATGTGTGGACCCCCTTTTGAGATAAGGAGCAACATAACATGTGTATTACTATAGCTGTGTTTTAGAGCAAGGGGTCTCCTGCCTGGTGTAATATGCAAGTTCCCCCACTGTAAAGTAACTCCACGCCGCCTACAATACTTATGCGCTGTCAAAACAATACATGGGACATTTATTCCATTTTTCAAAACATTTGCATTTAGCTTCAGGAAGCTTTAGTCTCAGTCTGAATCACCACCCCCCAAACTCAAAATAGCCATGGGACAGGGGTAGGGGAAGATTCTTTAAGTGTTAGCTTTGGCTTTGGCTTGTGTTGAGTTCATTTTGAGGTTTATGAGGATGCTTTAGAAGAACATAATAGCACATAAAGGAAAGATAAAGTATAACCAGTTCATTTACTATTTAGGCTAAAATGCCCCACATCCACTTAACCTTTAATCACTTCCTTCTCCTACTGTTATGTTGCTCACTTTTGAGACCATAATGGGTCCAAGCAGGAAAGCTTCTTGGGAATGGGCCATTATCTAGCCAAGAACACAAGCAACCCAGAGGACACAATCATTAGGTCTCAGAACACCATAAATTCTCAGTTTTTGTTAAAATTGTTAAGACATTCATCAGTCAGAAAAAAAATTTGAGATTTTCTATGAGAAATCGCTAACCAATAAATTTTTACAATATAGAACAAAGGAAGGAGTATCCTGAGTTAATATATCCTGAGTTACTATATTCTGGAACCAAAACCATAATCCTTTCCCATCCCAAAGTTCAAGTATCTCAGGGCCAGGCTGCCTATGGTTAGTTCTATGCTAAAATAGTAAGAGCAACTGGCTAAACCAATCCACGCTATCACCCAAGGTTCAGTTCCATACATGTAAAACAAACAACTCATGGAGTTCTACCTCACATGTTGCAAAACAGTAATAGTTTTTGAACTTTTATTTCCAGAAAAGAACCTTCATTTACACTACGTATATTAATAGGGAAATGTGGGACATTAAACTAATGGTTGTCTGATAACCTGCATGATGAATTAAAGGGAATTATTAGGGGCGCCTGGGTGGCTCAGTGGGTTAAAGCCGCTGCCTTCGGCTCAGGTCATGATCCCAGGGTCCTGGGATCGAGGCCCACATCGGGCTCTCTGCTCAGCAGGGAGCCTGCTTCCTCCTCTCTCCTCTCTCTNNNNGCAGGGGGGCCGCTTCCTCCTCCTCTCTCTCTGCCTGCCTCTCTGCCTACTTGTAATCTCTCTCTCTGTGTCAAATGAATAAATAAAATCTTAAAAAAAAGAAAAAAAATAAAGGGAATTATTATGTCTATATACCTTCATAGTAAGGGAAGTCTGTCTTCCGTTTCTTTGTTGACTCTATCAAACTCTGCATCTTTTCAATGATCCGTATCACTAAAAAGAAACTGTACAAAGTCTAACCTTAAAGAAATGTGGAAAACACTAGTAAAGTACTGTCTTTTGGGTTTTATTTTTAAGATTTTATTTATTTGACAGAGAGACAGCGAGAGAGGGAACACAAGCAGGAGGAGTGGGAGAGGGAGAAGCAGGCCTCCTGTGCAGGGAGTCCAATGCAGGGCTCCATCCCAGGACCCCGAGATCATGACCTGAGCGGAAGGTAGACGCTTGATGACTGAGCCACCCAGGCACCCCTAGGAAGTACTATTAAAAATTAAACTTTAAGCATGAAAAAAAGCTTAAAATGTTATCTTTTCTGGCTTTCCTTAACACGAGAATATAAATGATGATGGTTGTCATATTGAAGTTTTAATATATTTTTCTGTGGCCTGAACACTCTTTTAAATTTCTAGGAGAAAAACATGTCTGTTCTGCCTATTATATCCCCACACACCTTGAAAAATGTTTAGCATATAACAGGTTCCAAACTGATATTGCTGAATAAATGAATTCCCCTGAATTACTGTCACACCCTAAGGAACATCTTTGTTTTTACTGAAATCATGGGTATGTTGCTGAAAATGGCACACTTTAAATGGGAACATGAAATGTGTTATTTCCATAACTCAGATCCAACTCGCTTTTGACAGCAGCAAATTTAATTGGAATATATTCATTTATAGATGAGAGGAAAAAAGAGAGACATCTAGTGGATGGACTGAAAGATTCAAAACTCAAAAGCCACATCTGCCTCTCCTTTCTTCTCTTGCTAAATGTCTCTTAAAAAAATCATTGCCTTCTTTGTGAAAGAAGTCAAAGACAAGTACTTACTTCAATTTCAAGAATACTACTAGAATGCTAATGCCTGAATGAAAATTCTTCTACCTGGCAGTTTAAGAAGTCACTTCCTTCTCCTTGGGACTTGGGGGGGGGGGGGGGGACACGCGGGGGT